>OY757311.1:99355942-99958192 GCA_963583905.1 Stenurella melanura | reverse complement strand
ATACGATACTAGAGCAAAAAGTGATCAACAATTAGAAGTAACCAGAAGTCAAAAAAATGTCAACCAAAGATTTTTAATATACCTGGCTCCAAAATTTTATAACTTATTACCATTAAATATAAGAAAGATAAGGAATTTAAGACAATTTCAGCGCAAATGTAAACACTTTGTAGTACATAATTATTCTGACTTTTCAAAAATTATACGATAAAAATTCTTTCTAAGCAATGTAGAGTCATTAAGTTGTGTATCTCTAGCCAATTAGCATTGTAACTATTATTATCTCTATTATTATTATTATCATTAGTATATCGAGCCATCTACTATTGTTATTACTATTATTGTTTTATTACTGCTAGTATTTTAAGTAACTAAACACTAAATATATCTTAGTTTGTAAGTGCATATACAGGTGAGTAATCGCCTAGGTGCAATAATAAAATCTATGTGGAATATTAGAATGTAAGTTTGTACATTGCCTTCTGGCAATATAATTTACAAATTTTAAATTGTTATTTTAGCAAATTTTGATTAATAAATTTATTATTATTATTATTATTATAGCAAGAGAAAGGAGTAGGAAGCATTATTATTTAGGACACATCAAAAAGTAGAAAGTTTAGGATACATGGTAGTATATAATTATAAATAGATTGCACACTGGTCCAGGATCAGAGAAATACTAAATAAAAACCTCAATAAAACCTCATAAGGTGGAGAACAACCACCCCTAAGTTTAAAAGACAAGAGAAAAACAAGAAAAACGTAAAATCCAACAGGATTTCTATTTTCACGGGTGCTATGATTGGCTGAAATTACGTAGTACTCTAAAATACAACTAAAACTTACTTACCATCAACATCCTACAGTGTCAACCCTCAGAGGGTGTGAAAACTACCCCCTATCTGTAAAAAGCTACAGTGACTTCCATAAAAATTCAGAACACCTTCGTTGTGTGAAAGTGAGGAGAAACTACACTATTTTCGACGCTGTACTTGAAAACCACCCCCATGGGTTGCGAGATGCCACCCCTATATCCGTAGGATGGATTAAAAACAGAGAGAAACTGACCGGATTTTCATTTTTATGGATGCTATGCTTTTTATGGATGCTATGGATGCTAACAAAAATCGTGCTGTACACTTAGAGTTTGAAACTCATGTCCTATCAATGTTATTAAGTAACAGTCCCCGAAAGCTAAACTACCGCCAATCAAGATGCAACGAAAAAAATGTTGCAGTGACTACTGAAAAAGCTATACTGATGCTTACAAGCTTTTTCAGTGACTACTGAAAAAGCTATGCTGTTGCTGACAAGCTTTTTCAGTCGTCACTGCAACATTCTTTTCGTTGTATCTTGAATGACGATAGTTTACACCCTTCTGGGGGTCTTACTTAATAACCTTGATTGGACATGAGTTCGAAACTGAAACTCAAACTCGCAACTCCGTGGGGATGGTTTTCAAGCACAGCATTGAATATACACTAGCTTCTTCTCATTTCCACACAACGCAGGTGTCTCGAATTTTTATAGCACTTTTTATAGTTAAATCTTACATAGGGGGTAGTTTACATACCCCTTGTGGGTTGGCACTATAGAACTGTTCTACAGTGTACTTTAACTTAGGAGTGGCTGTTCTCAACCTTATAGGGGCAGTTTATGAAGCTTACGTCGGACCTGATGCAGTTTCTTATCACTTTAACAAAACTTAGATATTTCGAGCTTTTTCAGCAATCATTGCTGTTTTGGATCGATTCTTTTATATATGAAATTGTTAGGCAAAGGAATATCAACCTCCCCTTCTGTAAAATTTCTACCGTGATAAATATTCAATCCTAAGGAATACTCCCCGCAACCCTTCGAAATTTTTGTAGAGATATATAATTTATTATTATGAATGCCACCCCTCGCTTTTCGAAATTTATATTGAAGATTGATGGGAGTCGTATGTTAATACTCCCCGAGCCTCGATTTTCTCTCGACGGCCCTGGTTCTAACTAATGATTTTGGGGTTGTCTGAATTTTTATCACCTCGGATTCGGGTTCAGCGACCGAAAATATATTATAGAGATACATGGGTCTGGTTTGCTGGTCTGAACTTTCTTTTTTGTGGGGCTGTGTAATCAATGGTTCAATTGACTGTCAATTTCTCTTGTGTAAAATTAATTTTCAAGCTGCCCCCTGCAACATCCGCTACAGGATACTATTTTTTATTAGATCTCATAAGATAACTATGGACAACAAGCTTTTTGTGATAGAATGGCAACCAATCTTAGCGACAATTTCGCTGAATACGATCTGCTTGGCACCAGCTTATACAGGGTCCTGCAGCTCACCTCCCGTCTTCTACTACACCTAAACGATTTATTTTAGAAAAATGATTCAAACGGGACAATAGACTGTTTGTTAGAGAGCACATTTTTAAAATATTTTTGAATATACAGGGTGTTCCAGAAATTGGTGGTGCATCAAAGTTGTATCTTTTTAAATGGAACACCCTGTAGTTTTATTGATTTTTGGGACCCTTTCGAGCTACTGTACATATCCCTAGAATATTATCAAATTTGATTTGATAGTTCCAGAGGAATAAATTAAAATCGAAACAAAAAATTTTTTCGTCATATTTTAAAAAATTTATAAAAAATAGAAGAAACATCTTCAAACCAAAACTAAGGAACAGGTTGCTTATAATAAAAGGTTAGTTTATCCTACTATGAATATCGTAAAAATAACTTATACAGGATGTTCAAAATTCAATGCCAAACTTTTCAAAATGTAATGCTATTTTTCTCCATTTTTTCAAATGGGACACCCTGTATATTTTTATCTCATCAGATGCAGAATTAAAAAATGAGCATATTTTTTAATTACAATTATCTCGACTATCTTAAAGGTTTCACAGATATTCGTCAAAAACTACTACAAATCGTAAAATTATTATCTAATAGTTTTACTTAACATTTTTCAAATCAATAACTAGAACTTATGTTCAATATGTGTTCCGTTTTATCATTTAGCTCCTCTAATGTTATTAAATAAGCAAATACCTAAATTAGACAGTTTCTCATATAACTGTCTATGCAGTTCTCCTCTTGAAGGCGTAAATGAAGGGCAGTAAACAGAAATCATATTCCTGTTGTTTCTTAACCATAATAAGGTAATTTAGTAGATAGCCATGGAAACAAATTTGCTTACAAACTGTCATACAAATAGACATATGTCAATATTTTAAATTACGTATTAGTAATTTACAAGTTTTAAGCATTTTTTGTGATGGAGTACAGCAGAGAAGAGCTAGTAGATATGATTTTCATATTAGGAGAATCAGAAAGAAACTGTTTTTTGGCAAGTCGAGTTTACGCACATCGTTATCCGGAACGGAGACATCCAGACAAAAGAAGCCTGAACAACTTATTAGAGAGATTTGTACAAACAGGACATGTAGACTATACAAAACCAGTTAGAAATAGACCCGCTCGAAATGAAGAAAATGAATTGTCTGTGCTATTATCTGTTACGGAAAACCCTTTCGTTAGTCAAAAAGCAGTCGGTGATGCCGTAGGTGTAAGTGAGAGAACCGTTCAACGAATTTTAAAGGACAACCGTTTTCATCCCTACCATATCCAGTTTCATCAACAACTCTTCGATGCAGATTTTGAGCAACGTGTCGAATTTTGAAATTGGGCGCAAGCTAAAATTAGGATAAATTGTGAGTTTTTTGATAAGGTTTTGTTTTCTGATGAGGCCACATTTCATAAAAACGGATTTGTGAATCGCCATAACTTTCATTACTATTCCGACCACAACCCAAGGATTTTTAGGCAGGTTGACCAACAACACAGATGGTCAATAAATGTGTGGGGGGGAATTATTGGTGAACATGTTATTGGTCCTCACTTTTTTAACGGACATTTGAATGGTGCTATGTATCTTGATTTTTTGCAAAATCAATTGCCAAATTTATGTCAAAATTTACCAATACCTTTGAGAGATGCAATGTGGCTGCAACACGACGGAGCCCCAGCACATTATTCATTACAAGTCAGGGACCATCTCAATACAACCTTTCCAAACCGGTGGATTGGAAGAGGAGGGCCATGTAATTGGCCGCCCCGATCACCCGACTTCACTAAATTGGATTTCTTTTTGTGGGGCTACGTTAAGGAAATCGTTTATCAGGAACCTCCAACCACACCAGAAAACATGCAGCAAAGAATCAGGAACGCATTTCAAAACATTACACCCGACCTATTAGGAAGAGTAGCAAGATCATTTCATACCCGCCTTCGTTTGTGCCTCCAAGAGAACGGAAGACATATTGAACATAAGTTCTAGTTATTGATTTGAAAAATGTTAAGTAAAACTATTAGATAATAATTTTGCGATTTGTAGTAGTTTTTGACGAATATATGTGAAACCTTTAAGATAGTCGAGATAATTGTAATTAAAAAATATGCTCATTTTTTAATTCTGCATCCGATGAGATAAAAATATACAGGGTGTCCCATTTGAAAAAAATGGAGAAAAATAGCATTACATTTTGAAAAGTTTGGCATTGAATTTTGAACATCCTGTATAAGTTATTTTTACGATATTCATAGTAGGATAAACTAACCTTTTATTATAAGCAACCTGTTCCTTAGTTTTGGTTTGAAGATGTTTTTTCTATTTTTTATAAATTTTTTAAAATATGACGAAAAATTTTCTTTTTTTTCGATTTTAATTTATTCCTCTGGAACTATCAAATCAAATTTGATAATATTCTAGGGATATGTACAGTAGCTCGAAGGGGTCCCAAAAATCAATAAAACTACAGGGTGTTCCATTTAAAAAGATACAACTTTGATGCACCACCAATTTCTGGAACACCCTGTATATTCAAAAATATTTTTAAAATGTGCTCTCTAACAAACAGTCTATTGTCCCGTTTGAATCATGTTTCTAAAATAAATCGATTAGGTGTAGTAGAAGACGGGAGGTGAGATGCAGGACCCTGTATAGTCTTAAAAAGCTGTCATGAGGCATTAAATGAATGTGCATTTTTCCCTTTGCGTCCTCTTTACCTTTGTTGTCTCATATTAATCTCTATATGTGCGTGTTACATATAGTTTATTAAAATTAGGTACAAGTTGCTAACGTACCAATTGATTTGTGCTTAATTCTGTAGTGTACTATGTCAAATAAATAAATATAAAACGTGACAGTTACAAGTCTCTAGAGATCGCCCTGTATAACTGATATAGCTCAGTTTCAATAAGTAGCATTCAACTACACCCTTTTACATATGTGTCAAATTTAGAACAAAAATTTTTAATTAGCCTAATAGAAGTAATATTGTTTACAAGAAACGCTCTACACACGCACATCATCACACTTTCTAACATATACAGACTTTTTTATTCGATATTTGAGTTCAGTGTGTTCAGAAACTCCGTTCTGAAACGGAAGTGAAATTTTCTGGACTTAAAAATGTTCGTATAATATTCACACACTTCGCAAACGCAAAACGAAGAGTATTATATTGCATTCGATCGGCACATTTCTAAAACCGGTAATATTGCTCGTAGAAAAACATTTCATATCACTGTTTGTGATCGAATTCTAAACAACTTTCAAAAAAATACGTCCGTATGTCCGTTCGTCGCGTTTTTATAAGCACGATATTGCACGAAATTTGGACAAGTTAGTGTTAGCTAGAAGAAGAACCCTTTTTTAACAAAATCGATTAATAAATAAAAGAGTTGCTAATTTTTTAATAATTTTTTTATGTTTTGTAATTAAACAAGAAATGTCTAAAACTGATATTATTTACAAAAATAAACTAGGAAGAGTATCCCATAGAATGTGCAACAATTATGTAACTAGTCAGTAATATACTTTTCTGTTTTTTTTAGGTTCAGTTAGTATTAAAGTTTCATTTATGGCATTTAAAGCTCAAAAGATTTTTTTAATTTGCAATGTTCCCACCCTCTATACTTCGTATTGATCCTGGAAAAGAAATGAAGAGGAACTTGTTTGTAGGAAATTTCATGTAGCTTAATATTGTATATAGATAGATATTTCTTCGCTAGAGGACGTAGTTTCCGAGTTATTCTAGAAAAACGTGAAAAGGGGACTTTAGAGTATCCCCACCCCCGCTCACCATCCGTCGGTCAGGACTTTTAATATGTTGTGCAGGGCATTTCTCTTGAGAACTGTACAAACATTTGCTACTACACGAATTATTTCTCCCATTCGGGTCTTTTTGGGCTTCGTTGACTGAAGCAACAGGCGATGAATATATTTCACGAATTTTAGTCCTATAAAAGTTTGTCTCCAGTTGGCTAAATGGTCTCCCACCACTTATATATTTTCAACTATTAAGTCACAGTTATTATTAATAGACTATGGGTTATGAATCACCACCAGTCACTATGAGAGTAAAAAATATCTAGAATATCATCTTTATAAAACAAATTCAATAATGGCTCGAAGGGCATGTAGAGTTGGTTTATGTAGGATATTATAAATAAAGAATAAAAAGTAATAAAACATTAATAATTCGTCTTCCCTACCTTTTCTTTTTATTTAACACTCAAATATTAATAATATTTAACAAACAATATGCATTTATAATTACTATGATTCTGGAAACAATTCCTCGTAAGTAAAAGATTTAGTAATAATATTAGCAACCTCAGTAAACTTAGCGGCAAGTGAATCTTCAACAGCTGGTCTAATTTGATTTACGAAGACATCAGTGTTATCATTAATAACATCATTAGTAGCTTTTCCCAAAGTTGGATCTTGTTGGAATAGATTTCCTAAGTGGAAGTAACTTTGACCTAGTGTTAGAATTATTTTAAACTTTTCAAATTCCAAATGATTTTTTCCATCTATTTTAATTAAGTGTCCTTTCATTATCACATCACATTTGTAGTTTGCTAAAAAATAATTAATTTGTTAGTAAATCGGTTAAACGAAATATCTTAAGAATTAACAGGAAGAAAGCAAACTAGAAATAAAACTAGACACAGCAGGTGGTATCAGCGCATGGGTTTCGAAAATTCACATTACCAGGCGGTAACCTGGTTTGATATTGTTTAAAACATTTTCGTTTATAAGAAAAGGAAATATTGCATTTTATAAAACCATGTTTTGCATTTGTTTAATTTTTTTGACAAATTTTATCCGAAAATGAAATTTATTAATTTGCATTAAAGGTGTAGAAAAACAAGCAATTTTAAAAAACTTCTACCTCATTTAAACAAAATCGAAAATCTTTAAGAAAAGGCAATAGTTAAATAAATCATCGTGATATGATGTAGTTTCTGTATATCTTTATATACAAAGGATGTAGAAAAAACATTTTTTTAATTATGTCTATTTTTGTGTACTTTTGATGCATACTAATAAAATTTACTTTAGAATAAAAATTTGATGAAAAAAATGAATTCGTTCTAAAAAATTTAACCAAATGCAAGAAAAATGGATTTAAAAATGTTTGTTAATACCACTGAAAAGCAGGTGTAGAAACCAACCTTCTAATGAAAAATGTTGTTCTACTACTTGCTATATTTAAACAATCGACGATTTCATTTTCGAATCTGTCGTTATTTTTTATAGACTCGCTGCAAAAAATGACCGGTCTGGTCTTTTGGCTTGCTCCATGTCAGCAGGTCAGAGGAGGGGGGTGAACAAGGCTTACTATGTCTGGGCGGTGGAAGCGGTTATGTGAGCTGGTAAATTCAAAGTGAAAAGTTACATCAATGTTTTATTAAGGCTTTTTGCTTGCAATGTGATATATTCTCCCACGAGTCGAGAACAATCCAAATATACCCATGCCAGCATTTTCTGTCATCAAGTTCGGTCCTAAGTTCAATTTCCATAAATTTCGGAAAAATGGCTCTCGGCCAAATGGTGCAATGTTGAAACTGACTATTCAAGGAAATTTGGAATATATCTTAAACATAGATTTTCTGTAGCTAAGGTCCTGTTGCCAGAATTTTTTTTGTGTCACCTGAAGAGTTAATATGCAAAAAAGCTTTTGCAACTTGGTCAAAAGTGAGGTGTTTTTTGCCAAGGGTGTAAAATGGGAACCAATTGTCAAAAATAAGTTTTATTTCCCTAAAAATGTTTGTATTACCCTTGCAAGCACTTTTTATTAAGTAAGTGTCTAATTTAAGTAAATTATGGCCACAAATTTGATTATTCTGAAATTTCTTGCACTGAAACTCGGAGTGAATGTAGAGGGAAATGAAGCAAAACTATTAGATAAAAAATGGTTGCAAGGATAATACTATTAAGAGTCAAGCAAACAATTTAAGAGGGATAAAATCTTTTTTTTGACCATTGGTTCCAATTTGATACCCTTGGCAAAAAACACCTCACTTGATCAAGTTGAAAAACCCTTTTTTGCATATTAACTCATTAGGTGAGTCAAAAAAATGCTGGCAAGAGCATCTTAGCTTTTAAAAAACTACGTTTAAGATATATTCTAAATTTCTTTGAAATGCCCCTTTTGGCCGAGAGCTGATTTACCAGGATTTACAGAAACTGGACCTAGAGCCTAACTTGAGGATAGAAAATGCTGGTTGGGGTATTTTTGCATTGTTTTGGACGACTGTAAAAATATGCCACATTGCAAGCAAAAACTCTCAACAAAACATCGATGTGAAATTTCAATTTGAATTTACCAAGTCACATGACCGCTTCCACCACCAGGTCTGCCCGTCCATATGTAGTAAGCATTGTTCACCCTGCCTCCCTTGCACTTACTAAGAAGGAGCAAGCAAAAAGTCCAGATCCGATATTCTTTGCAGCAACGTATCTATAGGTGTTGCTATAGACATTTCGACTTTTCGATTTTAATCAAATTTCAGGAAAATATGTTCCCAGTATATATTTTCTATATCTGCTACAGTTGTTTATTGCGTTGTTAAACGAAATTCTATAAATTAAGAGACAACAGTACAATAAATAATTGCACCTATATCTCTATATAGGTTCTACATATGTCAAATTATTAATTTAATTATGAAATTAATATTGTTATATAACTTAAAAGCACTTTTAAATCTTTCCATCAAGTCCACAAAATAAAGTGTTTAAACCATAATATTACACACTACCATTCATTACATCAATTAAATCTTATAGTAATAAATATAAACCACTAAGAACAACGCAGACAAGAAAGCAAACACTGCATTATTTCAGCTTATAGTTGCGTCAAAAGGCTCTGCTGAAATAGACCTAAATTGTTAATGTAAAATAATTGAATAATAATTTTTAATATAAATAATACATATCTAGTATTAACAATGAATTATTATTTGTTTGCTTATAATTGTATTGGAACATATTCTTTATAGGATTTTGCAAACAGTAGAAAAAATAAGTATCTATAACTAAAAGAAAAACTATGTGTAAAAATATTAATGAAATCTTTGCATTCCTTCGATAACCTGAATTCTGGTTATGCTAGCAAATTAAAATCCTAAAATGAATTTGTCTAATTTCTTATTTGACAATTGTTATTCTAACACTAGCATCCACACAGTCCCCTACGGCCATGCAGATTAAACTAATATCTACATAACCCCCTACGATCATGAAGATTAAGTTAAAAATGAGAACAAAGGCCTAAAATGAATTTATTTGTCTACCTTGTCTTAAAAAAAATGTTTTCTTCTTTTTTTCATTCTAATGGATTGCATTTTCATGAAATCTATCATTCTGTTTCTTGGAAATGAAACGTTTTTCGCCCTTATTCTGAGCTCATCAGATACTAGTTTAATCTGCATGGCCGTAGGGGACTGGGTGGATGCTAGTACTAGAATGAGAATTGTCAAATAAGAAATTAGACAAATTCATTTTAGGATTTTAATTTGCTAGCATAACCGGAATTCAGGTTATCGAAAGAATGCAAAGATTTCATTAATATTTTTACACATAGTTTTTCTTTCAGTTATAGATAGTTATTTTTTCTTCTGTTTGTAAAATCCTATAAAGAATATGTTTCAATACAATATCTGGTATTACAAAAGCACATTACACGTTTTTTGTTTTTTTGTTGTCGTTGTACTTAAATATTGTAGTTCTCTGACGATGAGTAATAAATAGAAACGTAAGAAAATAATATGATTTTCATTTTAATTCACTGAAAAATCCTAGGATACACATATATTTAATCTTCTAAAGAAGCTACATCATGCTGAACGTCATGTGGAATTTTGCAAATGTCATTAAAACAGTATGTATTATTACTAAAGGTATCATCAATGGTATAAAAATGGCCAATCTCAATTGATTTAATTTTTTGGAACTTGAATGTGCATCAGGGAAAATGGAGGATATTTTGAACAAATTTTGTAATCGATAATTAGCTATTTTCTGCTTTCAATAATATTTCAGAGCATTCTTTATGTGTAAAAGAAGTTAATAAAAAAATGTTGTAAATAGGTTGTTTTTTAAACACAAATTACTCGAGAGCCGCTTGGTTTATCGAAACGCAATAAAACTAACTTATTTATTTCTAATAACCTGAACATTTGGTTTTTACAATAATTTTTAGAAATTTGAAAAAAAATGGAAAAGTTATGAGGAGAATATGTCAGTATCACTCCTTAAAAATTACACCTTAAACAGAAGATAGGGTTGAGGGATGCCATGTAAACTAGCTTGCAGATGGTCTATGACTAAGTTTAAAATATTAATTTTATATTTAAAGGGAGTTGGTAGATATTGTAGAACAACTGAAATTTATGATCCCCATTTTAAGGGGTATAACTCCCTTATTCATTTTCGGAAATAAGTTTATATAAAAGATTACCATTATTTTTAGATGTACTATCAGTCGCAGAAATGCTGGGAGACAATTTTGGACCATAAGAAATTAGTCGTGGTATACGCATTCAAAAGATTAATACACTGTCTCAATAAAATTTAGACCGCATACAGGGTGGTCATCTATATGATCAAAAACATGAGCACACAAATATGTAATTTTTTTAACAACATTTTATTTAACTTAACGTTATTGTTAGTCAGGGGTCAGTGACTTTAGATACAATTTTGCAAGTTAGGTTTTGATCCACCTCCAATTGATGTATTGCCTTGACATTTTGCATACATATGTAGTATCGATGGCAATACACTATTTTAGGAAGAGTTCCGTTAAAAATGATTATATATGTCAAAAGGCGAATAAGAACGATGTTGTATTACCACTGACGACTTCGATGAAAACTGAATAGTGAGAGCGGAATTGGATACATTTTATATTAATGTTAGGTTCTTAGGCTGTTTACATCTTATTTCGCGTCTTCTATTTTTGTTTTTGTAAGCTTTTATTCAACTTCAGATGTTTGTCCGTGACTAAAACGGAAATAATAAAATATAAGTAAAAAAAAAAAAAAATTAAGAGCAAACTTTTATTAAGATGTACTAAAACGATGGAAATAAATATTACGTGATTTGATTGGAACAGGGTTGTAGTCCAATAGGTGGACACGATGCGGATGAGTGGGTGTTAACAAAGTTAAAAATTGTTGAATCAAATAAATAACATCAAGTTATCAATGTTGATAATCTGGCCTAGATGCTTGTCGCGAGATATGCATTAAAAACAATAGTTAAAAAAACTAAAAAACGCGCTTTAATAGCAAACCGAACTAAAATATAAGAAACAATTTTTAATTATTAAGATTTTGTTTAACAGCGATAGAAAGTCCACTCACTCAATAAAATAGATTCTTAATAACTTTAAAATAAGAATACAGTGATTAACAAAAAAATTTATCTCGTTGTAAAAAAAGCGTGGCGTGCTTATTACTATATTTTTTTATAATAGCTCTACTTTTACAAATAGCTACTAATGAAATATTGATACCAGTTGATGTCAAGGACCCCAGGTTTTTTTTACAATGAAATATTTTTTTTGTTAATCACTTAATCACACGTGTTCTTTTTAGTTTTTTATACTATCTTTTATTTTTTTATTTTTTAGTCTTAAAACGAACTTAAATGTAATAGTAACCAAAAGAAGTGATTTTTTGGTACTTGATCCGCCGTTTTGACGCCACCATTTTGAATTGTTAAATTTGGACCAGATAATTCTAATCTGCTACCTCGATAACCCACAGATACCGATTTTCAGTCGAATCCAACGAAAATTGATAAAATATATCCACCACCTTGACGCCGCCATTTGCAATTTTTAAGTTTTAATGACATATTTGTTTTCTACTTGTCAAGCCCTTTCCTTTGATATCCATGTCAAGGGGGCTGTAAAGAAAATGATAATCCGCCATCTTGAGGCGGCGGCCATTTTGAACATATTATAATATAGCGTATACTGTATTGTATTGTCATCGGAGCTACACACAATTGCCAAGTTTCATGATGATACAATTAGAAGTGAGTGAAATCTGAAATCTAATCTAATCTAATCTAATCATCAACATGGATTAAATGATGTTACTTTTTTGATTCAATAATTTTTAATATACCTTTGTCAACATTCACCCATCCGTACTGGGTCCACCTACTGGACTACGGCCATCTGCGCCCTGCCTCAATTAAATCATGTAATCTTCGTTTTAGTACATTTTAAAATAGATGGTTTTTTAACTTGTATTTGTGCGGAGGTGATTGAAAGCTTGTAACCAAGCTTTCAATTACCTTCACACGATTGTCAGTCAGTTTAGAACAAACTTGTCAGACAATCTACCGTGACCAAAGCGGAAATAATAAGACACACTCTAACAAATGTTCAAATGTAAATAATCTATATCTTCAAATTTGTTTTCTTACGCAGTGTATTTTGAATTTCTCCATACATTTACCGTGCCTACCCTACATATTTAAAAATACTTACTAAAATTTCCTCTGATAGGTCCTTGTCCTTTGTACTTCAGTATTAAAACATTCATGTCGATATCATAGTCACCTTTAAAGTACAAATGTGGAATATTCAATTTGAACACAAATGTATGTTTAGCCAAATTGGGCCTATAATCAAAAACAATATTACTTTTAATATTTTATTTCTACAAAATATTTACAAAATAGGACAGAAGGCATACAAGATGTTTGAAAATAAGGCCCTCGGCCCCATGGTGGATTTTATTAACCAAGAAACGAAAAAGTCAAATACACCGTTTTGAAAAAGCTTGCTTAAAGAAGTTCTGAGTTTCTCAAATAATTGCAGTTTAATTACATTTACATAACATTAAATAAGTTTACAACTGAACGTGTTGAAATAAAAACCATAAATTACTAAATTCGAATTTAATTCGCTTCCGTTACTACGGGTGAGTTTTTTTCTGTTAATAATGACTGTTAACTTTACGAATAGAAAATTATGGAGATGATAATATTATCTTATATAAATAGACGACATCCAGATCATAAATCTGTAACAGCCACAGAAATCTGGAAATAATACATGTGGCACCAAACCAACGTTAATGCCGATAGATTTGAAGGATTGACATCAATAACGATCGTTGTAAGATTAAAGGTAAAAGGTCACTTTAAATGTTTAACTTCTGACATCAGATTCATTATCAACTATTGCGAAAACAACTAACTACTAATTTAAATGCAATTCCGATAAAATTTTAATTTTATCTAGTTATTGAGGGTCCAGTCTACTATGTACAGGTCGTAGCTTGATGAAAAACCTACAAGTAATTTTTTTCTATTACTTGAATATAATATAATGAACTTATTATAATGCAATTAATCAGTTATTCAAATTTCAAGATAAAATCCAATGACCGTTTTATTTACTTGTAGCAATAATTGAAAATGTCGTCGTCCCTTATGTGTTTATTTTTAACTTAAAGGATAATGTCTTTTGCGGTATATAATTGCTAACTCTTTCAACTTGTATTTAACGTTAATTATTTGGAGGATTGAAACAAAATTAAAACAAATTCATATTATATTCAACATAAATGTACCTAAAACGGAGGATGGACGAAAGAGTTTAATATTACTTTGTACTCAGGAATGGAAGTATAGTAATCGCAAAAGAGGCATCAATTTGTTTCTTGCTGAAATAGGTTTAGAATGTCATGAAACATGAGGATTTTAAATCTTAACGAGAAAAAATTGCTGTCTGTCGATCTGTCGGTATCTAACTTTCTTTGTGCCCTCGTTTTCTCTGGAACGGTTTAAGACATTGAAAGTTGATTGAAAATTGATGTGTATATTATAACCAGATTTGGAAAAATATTATATTTTGAGCTTACCCCGTTGAAGAGTTGGGGGGTAAATAGAATTAAATAACTAAATCAAGCTAATAAGAGTCCTGTAACTTGGGCTTTGGTGTAAATACTGGAAGTCAAGGTCTCAATTTCTCTATACCAACTGCCTCCCCTTAACCAATATTTAAGGGGTTAATAAAGTAAAGTTGGGATTTAGTGTGTAAAATAACGACAACGTCAGTGTTTAGATAATCTAGAAAAATAAGAATATCGTAACCTGTTTTAATTCCTGAGATGATCCTTTATGACCTGACTTGAAAATTATATGTTATGGATGATGTCATTTGATAGTCAGGTACCGTAGAATAGCCTGTATACATCTTGACCAAAAGTACATGATTTCTACTCATCTCTGATAACTGATGAGGCAAAATCCAAAAGTTTATGATCACAAATAGTAGTAGTACAACAATATAGTGTTGATAATGATAACTGACATACAACCTAACTGAGGTAAATTAATACATGATAAAATTACATCAGATCAAATTGATCTAATGCCAAATTTTTCCAAACCTAAATTTTTGACCAACTTTGCGCTGAGTGGGTGGTTTATCGGCTGATGGAGTAAAAATGGAAGGTGTATCGTTATATAAAAATTTAGAACAAATTTACACTGGATCAAGATAATCGTAGATAATCTAAAGATGAATACGATTAAAATCAATTTGAAAAATCGGAAAACGTATTTACGTCTTCCAATTTGCTTAAAATGAAAGGAGTACCATCAACTGTATTTTTTACCCTTTATACGTATGTGGCTAAAACTCTATCACTATCAAAGGAAACCATTTATAAAAAGCAGCACAGACAACGTATCTAAAGTAGAAATGCGTTGGCCTTGTTGCTAAAATGTCCGATAGTGGATGGGCAAAACGAATATTAGCCTGGAGACCAACTTTCAAAAACAGAGGTCGATTTTCCACAAAATGAAAGAACGATTAAAAAGAAGAGTGGTGTAGACAACTATATGTGAGAAGGACAATACCAAGAAATATGGACGAGTTTAACGGAGGTCTAGGTTTGGCAGTGGACGTTACCGTTATGGGTATATAAGATAATGATGGCAAAGTTAGTTTATACAACATAAATAGTACTTACTTTAATTCTAGTATTTCAAATGAAGATGGTCCCCATACTTTGACGTTAGTAATATTTGCATCAATTTTAGCACTTTGTGGCCCGGTTCGTAATTTAATTTCATCCAAGGGAAATGGTTCAATTGGTGGTACATTAAGCTCTGGAATTCCCTCTGTCAGTTTTGGTTTTAACTCATATACGGAATTTATTATGCATTGGGCTAAATCGGGTGTGTTTTGCTTACATATTTTAATATATGGTGCTGAAACAGATTCCATAAAAATTACAACAAATTCTTAGGTTTTTTGAAAATAAAGGACCCCGCACAAACCTTATGGAAAGACGGCTTCCATTAATTTGGATAATTTTGCAATATTATATTTTACATATGATTCAAATCAAAAGTCACAATGGAAACAAGTCCAGAAAATCAGATTTATCCGAGATGCAGAGCGACCAAAGTTTACAATATTGCTATGTACTAATTCAGTACTCATATGAACGAGGAATTGGCTGTGGAGGAACCACAGGGTAGGAGAATAAAGAGGGATAGTTGACTTAGAGGACAGGTTAGAAGAATAGTAGAAACGCATATATTGTGAACACATAAACCCATTAACCCCAAACCTGTAAGATCCATAAATAATTCTGGAAATCTTCGAGGAAAGCTTTTCTATATATTCTGTCAAATACAGAAAATAGATTTTCGTTAAAAAACCCTACAAACACTTCTTAATAGAAAGTAATCAAAACGATATTTTTGAAGATTTCTCAACAAAGCTCTAGAAGGGTGCTTATTAAAAAATCTCAAAACAGAGGAGATGATTGTATAAAAATACTGATAAAAAGTTGTAAACAATTAAGATATGAAACGAAAAAAGTAAGTACTTATATGGTTTTTATTTGAAATGGACAACTAGTAAAATCATCAACATGAAATCAAATTAATCAATTATTCTAGATCAGTCCATACGCAGTAGTACTCAGAGAGCTTAGAACATGCGCAGTAGCCACCGACGAGACCACGCAGTAGCAGTCTCTGTAACTAAGACATGCGCTATAAATCTTACTGGGGTCAGCCTATACACAGTAGCACACCAAGGATCATGGTGGGCTACAGTGGTATTTTTACAACTATCTATACTCCACACTCCTTTCGTCTCAGTATGAGAACCAAATCAAGTACTAAGCGGTGACCTAGAAAACCCCCCCGAGGCCAGACGTAATACAAAAAATCGATACACGCGTTCAAGGTTTTTTTACGCGTTCATCAAAGCATATTTTAAGAAATTTGCGCTAGGCGGCAGTAACCAATAAAGGAACAAATTTAAAAGACAGTCTTTTGAAAAAAAATTCTTGATGAATTCATCATTTTTGTATAGGTGTTCATCAGGAAGTCTTCATTTCAATATCAGACAAGACCAGATCGGATCTGTGAGCAACGTACCATATACAAAGAATATTTCTTTGTACATAATCCTTCAGATGGACGCAGAGTCCATTATTCTTGCCAGTATTGGCATTTTCTCTCCCAGTTGTAAGGCCTGTAAGTTTTCCTTTAGCCAATTGATCAATGTTTAAATCCTGAAACAAAATCTTGATAGCTTCCGAAAGGCCTTCATCGCCTCATCTCTCGGATTTGTTTTCCTCTGAAAACACTGATTTCATTTTCTTATTTTTAGCGGCAGCGGCACACAAATGCTCTGGTTTTATTCGGCCTATTGTCCAAGACTCGTTAATTTTTTCATTTTTTCCTTATTTTTCGGCATCGGCACTAATGCCTGCCACTAGGCGGCACTAAGACCTTCACTAGGCGGCACTAGTGCCGACTAGCTTATTAATTAAAATATGCTCTGGGTTCATGGCTATAGGTTTGGGGTTCAAGGTTTCACGACATATGGCTTCCTATCAATCCCCTAACTCTAACTCAACTATGCTCCTCTACGGCCCTACTGCACCGTCTCTCCACGGCCCATTCCCCATTCATATGAGTACTGAATCGGTACATAGCCATATTGCCAAATTTTGACGCTCTGTGTTCCGGATAAATTTGATTTTTGGGACTTGATCGAAACAATGTATACAACATCATATTGCAAAATGAGCTAAATGAACGGAACATTTCTTTTCACAAGGTTTGTGTAGGGTCCTTTATGCCACAAATTACCGTACAAGATTTATTTATTTATACACTTATAGTTAAAACTATATCTATTTAGATTAAATCCAATTAAAAGACATATACAAAATTAATTAATTTATAATTATAAAAATTGTATATATTATATAATTGTATATAATATTAGTCACTGAATGATTACAGGTATATACACGTATTTACATATCAATGTTGCCAATTTATTACAATTGTATAATAGATCTATAACTTTTTCGTTTCGTTGTTATAATACCTTACCGACACAATCTGTTACTAATTTGTCATGCTAACTCCACACGTTGGGCCAAGTCTAGCAAACTTCGGCCACAGCCAACGTGTGGATGGTAAGTTTGTCTTCATTGGCCGCGAATGGACCAAGTTTGCCTGTGATCGCCTTGGTGTCGGTAAATAGTACACAAATCAAAGGAATTGCGGGCGTGCTCGAGTCAGATACCAATTACCGTCCACATAAAAATACATTGTTTTTAACTTTAAAGAAAAATATATATATTTTTTTTTATTGAAAAAAGATTTTTTATAAATAAGTTTAGAATGTCATAAAATGTGGAAATTTAAAATTTGGGAAAAAAAAATTTTTTTCCCACCATCCATTTTATAGTAGTAAACAAATTTTCGATTTTTTTTTTGTAATTGATTTAGAATGTCATGAAATGTGGAAATTTTAAATGAGAGCAAAACATTTTTTTCATAATCTATTCTATAGTAGTGGTAATTTTTTTTCAATTTTCAACAATTTTTATTTTCCTCGCATAAGTAAGGGAAGTATTGTATACGAGAAAAAAATCACCATCCGAGATTCTTTCGGATTTTCACGTTTCAGATCATTTACATTACGAAAATGTAGGTTTTTCAATTCCGTCAGTCTGCCTGCCTGTCTGCCTGTTGGTGCATTAACTAAAAAACTACTAGACTTTCACGAAAAAATATACAGGTCTAATGGTCTAAAGTGAATAGATAATGAGAAAAATTTTTTTCGCTGAAATTTTAAATTTCCTCGTGTTGTGGCATTCTAATATTTTTAACAACCTTTTCTTCAAAAAGAGAATTAAACAATTTTTTTAACACTATAGACTGATTGAGAAAAATATTATTTTTGCTCAAATTTAAAACGACGTGGATGTGGAACTAAAAATATGGCAGATGGCAATAATATTTGGCATATAGTTAACACGCTTGGCAAGGAACACATCTATTTTAGTATTATTGAAAAATATACAGGGTGATCATCCTAAGAAATAATTCAACCATGGGTTGGTTGGTTGGATTTACGCAAGTCTTGGCACCTTCTATTTAATATTGAATTTTTGATGTCTGACGACCACTCCGTATATTTTTTTAACCAAAAGTTATTGGGATTTCTTTGTAATAATAGTGATAACTACGTTCCGATTATTATTATCATATGTCGTTTCATAATTAATATTCTTTTAGAGTGATCTCCCTGTATAAAACAGTGGGAAGTTCTGTGGAAATACCTTTACCGATTTTTTTTATTTTCAAAATTTTCTCTTTACTTTCAGAAATATTTAAAACATGGATTTAGAATGTCATGAAACGTGGAAATTTTATATTTGAGCAAAAACCATTTTTTCCCTTTACTCTTGGTTAAAAAATTTTCCAATTTTTTTTCTAAAATATCATAAAACGTGTAATTTATAAATTAGAGCGAAAACATTTTTTTTTTCATTATCTATTCCCTTTAGGCGGTCAACCCTGTTTATTTTCCAGTGCAAGTCTAGAACTATTTCTTTGGTGGCAGTAGCGTCAGCTATCTACCAAATTTGACTGTTCTCTGTCAAGTCGTTTTTTAATTAATGCACCAACAGACCGACAGACAGACAGGCAGACTGATGGAAGAGGAAAACCTATATTTTCGTAATCTACATGATCTGAAACGTGAAAATTCGAAGAAATCTTGGAGGGTGATTTTTTCTCGAATACAATAGTTCCCCTCGGTATATGCGAGGGAAGTAAAAATCGTAGAAAAATCTGCGAGAGATTAAAAAAATTACACTGTTCTATTTTTATGTACCGTTATCATCCACCATTTTCTTAGGCGTAAACCCCAACATGAGACTTCGCCCCACTTGATTTTTATGTGAGAAGGTGCAAAATGTTCCTAAAGATGTATAGAACAAAGTCAGGGTCATGGGAACTGGTACTTTTTCGATTTCCGGTGGACAAAATTGCGCTATTTCCGGTCACCAACAATTGCTTCCAAGTTGACTTCCTATATTAGACAACTCTAAGCATTTTTTATCTCTTGACATTTTTTACCTAATCTCACCCTTCTCGAGAAAAACAAAAACAAACAAAAAAAAACAAAAATTAAAAAAAAAAACACAAAAAAATAATTATTAATCGATACATATAGAAAAAAATAATTAAAAAAACAAAAAAAATACATTAAAAAAAATATATACGCATATAGTTAAAACAAAAACAAAAAAAACAAAAAAAAAAACAAAAAAAATAAACAAAACACTATATATTTATTAATGATAATTGTACATGTTGTAATTAGCATTAAGTGAAATGGGGAATATTGTGTTTAAATGATACAATAAAGAAAACCGGCTAATAGACTCAGTTTCTAGGGCCAACAATGCCATTAAAAAAAAAAATCACCCTTCTCGAGATATAAGCATTTAAACAAGCGTGTATTTAAGTATATTTTTTTTTTAAACTAGTATTTACGATTATTTTGGTCTTTGAATACACATCCCTGCAAAAAAAAAGTTCAGACCCAGAAACCAGACCTACCCATCTTTATGAATTTAGACCTCCTGAATTCAATTCCTCCATCAGAATTTCTTTTTATCGTTGTTTTTTTTATCTTGGATTTTCTCTTTTAAATAGCACTTTTATATTAGATAATATCTAAGGTTAAAAAACACTCAACGATAAAATGAAATTCTAATGGTGGCATCGAATTCAGGAGGTGAAAATAACATAAAAATTGGTAGGTCTAGTTTCTGGGTCTGAACTTTTTTTTGTGGCACAGCCCGACAAAAAAAAAGTTCCGACCCAGAAACCAGACCTACCAATCTTTATGGATATTTTGACCTCTTGAGTTCGATGCCGCCATCAGAATTGTATTTTAACGTTTGTTTTTTTATCTTAGATTTTATTTGACAGCATGCTATTTCATATAACATCTAACACAAAAAAAACCCAACGATAAAGTTAAATTCTGATGGTGGCATTTAATTCAGAAGCTCAAAATACATAAATATTGGTAGGTCTGGTTTCTGGGTTTGAACCTTTTCTTTGTGGGACTGTGTTATTAATTAGAAAATTGGACTTTACAATTTTGACAATTGTAAGCATTTTTTATCTCTTTACATTTATTACCTAACCGTTTATTTTTTAGCGCTTATAACTCGAGTAAGGGTGAGGTTAGGTAAAAAATGTTAAAAGTCAAAAAATGCTTAGAGGGTTCCAAAATATAAGGTCGACATGTTTTAATGTATATAAACATCCAGAAATAATCGTAAATACTAGAGAAACGTTATTTTTAAACGCTTAAATATCGAGAAAAGTGAGGTTAGGTAAAAAATATCAAGAGTCAAAAAATGCTTAGAACTGTCCAAAATATAAAATCCAATGGTTCCTTTTCAATTTAAAAAAAATTGTTGGTGACCGGAAATAGCGAACTTTTGTCCCAGTTTATATACGGAAATCGAAAAAGCACCAATTCCCATGACCCTGACTTTATTCTGAACATATACATATTATCTAAGGTATACCGGGTGAGTCACGAATTGCGCTCGCCCCGATATTTCCTAAAATATTCGGAATAGAAAATTGATATTTGGAGGCCTTATTACACGACTAAAATGCCATCTTTTCAATAAAAAATCAAGTTTGGTGCACATCCGGTTTGACCGGAAATGCCCACAACTTTCGATTTTTAAATGGAACACCCTATATATTTTTACATTTTTGGAATCTAGAGGAAATTTTGAATACAATACATCCATTTTGGTCACTTTTTGATAAACATTAAAAACTTTTTTAATAAATCTATTTCTGAATCCAGAGTGCTGTGGTGCCCAAAATATATTTTAGTTTGTGTGCTACGTTACTATAAAAATAAAAAGAGCAATATGATTGCATTACTTAATTCTCTAGAGGCGTTTAAAATTTTTAAATGTGATTTTTACCCACTAACTCGGTTTTTTTAAATGGGAATTTAATCGTTCACCAACATTTTTAAATACCTCATTTTCATACGAATCTAACGATACCAACATTTTGAAAATCCGCCCAGAAATATTTGAGATTTCAGCCAAAATACAATGCAACCAAGCTTTTAGAAACATGCGGCTAATAGATAAGAGATTAGTGGGCTTTGGAAACTAAAATGGCACATTTCTGTGTAAATCTGGTAACCTAATAACATTGGAAAAATCATAGTAGCCATTGAATGTAATAAAACAATATCAGCTGTCAGACAGACTCGTGTAGTTATAGGCAATCTTGAGCTATCAAACATTTAATAATTGTGAGCACAAAGAACGTTACAATTAAGTTTAGCATAGGTATGTGGAGGTAAACACAATTACATCCACAAGGACATTTGCAATAGAATGCGACATCAGTTCGGTTTTCAGAGTTTTATTTAAATGAACATAAATATCGGGCCTATAAATAAATAAAAATCAATTCCGTTGGAACAATTAAACTTAAACTAGGTAACAGTAGGTATCTTTAAAATAATTAATATAATTAAACCATAAATTGACATTTACAGATATTGTTCAAAATGTCCACCATTTTTTTCTATACATAATTCGGCTCTGCGTACAGTTGCTTGAATGGCTCTGCGCAATTCAGCCGGCGTTATTTCATTAAGAGCCCGTACAACTTTATTTTGCAGCTCTTCACGGGTATTTGAAGAAGTTTTATAAACTTTATTTTTGAGAGTGTCGTATACATAATAGTCGAGGGGTGTTAAGTTAGGTGACCTAGGAGGCCACCTGATATGACCGTGATTTGCGATAAGGCGTACATCATGCAAGTTGTTTAAATATTCCATCACTCTTCTGGAATTATGTGGGGGAGCACCATCTTGTTGGAAAAACAGATTTTGTAAATAGGCAAGGGGAAGTAAGTCAAGAAATTCTGCTGTCTGGTTTTGTAAAAAGAATAAATATCGTTCGCCAGTAAGTGTTCCATAAAAAAATATGGGTCCAATTATTCGATCTCCAAGTACTCCAAGCCAACAGTTAAACCCAAATCTTTCCTGAATACTCCCCCGCCCTACCAACCTCGGATTTTTTTGAGCCCAGTACCTAGTATTATTTCTGTTAAACATACCTTGGTTCGTAAATCTACCTCATCTGAATATAAAATATGAAAAGGAAAACCTGGGTTTTGTTGTACTGCATTTAAGAACCAGTTGCAATGTACTAGCCTCCTGTCGTTATCATCTCCATAAAGATGTTGGTGTGTTTGGTATTTATATGACCGAAACTTATTTTATTCAAAATTGTGCAAACCGAAGACTGACTAATGTCGCATTCCATTGACAATTCCCTTGTTGATGTTGTTGGGTGTACCATCACAAATCCTAATACATCAATTTCTTTGTCCTCACTTACAATAAATGTTTGATGGTCATCTTGTTGATTGGGTTCGTTTCTTAATTCTTGTTCCACTCTGGCAAACAAGTGTCTGCTTGGATGACGTCTGTTGGGATATCGTTGCTGATACAGTTCTGCAGCTGCAGCTGAATTTTTCAGACGCTCTCCATATATCAGTAACATATCGATCATTCATTCATTTCTACTAAAATTATTCATTTTCTTTAATTTTTATTCAAAGAAATTTCCGCAACGCTTTATTTTGTATCTGTCTGACAGCTGATATTGTTTTATTACATTCAATGGCTACTATGATTTTTCCAATGTTATTAGGTTACCAGATTTACACAGAAATGTGCCGTTTTAGTTTCCAAAGCCCACTAATCTATTATCTATTAGCCGCATGTTTCTAAAAGCTTGGTTGCATTGTATTTTGGCTGAAATCTCAAATATTCCTAAGCGGATTTTCAAAATTTTGGTATCATTAGATCCGTATGAAAATGAGGTATTTAAAAATGTTGGTGAACGATTAAATTCCCATTTAAAAAAACCGAGTTGGTGGGTAAAAATCACATTTAAAAATTTTAAACGCCTCTAGAGAATTAAGTAATGCAATCATATTGCTCCTTTTATTTTTATAGTAACGTAGTACACATACTAAAATATATTTTGGGCACCACAGCACTCTGGGATTCAGAAATAGATTTTTTAATAAAATTTTTAATGTTTATCAAAAAGTGATTAAAATGGATGTATTGTATTCAAAATTTCCTCTAGATTCCAAAAATGTAAAAATATATAGGGTATTTCATTTAAAAATCGAAAGTTGTGGGCATTTCCGGTCAAACCGGATGTGCACCAAACTTGATTTTTTATTGAAAAGATGGCATTTTAGTCGTGTAATAAGGCCTCCAAATTTCAATTTTCTATTCCAAATATTTTAGGAAATATCGGGGCGAGCGCAATTCGTGACTCACCCGGTATGGTTCTGTACATCTTTAGGAACATTTTGCACCATCTCACATAAAAATCAGGTGGGGCGGAGTCTCATGCTGGGGTTAAACGCTTCGTTTCCTCGACTAATACCATTATTTGGTCTTATAAAAGTGTTTCAAGTACTACTCAAAGCACTGTACCAGAGTACTTTACCCAGCTCTGTTTATACGTAACATATTTTTATTCGTTTTGAAATACCTAATTGTAAACTTTTAATATATTTCTTGTTTAGTATATTTCGTTTTATTCGAAGTTACCGAAAAAATATAAATGCATCTATTTATTTATTGTATTAGAAAAATTATACTTAGGTACTACAGCTACTACTAAAGTTTTGAATTTCTGTTACAATTGCCCTTATTTGTATTATAATGTATGCATACTTTACAATTATTTACAATCATTTTAAGAATTAGAGTAAACATGCAAACTATTAAATGGTAATAATCCTAGTCTTGACACATACATTTGCTTTAAGAACAATAAGAATGCAAAAAAAAGGAAATAATAGTAATTATTATTATTGAATAATATATGTATATTTAAGTTTATTATGTTTCATTGTTGTTTAATTAGATAAATAAATAATTAGATTCTACAAACATATTTATAAATGATTAAGTATTATGAAAACAAGACTCTTTGTACATAATTAAGCAGGAGGAGGAATATTTTATTAAAAAAATTCAAAACATCACTAACGTACTTGAAATATAATTTAATAAATGTTAATAATTGGTCTATTAACAGGTTTTGTAGTTAATTAGAAAACTTGCACACAGACTTTGATTCAAGGAAATATAAATCAATTTAAGCAATTGTTAGGTTTCTTTTACAATAAATAGGTCAAAGACAAATAAGCAGTCTAATAAATATATTTTTTTCTCAAGGCATATATTTATTAAATGTATAGTAATGATTTAAGGAAATTAGATCAGTGAATTATAAATTGAAAAAATTTATCACAGTCGGTGTTCATCAATACCGTTTAATTATTTGATTTTCAAATTAAACAGGAACTTATAAAGTAGCAACGGCGACAGTGTCTGTTCAAAAACTAATTGTTTTAGATTTACCGTCAGATAAATTATTTACTTTCAAAAGTACTTGTTCTCCAGAAAAGGCAAAGTACTTTAGTTAAACTAAAATATCTAGGTGTTACATATAAACATTTTATTCGTACTGATATTTATTTTCAGTATAGTTTTGTCAGTGTTCGTTGGTATTCTCACTATTTTAAAATTTGATACACACCGAGTGCTTAAGACACCAGGTACACCCTCACTCTCATCTTCGTTATTCAACATAAAAATTTATAATAGGTAACAAGATATTTGGAAAAGAAATACATTTTTTGACCTAACCAGACAGAATACACTTTCGATTAAAGTAGAAGGGTTACTAAGTAGCTTGTTTTAAATTGAACCTTGTATATTATTTAATCTTATCTGATAGAGGTTTGATTTATTCTTACAATATTAAAAAAATCTAAATCGAATCAGAAATGCCCTTGAAAAATGCAATAGGGATGTTTTCTATTTTTTAATTGTAATAAAAAACGATAGTTCTAAGGCTACAGAAACACGTAATAACCATTAAAACGCCTAAAAACCTTTTCTTGAAAATAAACTAAAAATTAAAACTCCGAAATTAACGAGGCTAGTAAACGATCCAGGCAGTGAGAGGAGCGCGCGTGATGTCATAATGCTCATAGCGGAACTCGTATACCAACATGATATGGATTGTCTGTTTCAGCGTTGTTTTAGCCCCTGTTTTTGTAATGATGGGAGACTCAAAAAGTGTGAAAGTTAATAGAAACAAGTGTTGTTTTGTTCCTGAATATACAAATACATCGGTAAATACCCAGAAAAGGTTTTTATGTCTGTGCCACAAAATGTAAAAAGAAAGAAGCTTTGGTCCTTTGTTAAATCAATGATATTTTTTTTACACTTTTGTTACCTTAAACGCATTTATCAAAATCGGTCTCCGATTATACAATGTTTTCGCTTCCCTGTTTCCAACGTAGCAAAGCACATTTAATATGGAACACATTATATATAATGTACTACTAAAGTTTTGGTACTATATAGTACTTATTACTTATTTATATAAAACAGTACTTTTGTTTCACTTTTACACCACTAGATTGAGGCTGATTGAAGTCTATCACCATGGCCAAATATTCTGAAACCATGGCAACGTCCACAGTTAGCAGATTATGCGAGTTCGCCTTTTGAAAACTTTGTATGGATATAAAATAAATATCGATATATTAATCCTAAACCATGAATACATTCATATTGTTTTTTTGTAGCAATATATCGGGTTGAAATATCGCTATTTTTCTAAATATATTGAAAAGGGTCAACTTGCATGTTACCTCCTCGTTCTTCGAAATTTTAATCGAGATAAACATTGTACTGTAAGGAATGCCAGCTCCCGCTTTCCGAAGTTACACCTTAAGCAATATTTATTAATTTTTGACATTAAATGATAATCTACAAAATATATCGATACATAGAAATATCGATAACTTTTTGTTAATATATAGAATATATTGATCTGAGTTATTAAAGGGGTTGATAAAATAAAATTAAAATATTCGGTTGAAATTTGATACACGTATGTATTAAATTCAAAATTCAAATTCAAAATTCTTTATTCTAAAGACAAACAATTTTTGTATAAGTAAGGTACAGTTTTAAAATTGCCGTTAAAGCAAACATGTACAGTACAAAAATGTAAATAGATTACCTAACCTATGCACATTTACATGCCACAGAAAATAAATTAAAAAAAGTAGAGTAATACATCAATTAAAATATTCCGTGGTGTTGTATAGACATTCATCAAGCAAGAATAGCTTAAGTTTTTTTTTTAATAAATTTTCCTTGCCTATTGATTTTATATCATATGGAATATTTTGACACCTATGCGGCTAGAGGCTTTAAATGTGATATTTAGTCTAGAAAATGGTAGATGTAAATAATTTTTTGGCGAGTATTTATCTGGTGATAATTACTATTAGTCAAAAATTTATATCCATTATTGAAAACAAATTTCAAAAATATATAAACTATATAAAGTAAGTATTTTGAGATTCTTAAAGATATCTTTGTATGTGTGAGTACTGGATACGCCAGCAATACATCGTGAAATTCCTTTTTGGGCCACAAATACGTCATGTGAAAGGTTAGAGTCCCCCCAAAAGCAGATTCCATATCTTAATCGACTTTCTACCTGAGCACAATATAATGTGATTAACTGATCCTTTGTAAAAATAGGTTTTAGGTTTGTAAATAAAAAATAAATGGAAGATAATTTCGAAGATAAAAATTTACATTGCGTTTTCCAGTTTAAACAGAGTTACAGCCCTAGAAATTTAAAGTTGTTTTCGTTAGCGTGAATGCAAAATGTGTCTCTGTTATTAATAGATAAATTGATGTTAGATGTCTTTTTTTAATATGAATGAAATCTGCTCGGTTGCGTGTTGTCCTTATTAAAATATAGGGAAATACCGTTGAACCAGTTTATTAAGTGCTCAAGAGTGTCTTCGCTTTTGTTCTTTTAGGTAATGTCACATTTTTCCGATACGATGATAGAGGTATCGTCTGCATACAAAGTAAAGCGTACATCATTAGATAGTGTAATAATATCACTGATATATTAAATAAAGAGAATAGGTCCTATTACGAACCCCTGGACTACGCCCATGTTTATTTCTTTTAAATCTGAAGTGTAATTACGTATTTCATTTTGATTTACATGATTTATACCTACACATTGTGTACGTGAATTTAGGAATGATGAAACCCAATTCAGTGATGTTCCTCTTATTCCACATATGTCCAATTTACTTATTAGAATATCGTGGTCGACGCAATCGAATTCCCTGCTGAGATCGCAAAAGATACCAACCTGGCATTCGCCCGCGTCGATGTATTTTATCAATGTTTCATAGAAACTGTGAATGGCTGTAGCTATAGATTTTTCGAGATGGATCCATGTTGGTGTTCCGTAAGAAAGTTTATTAATAAAAGACAGAAGTCTGTCTAGAAAGGCATAGTCTAAATTTTTTGAAAAACCACTGGGGATGGTAATGTATCAAATGATACATATATCGATATATTACATTTTTTGCCATCCCTAATTCTCATATGAAACGTGTATGAAAGCCTAACTACTATATTCGCAAGCGTTTAACTATGAGCAACATGACGTCACACCAACCAAGGAGCGTTTCGCGCATTCAAATGAATATTCGTATTTCTTTAGGGGTTTTCCCATAGAACGGATCTTTTGATTTTTTGTAAAACTTGGTGGATATTATTATAAGACTATTTTTAACCATTTTATGATGTTTAAACAGGATTTAATTTTTTTGTGAACATCCCTATTCTATGTAATTATTCAGTAGTCATGAAAATTATAATATTTAGAAAATAGGGTCAGGTCGTGTAAAAATGAGACAGCCAAAAATTCGTTGAAAAATAAGACAACAGTTTTTTTCATAATTTTCAACACTAAAATAAACTGATAAAAATGCCAAAATATACACCGAATATTGAAATCTTACGTCCAATATTGACTATGACTAATATTTGGAAAATATGCCTAAGAAAAAATGATATTGAAATTAGTGCAATTTTATGGTTAAAAACTTTTTTTGGCACCGAATCTTTTATTATATATGTCATATTTGGTGTAAGAATGAAATAGTAGATGGCAGGAACTGTTGGAAATGGAATACAGATTCGTGTACAATATAACAGAAATCTTTAATTGAAACCATATAATAGAAATCTAATTTTAAAGTTAGGGGGAAATACGAGACGGAAAAAAGTTAAAAACGATACGCCTAGAGGGCAATACTGAGACGTATTAGTTATATTTATAGGTACCTACCTAACCTGGGATAAAATTAAAGTCAAACGTCGTTCTGTTTATTTTTTGGTATTTGCAGCTAATATTTATTGTTTTATATACCTAATAAGAGACTAATTAGATATGCAATAAAAACTTTCAAAGTTTATGTCAAGATGAGAAGGGGGAAGATTTAGATTTCGAAAATATTCACGAAGGTGATTTTGTTTTAGTTAAATTTTCAAAAAATAAAACGATTATGTAGGTTGCATTAAGTCAATTGAGGACGATTTAAACTTCTGTGTTTCGTTTTTACGCCGATATAAGAGAGGGTTCATCTATCCAACAATTGCAGATGAGTCCATCATATGTAGGGAAGATATAATTTTAAAATTGTCAATCTTGAAAATACAGAAATGTTCAAAGCGGGCAAATGAAAAAAAATTATTCTCTCTTAATTTAAATCACTATAATATCGCTTAAAGTACATGAAAAATATTTTTTAGGTTGAATAAATATTATATGTTTTGAACCGCTTTGTCTTATTTTTTACCTCTCATTAATGAACTCCTTATAAGAAGAAAGTTATTAGCATGTCTTTTCTTTTACCGACAGTGTCTTATTTTTACCCAAAATGATGGGTAAAAATGAGACACAGTTAATTTTTTTTTCTGGTTTCACACTGTGATATTTATCAAATTTATAGTTTTCTACACAATGCTTGTTAGTTTTTATATAAGACAATTAATTTACTTTATTTTTAACTTTAAATAAAGTGTGAAAAAAAGTTAGTTTTAAAAAATGTCTCATTTTTACACGACCTGACCCTACCCACAATATTTGTGAAGGGCATCTTTAAGCATTTTTACTCAAAACAAATAATTTCTTGGCAATTTATTTAATTATGTCGCTTTTGGAGATAAATATTTTATTTTATTTAAACAAGTCTCACTTATGTCAATAAACATTCTTGTACATTTCTACGAGCTTTGGATAGAGAAAATTAGCGCTTCAGCGCAATTTTAAAATTTAAAATCAGTCCATAAATGGATGTGGAATTTTACCTTTGAGTGGGAGATGACACAAGGAATATTTATTATTTAAAGAAACTCCATAAATTAATTAAATTGTAAAATGGTCATTTCTTTGAACGAAAAATATTCAATAATACTTTTCGGTCAATGCTGTGAGAACTTGATAATATTAAATGATTTTCAGGGCCACTACATATATAATTACATACAATTTCATTTTTCAAGATCATTTCGGATTCTGGTTTGATCTTGACAAAAATCATTGTAAAGATAAATTAAATATCTATAAATTAAGATTAAAAACATACAGGCTATTTAAAATAAAAACGTGTGTATTACTTGTAGTTTATTTTGGGTCTCGTTAAGTCCAAAAATGTATTTATCAGTCAAATATCTTGTACCCTAATTTAGAAATGTTTTCTTCAGAAATCCAGAATAAGTGAGAGTGTACCTGGCTTCGTGGGCACTTGGTATGGTATAATAAAATGGTTGTGAATTTATTTTATTTATTGTAGGTATCTTATTCCTATTATATAATGTTCCTAGCATACAATCAAGTACAATATAGAAAATACTAAAATAAGAATTTGTTTAAAAAATATAAACCAAATGAATTATTTTCTATAAGTTCGTTTAATATACGAAGTATGGGATTTCATATGAACATTGCATATTGCATATTTCTATTTAATAAAATTTTATAAATTCACAAGTCAATGTATATCAAAATTATAACCAATTAACTGTACTTACGAATAGCAGCTTCAATGTAAAATAAAGTTGCAAAAAAAATTAAAGCTTTTTTAACCATATTTACTTTGGGTCTGCTTACCCACCTGTTCGCGCACTATAATGCAAGTGTTATAAGAAAATAAATCTTGATTCTAAAGAAGTTCCATATAAAAGTAATGACCATGAGCTTAAAATTATCCATACGATTAATTAATAACTTATATAATATGCAGTGAAAAAAAAATTACATAAAATTGTAAGTTAGTTACCTTCAGTATTCAAAACTGCCAATAACAGATACTAAATTGTTAAAAAATAAAATTCTCGTTTTATTGTTAAATTGTTGAAATCTTTGGAATGCGTTATTTCAAATGATGATATTTGCAGATTATACACACATATATACACCAATGCACTTAATGGTATAATTAACGACTATACTTCTGTAATTTCAATAATGATTCGTTGATATTATTTGTGATAATTTAGATATTTTACGTCTGATTGATGCACAACTTAGTGTTTCACAAGTGACATTTAAAAGACTAATGTCTGTTTCAAAATTATGAAATAGTTTTATTACTTAAAATAGTTTCAATATTGCTATAATAAATACAAATATTGCTACAAAAACGAGTAACACACTACTAAGTTTTACTCGTTTTTTTGATAATAAACTATCACATGGCTTGATAGATCAATTTTTTGAAAATGTATTATAGATCAGTAGTTATTAGTAGACAGGCAGATATTAACATAACCATAAACACACGACACATAGCAGCCAGCCTCTAAATCCAAAGCGTAGACTAACCACAAGAGTGCTACATATTTGAAAAAACGCAGACAACATCCATTACTTACCGACATTGCCAGTGTCAGAGCTGGGGATCGAACCCAGTACACAACCGCCAGGCTGACCAAGCGTCAATTATCATTATAGTTCAATAAATAATTTTGAACTCTGGACTCCCATTTTATAGTAAGATTATTTTTGTGCATAAACAATTTTATCGACTACAAGTGTCAAACATTGACGCCGCAGATAATGTACTCTCCCCATAATAACATTAACATTTACTTATTTATTTACTTGTTCGGCTAAATACAGAAAAATAAATCACTGACGGTCCTAACCTGAAGATTAATATTGGGAAAGAAAGTGTTTGTATAAATACTTATGTTAGTGTTCGTTTAGATTTTTTCGAATAAAGTTTTTGAAGCACAGATAAACAAATTGCCAAAAATTGTGGGGATTAATGTGGAACTGCATTTTGGCACTTCCGATGATAAATAATATTATGTTGATGCTTCTTTGAATATAACCAGGCGCAAATGACACCAAGGCGCAGATGTCTCAGGCGCAAATGACGCGACACCGGTATCTGAGAAAGGCAAGGAGCACTTGCTCCATTTTCGTGATTTATTTTTAAAACGCTCTGTAGAGTATCATTTGTACGCAAATGATACCAGTTTTTACTATGTACGCAAATGAGACATCCGCAACTAAGACGACACCGCCTTAAACGTACGCAAATGATACCATTTTTTACATTGTACGCAAATGAGACGTCCACAATTAAGACGAGACAGGTAGGCTAAAGCATAATAAAAAAAATCGGTAAAGGTATTTACACAGAACTTCCCTCGTTATTTGCGCATGAGGTCGCTCTAAAAATTTTTTAATTACGAAATGACATTGGGAATAATAATCGGAATATAGTTATTGCTATTGTTACAAAGAAAACCTGATAACTTTTGGTCAAGAAAATATACAGAGTTCTCATCCAACAGCAAAAGTTCAATACTAAATAGCAGGTGCCACATATGGCAGGCTTGTGCAAATACCTTTACAAATGTCCACCATGACTGAATTATTTCTTGGGATGACCACCCTGTACATTTTTCAATAAAAGTATAATAGGTGCATATGCCAGATATTATTGCCATCTGTCACATTTTCAATCCCTCATTCACATGTAAAGTGCAGTGGTGGTTAAAAAATTTCATTTTTTTTTTAAATTAGTCAAAAATGTTGGTAAAAAAATTTTCAACATTTTTTTCTTCTGAAATAGGTTTAGAATGCCATGAAACGTGGAAATTTCAAATTTGAGCCAAAGGAAAGTTTCCTTCTATTCTATAGTAGTTGTAATTTTTTTTAAATAGCTCTAGAATGCCATGAAGCGTGAAAATTTTAAATTTGAGGAAAAACAAAAATTTTCCGTCTATTCTAGTGGTAAAATTTTATTCCAAAATGGTAAAAAAATTTTGCAATTTTTTTTTCCGAAATAGGTTTGGAATGTTGAAATGTGGAAATTTTAAATTTGAGTAAAAGAACAATTTTCATCTATTCCATAGTAAGTAGGTAATGATAAATAGTTTAAATTTGTAAATAAAAAAAAAAAAATTAAATTTGTTTGAATAAGTTTATTTATAATGCCATGGAAACGTGGAAATTTTAAATTTGAGCAAAAAAAAATTTTTCGTCTGTTCTATAGTAGTGATACATAAATGGATTAAAAATGTTTTCAAATTTTTTATAAAAACTCTTCAAAAACATTTTTAAATTTGTTTGAATAGTTTTAGAATGTCATGGAAACGTGGATAGTTAAAATCTGAACAAAGAAAAAAAAATTGTATCTTAGTGGTAAAATTTTTTAAAAAGAGTAAGAAAAATGTCTAATTTTTCTTTTAAATAGATTTAGAACACTATGAAACGTGGAAATTTGAAATCTGAAGAAATGAAAAAAAATCCATCTATTTTAGTGGTAAACAAATTTTCAAAAATGGTAAAAAAAAAATTCAAAATATTTTTTTTTTTGAATCAGGCTTAGAATGCCATGAAACGTGGAAATTTTAAATTTGAAGAAAGAAAAAAAAATATTTCATTTTAGTAGTAAAAATTTTTTCAAAAATATTGGTGAAAAAAATTTTCAAATTTTTTTTTCCTGAAATAGGTTAAGCGTGTCATGAAATGTAGAAATTTTAAATTTGAGCAAAAAAAATTTTTTTTCATCTTGGTAAAAATTTTTTCAAAAATGTTTGAAAAAAATTTTCAAATTTTTTTTTTCTGAAATAGGTTTAGCGCGTCATGAAACGTGGAAATTTTAAATTTGAGCAAAAAAAAATTTTTTTCACTATTTATTCCGTTTAGATGGTCCACCCTGTATATTTTCCAGTGAAATTTCTACCATGTCTTCGCTGACAGTAGCGTCAACTACCTACCAAGTTTCACTGCTCTGCGTCAAGTAGTTTTTTAGTAAATGCACCAACAGACAGACAGACAGACAGACAGACAGACAGACAGACAGACTGACGGAATTGAAAAACCTATATTTTCGTAATCTACGTGTTCTGAAACGTCAGAATCCGAAAAAATCTCGGAGGGTGATTTTTTCTCGAATACAATACTTCCCTTCGGTGTGCGAGGGAAGTAAAAAGTGATACGAACACAAAAATATTTCTCGTTGTATCTTATTTACGGACGTCTCATTTGCGCACATAGCAAAAAATAGTCTAATTTGCGTACAAACGATGCGAGAAGGGCAAGGAGCAATTACGCCTGTGTCTTATTAGCGGACGTCTCATTTGCGTACATAGCAAACACTAGTATCTCATGTACACGTGTTATAAGCATATGTTTAATAAATGGTCTTGAGTAATAGAATGTTGCTCAAATGTGTGGGAATCCAAAAAAAAATTAGTGCATTTTTGAAATAATTTTGAACAGATCTTTTACTTCCCTCGCATACTGAATATTGTATTCGAGAAGAAATCACCCCCCGAGATTTTCTCGGATTTTTACGTTTCAGAACATGTAGATTACAAAAATATAGGTTACTCAATTGCGTCAGTCTGACTGTCTGCCTGTCTGTCTGTCGGCCTGTCTGTCTTTCTGTCTGTCTGTCTGTTGTTGCATTAACTAAAAAACTACTTGACGGAGAACTGTCAAATTTGGTTGGTAGCTGACGCCACTGCCACCGACAAAATGGTTAAACTTTCACTGGGAAAATATACAGGGCGGATCGTCTAAAGGGAATGGATAGTGGAAAAAAATTCTTTTCGCCCAAACTTTCCACGTTTCATGGCATTCTAAACCTATTTCAGAAAAAAATTTCTTTTGACAATATATTTACCAATACTATAGAAAACTAAACAAAAATAAACAAAAGTTTTGAATTTTTTTTACCACTACTATAAAAAAAGATAATAGTAATTTTTTTGCTCAAATTTTGAATTTCTATGTTTCATGACATTTTAAATTTATTTGTTTTTTTAAATAAAGAAATTCTTTTTAAATCTTTTTACTACTACTATACAAAAGATGATGTAAAAACATTTCTTTTCGCTCGAATTTAAAATTTTTGCGTTTCATGACATTCTAACAAAATTAACTGATCATTTTTTTTAACAACCATACTTTCACTCCACTACTTGAATATGCAAATAGCAATGTGACAGATGGAAATAATATTTGGCCTATAGTTAACACAATCGGCAAGGAAGCCACCTATTATAGTCTTGGTGAACAATATACAGAGCGGTCATCCTAAGAAATAATTCAACCATAGTAGAAATTTGTAAAGGCATTTACGCAAGGCCTCCATATTTGGCATCTTTTATTTAATATTGAATTCTTGCTGTCGGATGACCGCTCTGTATATTTTTTTGACCAAAATTTTTCAGGTTTTCCTTGTAATAATAGTGATAAGGTCAGTCGGGGTATCTGGGCCCAGGGGGTAACTGGGCCATGGTTTTTTCCGTAGAATTTGTGGGGGTAATTTCACTTCAAGCAGTTGGCAGCACTGAAGGACAATGTCATCTCACTACAACAATTAGTCTCATGTTTCTGAGTGTTGTTGCTTTCATGTAGCAATTTTTTAAATTTTGTAGTGCAAAATTTTCATAGCAACGTGATGTAATCTTGATTTTTATGAAATACTACAGGTTTACTGTATATAATATCAACGTCACAGTTAATTTATCATAAATTAGAAGCATGATGTATCCCTAAAATGTTGTTGCAAGCATGTATTCTGCGTTAGGTCACAAGCTTGAGTGGGTGGCCCAGTTACCCTACAATTTTAAAAAAATGGGGTAAGTGGGCCAGTTAATTGGGGCATCTGGGCACGGCTGGGACCAAGTTACCCCAAGCACATTAAGTATGTTGTTTTTGTTTTTATTTATTAGGTAGATGTAGATCACTGCGCACAGCCACACAAAAAATAGCGATCTGAACCCGGGACCCGACATATTAATTCCTATGTATTTTGTTGAACACGAATCTGATGTCCGTTTAGCTCCATCACCCACCGTTTTGTTGTAAATCGCGAAAATAGCCTATTTACATTATTTCTTTAAATTATTTTCGCGATTTACAAAAAGTTGGTGGGTAACGAAGCTAAACGGACATTGGATTCGTGTTCAGCACGTCGAAATACATAGGATTACTTTGTCAGGTCCCTGATGTAGATCACTTTTTTTGTGGGCCTGTGTTATTTATGCTTACTTGAAATTGGATGTTTTTTACATTTAATTTTGCCCTTTTTACTTTAACAGAAGTTGTGTTATTCCTGAATTTGAATAAATTTCCACCTAATTGTTATGTAGTAGTTCTGTTACATCGTCGACAACTCGACTATGTGGTTTAAATTACTTGTGGTCATTTTTGTACGAAGTTTACATGCTTACCAACACGCCCACTTACCCCAGTTCAAATAACAATCGTTTGTATGAAACCAAGACCCGTATGGTCCAGTTGCCCCAATATCTAGGGGTAACTGGGCCCATCAGACTTTATATTATTTAATTATAATTATAAAGAAAATTAAATTTGACTCGGGATTTGAATATTATATATTTAAAGACTGTATATTGTATTATATATAAAAAAATATTTTAGATATTAATATAACTTATTAGTGGTTCTCAGGCAAGTTCAAAGTATAATCTTCTCGCTTAGGTTGTAAAATCATGGCCCAAATACCCCAAGTGACCTTATCTACACTCCGATTATTATTCTCATGTCGTTTCGTAATTAAGAATTTTTTAGGGTGACCGCCCTGCATAAATAAAGAGGGAAGTTCTGTGTAAATACCGATTTTTTTTATTGATAATTCAATTTATATTAAAGCATGGATTTTATTTTTGCGCCGGGGTCTTTGTAACCCTAACTTCCCACCGAGACGTCGCCCCTGGACTCACCGGGGGCTGCGACCCCTGAACCCCTAATTTAGAGTAAGATTGTTTTTGTGCATAAAAAAATCTTATCGACTACACAACCTTAACTTAATCTAAGCTAACCTAACTGCAAATGCCTCAGGCGTAAGTGACTCGACATCGGTATCCGAGAAGGGCAAGGAGCATTTGCGCCATTTTCGCGATTTATTTTTAAAACGCTCTGTCAGTATCATTTGTACGCCAATGATACCAGTTTTTACTATGTACGCAAAAGACGACACCGCTGTACCGATAATCCTCATAATTTGTACGCAAATGATACAATTTTTTACTTTGTACTCAAATAAGACGTCCACAACTAAGGCGACACAGGTAGGCTAACGCATAACAAAAAAAAATTATACGAACACAAAAACATAAAGGGGTTGTGTCTTACTTGAGGACGTCTCATTTGTGGCAAAGAATAGTATCATGTACACATGTTATTAACATATGGTTAAGAAACGGTCTTGAGTAATAAAATATTGCTCAAATGTGTGGAAATCAAAAAAAAATTAGTATATTTTTTAAATAGGTTTAAAAAAAACGTCTTTTTTTATTGAGAATTCAATTTATATTAAAATATGAATCTAATTTTTGCTTTGAGGGCTTTACCCTCTAACCCTCTACCGGGGCGTCGTCCCAGGACTCATCGGAGGCTGCGACCCTTGAAACCATATTTTAGAGTAAGATTATTTTTGTGCATAAAACATCCTACCTACTACAAAACCCTAACTTAACCTAACCTAATTTAACCTAACCTAACCTAACTTAACCGGGCGCAAATGACACTAAGGCGCAAATGTCTCAGGCGTACGTGACCCGACATCGGTATCCGAGAAGGGCAAGGAGCATTTGCGCCGTTTCCGCGATTTATTTTTAAAAGGTCCTGTCAGCATCATTTGTACGCAAATGATACCAGTGTTCACTATGTATCCAAATGAGACGTCCGCAACTAAGACGACCCCGCCGCGCCGTAACGACAATCCCCATCATTTGTACGCAAATGATACAATTTTTTGCTATGCATGCAAATGAGCCGTCCGCAACTAAGACGACACCATATATCTACAATGTGATATAATTTTGAAAGGCATTTCATTCACTACTCCTACACACTATGTACTATACCGACTCTATGAGAAAGCAATCTGTATCACATAGATAACGTAAATATTTTGACGATGTAAAATATCAACGATATTCAATAATCGTGTAATAAAATAACGTAATATAATTAGACTTGCAGTTCTCGTACACTGCAATGAGGAAATCACTTTTTGAATACATAAATTCTACGTAGCTGCAATTCTATTTATATTTGTAAATACATTATGACGATTGTTTATCTGAAATAATAATGTGCTGGATTTACTAACGATGTTATTTAATATTGAATTTAGCATTGGTTAATTAGAATTTTCGTTAAGTATTAAAACAACGGCAAACAACAAAGGGAGAATTATTAAAATCTTTTGAGCCACTTACTAGAGTGCAAATATAGTATCAATATATTTTCTATTGAAGAGACTTGGATGGAAAATCTGGATGTGGAAGTAGTGATTCCTTAGGCAGTGATTTTATAAATGTAGAATCGTAATAATTTATAGTTTTTATAATTTTAAAGTTTATATTCTTAAGTTGCAGCAATAATTATTTTAGCAGGCATTTGTCGACGTGCTTAGAAGATGGAGACAATTAGTAAACCATTTATTAATTGAAATACCAGTTTCCTTGGTAATAAAGCCGCTGCCTAAGGAATCACTACTTCCACATCCAGATTCTTCATCCAAGTCACTTTAAAGGAAACATCTTGACTATATTTGCACTCTAATATGTGGAAATTATTGGTCATAGAATTTTAATAATATTCGGGGCAGATGTAATAGAAAAGTTTGAGGAGTTGGTTTTTACCATATACGCTAAAAATGAAGTTTCTAGTTTACCCTACTTATTTTCCACTATTCACAACCTACCACCTCCGACTCCTTCAATGGAGTCATCTCAATCAGATGTCACTACAATACATATACGTGTACTAACTTTCAAGTGAATATCTCAATTTGATGTTATCAATCCCATTAATAATGAGGCGGAGGTGGTGGAGTTTGAAAAATATTAGAAAGAAATCTGAGGCCTTGGTTTCTAGTATATACACCGAATCCCAAATTTCTGTACTCTTACCAGCTTGACTTACTTATTCCCTTCTACGGAATCATCCCAAAATATAATATAGTTCCAGATGTCGTTATAATACATACGTCTACCAAGTTACAAGTGAATATCTCAATATTCAATCAACCCATTTAATAATGTAGTAAGGGTAGTGGAAGGGTTGAAAAATGTTATTAAAAAATCTGAGGCCTTGGCTTCTAGGACATACACCGAATTTCAAGTTGCAGTACTCTTATCAGCTTGCTTTACTTATTTTTCCCTATTTACCTCTGCTTATCCCCACTCCTTCAACGCAATCATGTCAAAATATAATCTAGTTTTAGATATAGTTATAATACATAAATGTACCAAATTTCAAGTGAAAATTTTAATTTAATTGTATCAACTCTTTTAATAAGGGAGTGGGGGTGGTGGGGGGATGGAAAATTCTAATAAAAAAATCTGAGACCTTCGCTTCTAGTATATACACCAAATCACAAATTTCTGTACTTTTACTAGCTTGCTTTACTTATTTTCCCTTATATACCTCTATTTAACCCCCAACCCTTTAACGGAATCTTCTCAAAATATAATCTAGTTCCAGATGTCGTTATAAATCTTGTCCCCCAATTATAATATTATCCGATGTGACCGAAACTTTGCGGAAATTAATAAAAGTAAAGGTGGCGGTGAACTTGTGGCTTTAAAAAGTAAGTATATATATGACGAACTTAATGTAGACTTTATACGTGAAACTCTACCCCAAATAGATATCGTTGGTATTAAGATGACTATTAATTTTCAAAATATTTTCATTTTCATAATTTATGTACCTCCAAATACACCGTATATTACTTATGAAGTCCTGTTTGAGTGTATTGAATCCATGGACTACTTAAATGACGAGAATATTTATTTTGTAGGAGATTTTAATATCCCAGAGTTTAACAAGGTAAATGTTGTTCCAAGCAATCGTGTCATTACTTTGCAACGTTTCTTAGAATTTTTTGACTTGAAACAATTTAATACTGTGTTAAATATTAATGATAGTGTTCTTGATTTGGTATTATCAAGTGCAAATTGCGATGTCAGTAGATCATTAGAATGCCTGCTTATGGAAGATTTACATCATCCGCCATTAGATATATCTCTGAAAATAAATAATTTTCAACCTGAAAATTTCCCGTTTAATTTAACTGAAGCATATAATTTTAAAAAAGCCAATTATCCCCTTTTGTACAATTGTTTATTTCATACAGACTGGTCATTTTTAACTGAACTAAATGATGTTAACTTAGCATGTACCGCTTTTTATTCTAAATTAACAGAGATTTTTGATATATTTGTACCCAAAACTCTTCCTAAACAGACCAAATATCCACCATGGTATACAAATAATATTGTAAGAGACATAAGGAAGAAAAATACTATTAGAAAAAAATATAAGCAAACAAAAAACTATGATTATTATAACGAATTTAGGAATATAAGAGAGAAAATTAAACAGGATGTGAAACAAGCATATGACAATTATTTACTTAATATACAGGGTAACATAAAAAATGATCCGAAAAGATTTTGGTCATATGTAAATAGTAAAAAAAGATGTTCCTCAATTCCAGACAATATCCTATATAATAATGTTCAACATACAAATCCTCAAGATATTGTTAATGCATTTGCGACCGTCTTTCAAGCAGCTTATTTAAATCCTAATACAAATAGTAATAAAAATTCCCCCTGCGGTGAGGTAAATAGTAGTAATTTATGCGTAACAACCTTTTCGGAATTGGACGTGCTGAAATCTCTCAAGAAAATTAAACCTAAATTTACCAAGGGCCCTGATAATATACCTGCCTTTATTGTAAAAGACTGTGCACACATCTTTGCTCGTCCACTTACAATAATTTTTAATTTATCCCTAAAATGTCAGATATTTCCTGATGTGTGGAAATATTCTCATTTATGTCCCGTTTACAAAAAAGGCAACAAAAATAACGCGGAGAATTATAGGCCAATAACAATAATTTGCAATTTTGCGAAAGTTTTTGAGTTTACCTTGAGTATGCCACTAACAAGGCACGTGCAAGGTCAAATTGTAACGAACCAACATGGATTTGTATCCGGCAGATCCACTGAGACTAACCTCACCTGTGTCACGCAATACCTTTCTGAACAATTGGATAATAACAAACAGGTTGATATTATCTATACGGATTTTTCCAAGGCGTTTGATCGCCTGGATCATGGTATTCTGATACAAAAGCTTAGCAATTTCGGACTATCAGCGTCACTATTAGATTTAATTACCTCGTATTTAGGAAATAGGCGGCAGTATGTAGAATACCATGGTTTCAGGTCATTCGACGTCTTGGCTAGCTCAGGTGTCCCTCAGGGATCTGTACTGGGACCACTTTTCTTTAATATCTTTATTAATGACATTGTCACAAATATTGACGTTGAAAGCCTGTTATATGCGGACGATCTAAAAATCTATTGTGTAATTGAAACTGATGAAGATTGTGACAAGCTTCAAAATAACTTGAATAAGATAAATGATTGGTGTCTACTAAATCAACTACCTCTCAATGTATCCAAATGTAGCGCATTTACATTTTGCAGAGCACGCAATTATATTAGTTTTAATTATCATTTAAATAACCAGGAGTTACAAAGACCTGATACAATTAAAGATCTGGGGGTGACCTTTGACAGAAGTCTAAGTTTCAATGAACACATAAATTTAACTGTATCATCAGCTTTAAAAAGCCTAGGATTTGTAATAAGGAATTGTAAGGGTTTTAATAATACGGACATTATGAAATTATTGTACTACTCCTTTGTGCGATCAAAATTAGAATATTGCTCACTGGTATGGTCCCCGGGCTATGCTACGTATATAAAAAGTATTGAAAACATTCAGCGTCGTTTTGTTAAGTATTTGTGTTTTATTGAAGATGGCAATTATCCCACAACTGGTTATTCGCAAAACCTCATGTTAGAAAGATTTGATATGTCGAGTCTAGAAAATAGGAGAATAGCACACTCTGTAATATTTCTGCATAAAATTATTCACAATATATCTGATTGCCCGTCTATTTTGGAGCAACTGTGTTTCCGTGTACCTCGTATAGGAAGCAGAAATCGTGAAACATTCTATCTTGCTACTCCCCGAACAAATTTACTAAAACTTTCACCTATACATTTTATGTGTAAAAATTATAATTCAGTGCAAAATGAGCTTGATATATTTAATTGTAGTCCTGCATCAATTAAAAGATTACTATGCGTATAACCCCATATCCCTTATTGCCGTTTCATGTTTTTTTTAGAGTTATGTGATGTGTATATATTATCTTAAGTCAGTTTTTTCTTAGTATTACATTTGTATTTTGTTTCTTCACAGTACGACACGTACTGTGAATTTGGTATATATAATACTTATACTGTTTGTGCTTACTAGTGTAACATTCCCACCCTTTAATTGGTTTTCTGTTGGGTGGTTGTATCTAAAATAAATAAATAAATAAATAAATAATACATATGCGTACTAAATTCCATGTGAATATCCCAGTTTTATTTTATCAACCCCTTGAATAATGGAGTAGGGGTGGTGGGGGGCTGAAATATATTATTAAAAAATCTGAGGCCTTGGCTTCTAGTACATACACCGAATTTCAAGTTTAAGTACTCATACCAGCTTGTTTTACTTATTTTCCCCTATTTACCCCTAAATAACCACCAACCCTTCAACTGAATCATCTCAAAGTATAATTTAGTTCCAGATGTCGTTATAATACATACTTGTACCAAATTTCAAATGAATATCTCAATTTTATTTTATCAATCCTTTTCATATTGGAATAGGGGTGGTGGGGGTTGAAAAATATTATAAAAAAATCTGACGTTTTGGTTTCCAGTACATACATCGAATTTCAAGTTTCTGTAGTCTCACCAACTTGTTTTACTTATATTCCCCTATTTACCCCAAATTAACCCCCAACGCTTCAACGGAATCATCTCAAAATATAATCTAATTTCAGACGTCGTTATAATACATACGTGTACGAAATTTCAAATGAATATCTCAACTTTATTTTATCAACCCCATTAATGGGGTAGGGGTGGTGGGGGTCGAAAAATATTATGAAAAAATCTGAGGCCTTAACTTCTAGTACATACACCGAATTTCAAGTTTCTGTACTCTTACAAGCTTGCTTTACTTATTTTCCCCTATTTACCCCTATTTAACCCCCAACCCTTCACCGGATATCCTCAAAAAACAATCCAGTTCCAGATCTCGTTATTATATATACGTGTACAAAATTTCAAATCAATATCTTAAACCGTTCCGGAGAAAACGTGCGGACAAAAAAAAGGTTACAGACAGACAGACAGACAGACAGACAGACAGACCGACAGACAGAATTTTTTTTTCGCTCAAATTTAAAATCTCGACGTTTCATGACATTCTAAACCTATTTCACGAATAAAAATTTTTGAAAATTTTTTTGCTATTACTATACTTCCAATCCACTACGTGGATGTGGAAGTAATAAAAGAAAATTGCTCAGTTTAACCTGTTGGTTTTTCTACTCTTGAGAATTTTGCCTGCAAAATAGCAAGATTTTTAAAATTGTCAAATCCTAAAGCATACACCTACAATTGTTAATGTAGAATTTCAGCCAACGTATTCATTAAGGGTCGTCAAAACATAACCAATATTAGGACACATGGAGGTTGAAAATCAATCAGTGTTGCAAAAGTGTATTTTGAGAAATTTAGAGGAACAAAGTATCTATGATTCAGAGTGGAAACATAGAAGATATATCGGCACCAAGTACAGTTAATCAAAGAGCGCCAAATAATATGTTCACTTCCAGCAAGTTTCAAACAAATTCCAATTTATTTTTAAAACGGCTCTAACAATTTGAATCAAATTTAACAAAATAGATGCACCTGAATGGTAGTATGAGAAGGCATTAGCTGCTTTAGCTAGCTGATAAGTGGTCCCATCATTACCCACATTATAATAATATAATTCATCGCGTTTATACCTTTTGTATCAGTATAATATAACACGAGTAGTTTCTCCTAAACAATGCAGGAGGATAGGCTGTGGGAGAGTGTAAAGCTTAGAAAATTAAAAATTTTTTTCTTTAAATCGGCTTTAACGATTTTAATTAAATTTGTTGTACTTTTGAAAACACGTATTTACTTAAACAGGAGAATATTTGTTAGAGCCAACTCGACCTGAGGAACAAGCTCACGGTTATCAGGACCCTCATTGCACCTATTCTGACCTACTCCTCCGTTGCCTGGGGATATACCAAGTAGCCACCCACCTGAGGAGGATAGAAGCTGTGGAAAATGTCGAACTTAGGTGCGCCGCGGATGCTCCATGGTTTGTCACAAACACCGACATATTCTGAGACCTGGAACACACCTCGGTAACTGAAGTCATCCAGGACCGAGCGAAGAATCTATACGCCAGTGCTGCAGAGCATGGGAATCCGCTGGTCAGATAGGCGACTGACTTCGACCTCAATGACGCTCCGAGGCACAAGAGACCGAAGCTCCAGATCCTGGATAACGGGCAAGTAAAATTTAACCGTTTTTCTGTTTCAACCCGACCTTCAAGCCACGCCGCAAGGAGACAATGACCAAAAACCTCCACATCACCCGATGCCCGGGGTACCAAGCAAACAACCAGCTCGGTACCCTTACCCTAGCCCGTGCTGGCCTCTGACGCTAAAATACCGAACACAATCCTTGAGATACACAGTTCACGCTCCCTTCCGATGAAATTGGAGCACATGATGCCAATTGGCACCATGGGCTTCAGACTAGTCAACATCCCCTAAACACCTCCAAACTCCGAGAGAGCTTGGAAACAGCCATTCTCTCTTACAACAGACTAAAGACGCTTCCGGGAGCTGACATGCTAGCGAAGAAAAAAGACATAAGAGAGCCAGAAGAAACGACCCAGCTGGTAGGGTCCAACAGCCAGGACCAGGGGATGTCTGCTAACATCGTCTACACCGTCCGCATTAGTGGGAGGAATATTTTATCATCTGCCGGCATCGATTAACCGACTTACACCGTTTTTAAGTAAAATATTTCATTTTACTTTACTGCATAGCATACCTGATATCCAGTACATCTTTGCATATACCGACCGTTAATACTTTACCGACTTGCAAATATTTTGCTCATCATCTACCAGTATCTTTTAACCGATACACCGTTACCGAATACCGATCCGCACCTGTACCGATTATCCAGCATCAACACCATTTAATACAGTTACATTTACCGACTGTCAAGGTTTAATACCATTTTGCAAACATTTTGCTTACCGTCTGCCAGTATCTCTTCAACAGATACACTGTACACCGTCACATTTCCGACCGTCATCGTACATCACCGCTTTACCGAACAACAATTTTTTTTTACCGACCGCCAGCATCTTTTCAACTGATATACCGTACACCTTAACACAGTTTAAGGTTAACTCCGACAATGCTGGAGAGCGAACAGAAAGAACTGGAACAAGTGGGCAACAGTCATGATCAGCAACCACAAGAGGTTGCTGGAGCTAGCGATATCCGTCTGAGTTGGATATATCAACTTCGGAAAGAACAATTAGATGTCGAGTTAGGAAAATTTCATCTGAATATGTCTGGAACCGTAGATGACAAGAAGCGACGTCTAGTTAAATTCATCAAGGATGGCTGTACCTCACTGCAACCGCAACCATCCAAGCCGTTCATCTTTCCACCGACGTTCATACCCACAATACAGACTATTGCACCGCCGCCGACAACCGACTCTCGGGTATTAGATCCGCTTAAAATCAGAAAATGGGGTATACGATTTGATGGTAAAGGAGATGCCGCTGCGTTCTTAGAAAGAGTAGAAGGAGTCTGCTCATACACCGGCTTCCGTCCTGAACAACTATTGCCTGTTCTTCCAGAGTTATTGCAAGGACCAGCGTTACTATGGTACCGCAACAACCACACACGTTGGAATAGATGGGAAGATTTTGCTACAGATTTTCGAATTTTCTTCTTTCCTGTAAATTACACCGAAGACTTAGAAGCTGAAATCAGTCGTCGTTTACAAAAGCCTGAAGAACCCGCTACTAAGTACATTACCGATCTGCAAACACTTCTCCGCCGTCATGGGGACTTCACCCCGAACCAACAACTCCGTTGGTTATACCGAAACTTACTACCTGACTACAGGCAATATATTCCCCGATCCGGGTTGACCCACATAGCAACACTGATTGCCCGAATAAAAGAGTATGATATACTTCGTCAGGAAGTTGAGCAGACATACCGAACCATATCTAACCGAACCGTCTTTAACCGAACCGCCGCTACTACTGGTCCGACACCGTCTCCAATACATCACAACCGTTCAGAGACATCACATAGTCAGCCGTCACAGTCGGCACAAGTCGCCACAACTAACGCCACTGGTACCTGAACCGCCCAGAGACCTTCGAGATCCGTACCACCTCAACCAATCGGTCGAAATACTCCTTTCAGAGGCGGTCCCTCTACGTATACCGCTACGAGATCTTCTAATCAAGACCCCCTTTGCTGGAGATGTGGGAGAACTGGACACTACCGCACCGGTTGCCGTTTTCCATTCAAACTATTTTGTTTCCGCTGTGGCCAGACAGGTATAATGACAAGGGATTGTCAATGCACTAGGTCGGAAAACTGAACCGGAACCGCACCGTTACGAGGCCCGTACGGTTCCGTGCTGACAATGCCTCGGAAGATTCTGTCCCTCAGGAAAACCGCCTACATATCCAAATAAAAATACATGGTCGAAATTTTTCCGCTTTGGTTGACACTGGCTCCGTCCGCTCTTACCTGGGAAACCGAGTCCGAGACTTCTGTTTTAAACAAGGAATACCTACCGTGCCTGTATCCGCTCCGTCTGCCCAAGTAGCTGATGGGTACCTGATAACCATCGACCAGGCCTATGACTTGAACTTCACAATAGATCACCAACCGTTTCAACACCGTTTATATTACTTACCGCACCTGTCCTCTGACCTAATATTAGGAATGGACATTCTACGTACCAGAAATTTTGGTATAGATCTGACCGCTGGCATCGTCTATCTAAATCACCGTCCGATCTCCGTACCGAATCATACTAGTCCACTGGGAGGAATTGCTCTAACGTTAACCGAAAATGAAGAAACTAGACTAAACAAATTTCTGGCAACCGAATTACCCTGTTTTAAGGACATCACCGGGACCACACAGTTAGCTCAACACCATATACGTCTTTCACAACCAGAACCGATCAAACAAAGGTACCGACCACAAAATCCTCGAATGCAGGAAATAATTAACAAGGAAGTTGATGAAATGCTCACCAATGGCATTATAGAACCGTCCGATAGCCCATGGAGTTCTCCAGTGGTAATAGTCCGGAAAAAAGATGGAAAGCCTCGATTTTGTATCGACTTTCGTAAAGTCAACGAAGTCAGCGAGAAGGATGCCTATCCCCTACCATATATCAACGCTATTCTGGACCAACTACGAAAAGCCCGATATATATCCAGCATCGACCTCAAGCAAGGTTACTGGCAGATACCGTTGACCGCCGAAAGCAAGCCGATTACCGCTTTTACCGTTCCGGGCAGAGGTCTATTCCACTTCCGCGTGATGCCTTTTGGATTACATTCCGCACCAGCTATATTCCAACGTCTTCTTGACCGAATAATTGGACCTGATATGGAGCCATATGCCTTCGCCTACTTAGATGATATAATCGTACTAGGAGAAAGGTTTGATCAACACTTGAAAAACTTACAGGAAGTCTTCCGCCGTTTAAGAATTGCCAGTCTGCAACTAAACCCTGACAAATGCCAGTTTTGCCGGAAATCCTTGAAATACCTAGGACATGTGGTCACCGCCGAGGGTATTAATACCGACCCAGAGAAGGTGGAAGCAATTATAAAAATTCCCGCTCCGAGTACCATCCGAGATGTCCACCGTTTTCTGGGAGTTGCCTCATGGTACCGTCGATTTGTACCAGCGTTTTCACAGATTGTAACTCCGTTGACACGATTACTGAAAAAGAATAACCGTTTTAAGTGGGGACCTGAACAAGAGCAAGCCTTCAACAAGTTGAAAACCTGTCTCACCGAAGCACCTGTTCTCACCTGTCCTGACTTTGAGCTGCCGTTTACGCTGCAAACCGACGCGTCCGATCAGGGGCTGGGCGTAGCTTTGACTCAAGATATTGAGGGTCATGACCGAGTGATAGCCTACGCCAGCCGGACACTTAGCCCAGCAGAGAAAAATTATTCCGTGACCGAACGAGAATGCCTCGCCATAGTATGGGGGATAGAGAAGATGCGACCATATCTCGAGGGTTATCATTTTACCGTATTGACCGATCACCAATCACTCCGATGGTTACACTCTATAAAGAGTCCCACAGGTCACTTGGCTCGATGGAGCGTGTTCCTACAGCAATATGATTTTGAAATCAAATACCGACGAGGAAGTTTAAATCGAGTAGCCGACGCCCTATCCCGCCAACCGCTAGAGGAGTCTTCTTCCGTGCTGGAAACCGAAGAACTTTGCGTTCTCAACGAGGGGCCAAACTGTTCTTGATACAAGCGGAAGAAAGAAGAAGTCGAACGAAACCCTGAAATGTATCCGGATTACTGCATTCGTAATAACCGGCTATTCCGTCACTTCTGGGATTCCGGAGATTTAACCGAACCGACCTGTCCGATCCCTGGAAATTATGTGTGCCCTCGCCACTCCGTCAGTCCGTCCTGCAGGAAAATCATGATGCTCCGTCTGCTGGACATATGGGGATAGCCAAAACTATAGCCCGTGTCGCACGCAAGTATTACTGGCCTGGTATGTTCCATGATGTGACCAAGTATGTGAGAAGTTGTATGCAATGCCAGAGATACAAAGTTCCACAACGACAGACTCCCGGAACCATGTAACCGTCCGCCAATAGACAACCGTGGGAAACCGTCAGTACCGATTTGATAGGACCCTTGCCTCGATCCAGCAAAGGCCATAACTTTTTAGTTGTTTTCCAGGACCGTTTCACTAAATGGGTCCAATGCCGTCCTCTACGAAGCGCTACCGCCCGAAATGTTAGCCAAGCTCTTTACGACGACATTATAACCCGTTTTGGTTGCCCACGCACCGTCATTACCGACAATGGATCCCAATATGATAGTGAAGCTTTCCGATCGCTGCTGAGAGAGTTTGGTATCCAACACCGCTTCACACCGCCGTACACACCGCAAGCTAATCCCGTTGAACGTTCTAATCGCACCATAAAACCCATGATAGCACAATATTGCGAACAAGACCACCGCAAATGGGATCAAAATCTGAGCGCCCTACACCTGGCCATAAACAGTTCCAAACATGAATGTACAGGATTCTCACCTGCGTTTCTGAATTTCGGCAGAGAATTATCCATACCGAATACCGTCTTTCAAGCCGAAAGCCAGGAAGAGACTGGACAGGCTCAGAATACCGAAACCGATACCGCATCCGAAAACGACAACTCGATACCACCTACGCATACGCAACGCTTGGAAAAACTCCAAGAAGTTTTTGCATTAGTAAGGATCAAGTTGGCCCAAGCGTTCGGAACCCAAAGCCATTACTACAATCTACGTCGCCGCAATGTCCGCTATCGCATAGGAGATCGAGTAATGAGAAGGGAACATCCTCTGTCATCCGCAGTTAAAGGCTTCGCATCGAAATTAGCACCGGGATACTTTGGTCCGTACGTCGTCACTGCCATTCTCTCTCCTGTAGTCTACAACCTCCGGTCACGCACCGGCAAGAAACTGACCAGAATACATATCAAGGACTTAAAACCGTATATCTCCAATGATGTTCCGAGGACTATCGACCGAAACCGCCCGACTTCCCGGGATACCGCCCAAGGAAGCCGCCGTCCCATCAAAAAACCGTATATTTCCAATGATGCACCGGAAACTACCGACCGAAACCGCCCGACTTCCCGGGATACCGCCCAGGGAAGCCGCCGTCCCATCAACTTACAGTTTTCGCAACGGCGTCCTGCGCCGCTAACCCAGGGCGAGAATTCACCAAACCCTCATCCAGAGGCGAACCGTCTTTTCAAATACCGCTGCAGCCCAAGGCTGCACCCAACTCAACCGTCCACCGATGTTCCCACTATTGGCATTCACAACGTCGCCATCCGTAAGGTGTAAAGTCAAGTCAGGCTACCGACTGTTGTCCGTTTTCTGTTCTCTTTCTCTTCCTTCTCTACTATCTCGTTACAAGCGACGTCCAACTGGTCATACAGCACGCAGTGCAATCTATTACCATGAGAAGCTGAGGTGATGGGGAAGACCCAGAAAGTCCACTTCGTTTTTGGGTAAGCGTGACAGAAGAAAGATGTTATTTTCCGTTTTCCGAAACCGATGCGCCTTTTATTTTTTCTTAAAGTTTTTTTTTATAAATTTTCATTTAAGCTAGGAATCCGTACCGAATAAGTAGGGTTAGGAAAAAAAAAATAATAATTGCATTTATTATTATTTTTTTCTTTCCGAAGTAAGAGCGGGGTGTGACGAAGTGAATTTTTGCAGACAAAAATGTAATTTAATTTAATCATAAACTTTGCCACTTTTCCCATCTTACGGCCGAAAGATTAGAAATTGTTCTGTTCATCTTTATTTAGCCCGCGACATGTAGTTTTCTGTAGAAAAATAATGTAAGGTTCCACAGCGATGAGAAATTTTCTAAAATAAAATTTTAATTAATTCCGATAAATTATTCCGGATGGCGTTGGCCACAGTTAAATTACTCCCCACTTGGTATTTAACACCAAGTTGGAGGGGATTTTTACTTTCTGGGGGAACCAGCTAGTCAGAGACACAGAAACGGGAGTTGATTTCTGCGAGCCTAAAGGATTACCACGTGAGGATCTAATATACCGTACCGCTCACCTGGAGATCACCACGTGTGTAATTCGATAGTCTCTGCCATCACCGTAAAATATAATAGCAATGTAAGTTTTAAAACATTTCTTGGTATTTCCGTAAATTTCAAAATTAAATTTCATCTTAACAGTTAAATGAATTAACACGTGGGGGTTCTAAAATACCGTACCGACCGACCGCCCGCCTGGAGAACACCCCGTGACAGTTTACTTAACTGTGCCCCGTATATCAGCAGTGTAAATTCACAATTTATTTTATTTGATACACTTCATAAATAATATTTTCATGATAAACTAGCAAATCTCTGTTAAATATTCATGGTCCGATTTGTCTATATTAGAGAAGTGTACGATAAAAATTATTTGATCCGAGATAAGCAACTGTTTCTTGCCCGGCGTTTTTGTTCGCTATTACCAGATAAGAAATAAAACATTGAAACGCGTGATTAGCAATAACACTTTAAAACGATTTCAAATTTGATGTATCAGAATGTAAATATATTTTTCCGAAATACCGACGCCCATCATAGACATAACAAAACTTCTCCGTGTTAATGTTTGTCCAATCGGGGGCCCTGTTAGATTCTCGAGATTTAATCCAGATAGCTATGTCCCAAATAATTTCTAAGGGAAAATGGACATAGAAGATATTTCGAGAGAATTATTATTTTGTCTCAAACTGTGGAGTCAAAATAATACCCGCCAAGTGGTTGGAATGATAGAAACCCGCCGTCTGTAGATGTCTGTTTTTAGTAAACCGAATTTTGCCGTGTAAAACTGTTCCAAAGCCTATTGTTTTAACTTAACCGTTGTTTCATAATTTATTGGGTTAAAATAATATCCGACATGTTGTCGGATTGGTAGAACTCCGTTTTCCGGCTATTTTATTATTTTATTTTGTTGTAAACTATTTGATAGATTGGCGAATTGGGATAAAATCCGTTAATTTTAAATGGTTTTCAGTAGTTTGTTATAGTCCGAGAGTTCAGGGGAAAATCTAGGAGATACTCTGAATAAATAAATTATATTTATATTTTGACACATAAACCTTCTCACTGTACATCTGGCAAGAAACACGTGGCGAATCTTATTTCCGAACCGAATGCAATTAGAGGTACTCAACTATGTGGTTTGAGACGCTTGGCGAATCTCTCTGAACCGAACCGACACCGTCGAGATTAATTCTGGCTGTCCGTCCAGGCAGAATGATCTTTACCGAGGGAGCTGATACCGAATCCGATTACCATTTTATTCGGTATCAGTTTTACACAATTTCACCAAGTTCTTTACACCACGTGCTGCCAATTCCTATCTGACATGTATACAAATATGATAAATTCTGTCCGAGAATAGTTGTTTACTTTTACTAAATATTTAATTGCTTTCTGCTTTGCTACTAATTTGTTTTATCTTAACATCCACTGCTTGCTTGCTGGCTGTTATAACCGACCATACCGCTTACTACCTTGTTACCGCTTTACCGCCAAGCCTACTATCGCTTTGCACACTATTTGCTTGGTTTTGGTGATAACCGAATTAATAAGAAAATATTAAAATCAGTAGTTTAATATCTTCTCACCGCCTGGTTCCTTGTCTTCATAGTTTCACTTGTTTTCGCAGTTTCAATTGTAAATAAACCGAAATGATATATCTTAAGTTTTACTTGTAAATTTTCATAATATGACATATCTTTTGATATTATTTATCTGAACTCTATAAGAGTATTTTGGTACCTGACCGTTTATTTATTTTAATAATTATTGTTTGCTGTTGAATAATTAATATATTTTAATAAATGTTGTTATTTTCTAAAATGTGCGTTTTACTGTTGTGTGTGAATGAAAATCTAATCTGCCATCCAGACCCCTGGACATACCGTGTCTCCACTGTAGCTATCCCAGCCCTACTGCAACAGGCTGCGTTTAGGAGGCTAATGTGGGACCTTTGCCCCACGTAAAAATTGCAAGTGTGGCGCTCGAGATAACCGAATTTAACCGAAATACAGCTCAGCGCTAAAGTGACGCTTCCGCTTGTCTATGCGCTAGGCAACCGGGAGAAAGCACGTCACAAGAAAAATACTTCACACAAAGAGTTTCGTCAGTCAAGATGACATCATCGGCAGATTACTAAAATTGTAATAATTGTACCTAAATAATTTACTTATTTTTACTAAACTGTGAAACGTGTACTATAGAATAAACACATAAATGACATCACAAATCCAATCGAATCAAATCAAATCAAATCGGATTGGATCGGATTGGATCGGATCGGATCGGATCGGATCGGATCGGATCGAATCGAATCGAATCGAATCGAATCGAATCGAATCGAATCAAATCAAATCATTTGAGTTAAATCGAATCGAATCGAATCGGATCGGATCGGATCGGATCGGATCGGATCGGATCGGATCGAATCGAATCGAACCGAACCGAACCGAACTGAACCGAACCGAACCGAATCGAATCGAATCGAATCAAATCAAATCAAATCAAATCAAATTAAATCAATTCGAGTTGAGTCGAGTCGAATCCAATCGAATCGAAGCAAATCATTTATTCTTCAGTTACATTTTAAATAAGTTCATAACATAGCAAAAACAATTTTTTTCCCTATGTAGAAATTTTGATAAGGCATCTTTTATGGATCATGTTGTATTAAAGAATGTACTTGGCCTGTGCTGTGATCAGTGATCACCCCTTTTTACAGATTTATCATAATGCTAGAGAAATATAAGATGAGTATGGTCATCATGTTACAGAGAGAATGAGAATGACACTATGCTATCCATATAAATGGAACACATAAAAGTGTTCTAATCACATTATACAATCGTCGAGTATTTTGTAAAAATCGCAAGAATTTTTTATAAAAATTTTAGTTGCTTCTACTTTCACATAGTGGAGTGGAAGTATAGCAATCGTAAAAAAGATTATGTTTTGAGATGATTTCGTTGAAGGGGTGGGGGTAAGTAGAGGTAAATAAGAGAAGATGAATAAGGCAAGCTGGTAAGAAAACAGAAACTTGAGATTTGCTGTTTATACTGGAGACCAAGTAATTTGATTTCTTTATAATTTTTCATCCCTTTCAACACCTCCACTCCATTCTTGAAGGGGTTAATAAAATAAAATTGAGATATTCACTTGAAATTTAGTACACGTATGTATTATAATGGCATCTGATTGAGACAATTTCATTAAAGAGGTGAGGGGGTTACATTGGCGAGATTAAGTAGAGCAAGCTAATACGAGTTCTGAAACTTAATTTTTGTGGTATATACTAAAACCAACACCGCAAATATTTTTATGACATCTGCCGCAAATATTATTAAAATTCTATGACCAATTAGTTCCACATACTAGAGAGCAAATATAGTCAAGATGTTTTCCTTTAAAGAGGCTTGGATGGAAACTCTGGATGTGGAAGTAGTGATTTCTTAGGCAGCGGTTTTTAAATTTGTGAGGTTTATTGATTACTTAACTTAATATGAAGTGTTAAAACATTAAAAATTTTTAGAGCAAAATAAGTTATATATCTTTGATTATGAGTTTTTGTGACAAAAGGAATTGTTAATATTTCAGTAAATGTTCACTTAGTCTCATAATTGTGGAACACTGTTGGGAATAAATCTTTGATTTTAAGTAAAGAATTTGGATAACAATGAATATATAGTGATCTAATTGTAATGAAGCATGTTTTCGTTATGGAAATTGCACCCTAACCCACCGTCTATTTTAATATTAAGTACGTAGTATTGTATTGAATAGTAGAGGCTAGGTAATCCGTGAAAATATTTAAAGTAGTATAATATTCCAGCATTTGCATACGGAACTAAATCTACACAAGTGTCCAATAATAGACCGCATACGTGCCCGAAATCTGCACACGGACCCAAGGTTGCATACGCTGCCAAAGTGGGTCACATGTGGAGATTTCGAATATAGAAGCCCAACGAAACTAAATACAAGGCATTGGTTCACAGCGTGGAGAGATGAGTTGATGACAGTAAGTACACTATAGCGACGTTACTACGCCGGACTTAATTTAAGTTGACCACAAGATCCTGCAGCGTGCTGAGCTGAGCTCTTCTGCTTTGGCAAGTTATTTATCCGACGCCGGTGCGAAGCTGAAAGTACCTCACGGATGCTACCGGCGCTACGACGAATCGCCGCCACACTCTCGTTCGCTCCGTAACCGTTTAACCGCCGGTCACCACCTCTCTCACATTAGCTTCTGTACCGTAACCTAACAAACTAACACCTTGTAAAGATAGTGTAGTTTTAAGTAGTATTGTAAATAGTAGGTTCTAAGATAATAAATCTTGTTACATAATCTGAATCGTGCTCTTTACTGTGGTGTATGTGAAGTCTAACTATCCCTAGAGTCGCTGGGCATTACCATTTCTTCGGCTACTCGAACCCTGCTGAACCGGCTTTGAGGGTAATTGGTTTTTCCACCACAAAAAGAACTGGCACCCGAGCCTTCCGCATTTCGTCCTTACCGTTAACCAACTGCTGAAGCTCGAATGGCAAAATGACGCTTCATCATCTGCCGGGTGATTTTAACGTCACATAATATTTATTGTTTCTTTATTTTTGTAAAGTAATGCTGTAGAATTTTACAATTGCTACAATTTTCGTTACACAATCACAGTCGTCAGTCCACCTTATATGCTGATCAACTATTACACCTAAATTTTCTTATGACTATTCCTTTTATTCCCGCACATAACCAATTCATTGATTCACATGCCAAACAGTTATTTTGATGGATTCTTGAAATATCTATATCAGATTGATCAGCAGCTGAGGAGGAGAATGTTACGTAGTTGATTTTTGTTATATTGAGACTCAAGATGCTACAGCTTAGCCATTTGTACTTTGCAGAGTCCAATCTGCCTTCCTGTATATATGTATCTATATTGCAGTTTGGAGGTAGTTTAAGGAGTCGCTCGGCTCTGAACGGCTCTTCTTCACATCGACCAAAAAGATCTCTTGCTAATTACCCTACAATCAGTTGTTGCCCAGGACTCCCAAACTCTTTATAAAGCTTGTGATTTTCCTGGGAGCTAATTTACCTATTTCTTCAGGCGTTAATTCTACCTTTTCTAGGTACTTTAGCCTAGTGCGGACTGGCATCTTGCATTCGCACAAAATATGTTCCGCAGTTTCTATTACAGTATCACAGTATCTGCTCATCATCTGCCTTGCCCATATTCTTAATTCCTGTATATGTATAGCAGACAACTCCCAAATCCAAAGCCAAGGCTGCCCAGAAGGAGCTTACATAATTTAAAGAACGCAGGCCATAGACATTGCCAGTGTTGATGTTGATGATCGAACCCAATACACAATAGTTAGCGTGACCAGGCGTACTCTCCACTAATACGCTTTATTTCGCTGGGCTACTACGCCGGTAAATATTTTCAACAATTATATAGAAAATTCAATAATCTAATGTTTAAGAGTATTATTAAAGTAGTACAAGTTAATTAACAAATACTACGGAATGAACATGGATAAAATAAAGATACGTCCATGTTTCTACATGAACTAAATTTTGGGCATTAACTCAGGTATTTGCCTAGCGCTGCCTTAGGCTACGTTCATAAAAAAATATATAGCTACATAAGAAGAAGGAGAAATTATGTTTGTCTCAAAAAACATAATTTTAGGAAACCTATGCGAGAAATAAAATATATCTATCAAGTATTATAGAAAGATCATCATAGTAATTAATGTAAAATTCACACATTTTCAGGACACTGATTAGGACGGTAGAACATTAATCTGAAATTAGTTTCTAGTGGAGACGCAGGCAGGGTCTTTTAAAAAGAAGTTTTCTAACTTGTACTTCTTAATAAGGTAAGCACTAAGATACCTTGAATTTCTTACGTTATCACTTAATGACTTTCTAGAACAATACACCTTTATTTAAGAAAAGGAGCCGTCTGACCCCCCCCCCCCCGTAAAGCTTAATGTAGTGCAAGATAAATACATGAGTCAATACCCACAAAGAAGCTTAGGTGTAAAGCTGGGGGGAAACTACAGCAAGGTTTTTGATAATGCAGAAAAGCACAAACTGTCAACTATATTATTGGAGATGGGAACACACAGGCATCTGGTCTCTATTATACATTATTATTGGAAATGAGATGATTGCTACGAGTTCCCTGGACAATTCATCATTCCAACAGCTCAATTTTCCAACACATACGTCCCCCAAGCGAATCAGGCGTACAAGAGGAAGGAAAGCTGCACATGCCTTTATTCTTAAACACAATCACTCTGTAAGTGTTTTTTGAAATACCTGTACTATTTTATTAACGACTAGGATGAAATTATTATAATGTTCGTCACATTATCAAATTATCTATATGACTGATTAACATTTATAGCATACTCCTCGCAGTTTACTAAAAATGTAGAGAACTATTGTCTTTGACTGTTCAATTGTTATAAACAAATTAAGGGTCCTAAATGAACAAGTTTTTTTCTGTTCAATAAAAGAAGAAAATTCTATTTTGGTGATAGTCGATACCACCAACTTCGATAAATGTAAAGTTGGCGAAGGCGTCAGACAAGGTTGTATTATGTCACCAATTATCTTTAACATCTATACTGAATATGCGATGCGACATGTGCTGAATAATTGACAGGAAGGAGTATTTATGGGGAGCTAAGATTACTAATTCAAAATTTGTAGATGATACTACATTAGTTGCGGCAAGCGAGAATAAGCTTATACACTTGATGGAGAACCTCCAAACAATAAGCTCTGAGCATACTTCTTCTCATTTATCTAGGCGGCATAAAAAGTCTCAGCGCCTTTGGCTTTGCGGTAAGGATCAAAGACCCCGATGTTTTTTATACGGACAATAAGTCTGAGGTAACCTATACAGTTTAAGTACTTATAAGTTACAAGATGAAAATTACTAATGTAGATCCAGTAAATAAGAACCATACAGACACGTTAAGCATAGGTGAATGTGAGAGACTAAACAAGATGCTATACCTAGAAGCTAGCATGAATAATACCGACAAATTTGAATAAGGAATTCGACGAAGAATACATACAGCAAGATGAGCGATTTCCCAGTTGAGCAAAATTTGCCTTAACAGAAATATCACGAGAGGCATAAAGATCATTGCGAATGCCCTAGTTTCTTCCTTTTTTCTTTGTCTCCAAAAAATGGCCCGTCAGAATGGCAGACAAACGCAATATTGTCGCTTTCGCATTATTGGTCTGGAGATGACTGCTACGAGTTCCCTGGACGATTCATCATTCCAACAGCTGAATTTCCCAAGGCATACGTCCCCCAAAGCGAAACAAGCGTACAAGATGAATGAAAGCTGCACATGCCTTTATTCTGATACACAATCATTCTGTAAGTGTTTTTTGAAATACCTGTACTATTTTATTAACGACTAGGATGAAATTGTTATAATGTTCGTCGCATTATCAAATTATCTATATGACTGATGAACATTTATAGCATACTCTTCACAGTTTACTAAAAATGTAGCGAACTATTGTCTTTGACCGTTCAATTGTTATAAACAAATTAAGGGTCCTAAATGAACAATTTTTTTTTTGTTCAATAAAAGAAGAAAACTCTATTATGCCAACACAGAAAGGCCATTAGAATAATAGCGGGTCTTCTAACCGGCCACTGCCGACTTAATAGAACTTTGAGTCTAATGGGTCTGGCAGAGGACGCAACATGCAGATTCTGCCAAGAGGCAGAGAAAACCTCAGTTGACATATTGTGCCATTGCGAAGGCCTTGCTTGACTGAGATTCCAACTACTTGGTGAGGAAAAACCAAGAGCTGATAGCTACACTAAGGGCCCCTTCAAGGCTGTGGAGTCTGATACAAAGGACGAAGCTGGATAAGGGGCTCTAAGGAAAACAATCAGGAGCACCACGATAGATCCATGGGGGTCGCGGTGGTCATGGCCAATCAGCCAGCTTCTCCTTCCTAATCTAATATAATCTGACCTGCTTGCTACATATGCCATATGAATATTGACCCCAGGGGTTACTATTTACCAATTCTGGAGGACTTCTTACCTCGAGGGGAGGGGCTTCTTTGGGTGACCATTGACACCAGGGGATGCCTTTTGACATCTGTTTGCCTTTTGCTCTCTGGGAGACTATTCAACCATGCCAGGTGATTTCTGACTTCAACAGGATAACATTTTATGAAGGAAGGTGGTCTCTCTTAGGGGGTGACTTTTGGTTCCAGGGAAGTGTTCGTTGCCCCAGGAGTTGATTCATTACCCAGGTTTTCAAATTCTATTTAATTAAGGTGAACTCTCATTAAAAAAAATGAAAAAATTTAATTTTGGGCCTGACGCACGGGGTTTGGAATTTTTAAACTACCTTAATAAATTCTTTATTTGGTCGCAAATAATGTGAAATCAAATTCTCCACACCACTATCATAACAATAATATTCGACATTAAAAAATACAAAATTATTTTTATGGGCTTTGGTGGGGCCCAGTAGAGCCCCAAAAAATTGAGGCTACAGGGCTATACGATTACCACATGCATAAATTTTTTTAGAATTTTAAATTGATTCCATTTTTGTAAAAAAATAAAGCTTGAAGTGGGTCCTATCTTGGGCAGGGAGGCAATTTTGATATACGGACTTTGTCGATCTTATTTTTTGGACCTAAGGAACGATCCTGTCAAGTTTATTCTAAAAGCCGTGTCAAGGGGAATTTTACCTCTCTTATTCCGAGGTACCCTTTTACATTTACGACTGTCAATTGTTTATTAATTAATTTTTTGAAAAGAATCTTGTGACCACATAAAGCTAATGCATTAAACTAACGTTTTCAAGTGACACAAAAATTCATGGGTTTCTTCATACATTTTTTGCTTTTAACAATTAATGTATGAACCCCGTACAACGATTTTTAGTGTTTACACTCCGAGTGACTTGCGTAGTAACGACTTTGTATATATATAAAATTCAAGGCACGCTTGGCTTTAAATGCGCTATAAGTGGTTTAAAGTTGTTTAAAGAATCATTTAAAGGTATTTTTATTTTATTTTTTAATTTTCTTAAGTTCAATTATTCTTCTATGCAGGGTGTTCCTTAATGACGTGCTAATATTTCAGGGTGTGATTCCTTAGGTCATTTTATGTAAAGTACAGTTCATATGAACATATGTCCGCAAAGGCTTAAATTTTTTGCTAGTGTTGAATTTTTTTTACTGTTATATTTTATTATCTCAGAAAGTACTTTAGATATTATTTTCAATTTTGGTATGTGCTAATAGGATATAAAACCACTTATTTGAATTAGAAAAGTTATTTTGTCGCTCCACCAGTGGCGTCCCTGCCAACATGTCTTCTGATATTTTTCGTCACGCTAGTGGTACGCCACTGACATTTTCCTTGTAAATATTTTTCCCCAGTAGCCAGACCAATTTGATATGTAAATGGTCTCTTGCATTTTTCTCGTCAGACGGACAGTTCTTGATTGAAACAATTAAATTCAATTTGAAACAAACACAGACACACAGAGAAAATGGTTGTCAATTCCACAGACCAGACCAATCATTCCCGGTGTATTTTGACTTGCTGAATCCAAATCTGGTGTCAGTTTTGATCCACCACGTCACAATTTTCTTCTATCCTCAAAAAGCACTTAGAAAAATGCAAACTTGCCTCAGTCTCAAAAAATATTCATTTTACATATTCTGACTTTTTCTGTCCGACGCACCATTTTCGTTAAAAAGTCATAGTCGCGTCATTTTAGGATGAAAAATCTGAAAACCTCTAAAAAAAAAGGTAAGGGTCAATTGACTTTACTTTTGTTTAAAACCGCTGCCTAAGGAATCACTACTTCCACATCCAGATTCTTCATCCAAGTCACTTTAAAGGAAACATCTTGACTATATTTGCACTCTAGTATGTGGAAATTACTGGTCATAGAATTTTAATATTTGGGGCAGATGTCATAGAAAAGTTTGAGGAGTTGGTTTCTACTATATACGTTAAAAATTAAGTTTCTAGTTTACCTTGCTTTTTTCCACTATTCACAACCTACCACCTCCCACCCCTTCAATGCAGTCGTCTCAATCAGATGTCACTACAACACATACGTGTACTAACTTTCAAGTGAATATCTCAATTTGATGTTATCAATCTCATTAATAGTGAAGCGGAGGTGGTGGAGTTTGAAAAATATTAGAAAGAAATCTGAGGCCTTGGTTTCTAGTATATACACCGAATCCCAAATTTCTGTACTCTTACCAGCTTGATTTACTTATTTTCCCCTAGTCCTCCTATTAACCCCAACCCTTCTACGGAATCATCCCAAAATATAATCTAGTTCCAGATGTCGTTATAATACATACGTCTACCAAATTACAAGTGAATATCTCAATTTTATTTTATTAACCCCTCTAATAATGTAGTAAGGGTAGTGGAGGGGTTGAAAAATATTATTAAAGAATCTGAGGCCTTAGCTTCTAGGACATACACCGAATTTCAAGTTGCAGGAATCTTACGAGCTTGCTTTAGTTATTTTTCCCTATTTACCTCTACTTACCCCCACTCCTTCAACGCAATCGTGTCAAAATATAAACTAGTTTCAGATATAGTTATAATACATAAATGTACCAAATTTCAAGTGAAAATTTAAATTTAATTTTATCAACTCCTTTAATAAGGGAGTGGGGGTGGTAGGGGGATGGAAAATACTAATAAAAAAACCTGAGATCTTCGCTTCTAGTATATGCACCAAATCCAAAACTTCTGTACTTTTACCAGCTGGCTTTACTTATTTTCCCTTATATACCCCTATTTAACCCCCAACCCTTCAACGGTATCATCTAAAAATATATTCTAGTTCCAGATGTCGTTATAATACACAGGCATTCGTACTAAATTTCATGTGAATATCTCAATTTTATTTGATCAACCCCTTGAATAATAGAGTAGGGGTGGTGGGGGGCTGAAATATATTATTAAAAAATCTGAGACCTTGGCTTCTAGTACATACACCGAATTTCAAGTTTCTGTAGTCTTACCAGCTTGCTTTACTTATTTTCCCCTATTTACCCCTATTTATCCCCCAACCCTTCAACGAAATCATCTCAAAATATAATCTAGTTCCAGATGTCGTTATAATACATACATGTACCAAATTTCAAATGAATATCTCAATTTAATTTCATCAACCCTTTTCATGTTGGAGTAGGGGTTGAAAAATATTATAAAAAAATCTGACGCTTTGGCTTCTAGTACATACACCGAATTTCAAGTTTCTGTAGTATTACCAGCTTGCTTTACTTATTTTCCCCTATTTACCCCTATTTAACACAAAGCCCTTCAACGGAATCATCTCAAATTATAATCTAGTTCCAGATGTCGTTATAATACATACGTGCACCAAATTTCAACTGAATATCTCAATTTTATTTTATCAACCCTTTTCAAAATATTATGCTTTACTGCTTTACTTATTTCCCCCTATTTACCCCTATTTAACCCCCAACCCTTCATCGGATATCCTCAAAAAACAATCCAGTTCCAGATCTCATTATAATATATACGTGTACAAAATTTCAAGTCAATATCTTAAACGGTTCCGGAGAAAACGTGCGGACAAAAAAAAAGTTACAGGCAGACAGACAGACAGAAATTTTTTTTTTTTCGCTCAAATTTAAAATCTCGACGTTTCATGACATTCTAAACCTATTTCACGAATAAAAATTTTTGAAAATTCCACTACGTGGATGTGGAAGTAATAAAAAGAGTTCAGAAACGCATTTAGAAAAAACAGTATCTTTTATTTTTTGGCGGAAACGTTTGGTTTAATTTTTTTTCCGAGTACAAATTTTCAAGGCCAATATCCATTCTCATTTCTTCTGGAAAATGGCTCGATTTCCGGTTCACCATTTTGAATTTCCCAAATTGAACTTCAGATTCGTGATCAGCAACCCCAAAAAACCCCCAAGTAACCATTTCCGTCTAGATCTATAACAAATTTTACAATTAATTTACTTAAATTGGCCATTAATATTGGCCAATTATTAGACAAAAAATGAAACCAAACATTTCCGCCAAAAAATAAAAGGTACTGTTTTTTCTAAATGCCTTTCTGAACTCTGTAATAAAAATGAAGTCAATTGATCCTGTACCTTTCTTTTAGAAGTAAAATACCAAAATGACGCGACTATCAAAAAATATCATAAAATGAGAATTTTCGTTAAAAACCATTGTTCTTAACAATGAAGCCTATGTTTTATAAATGTCACCATTGTATTCAGCGCAACTTTTCCTATAAGAATAGTCAATAAAATTGCTGTTTTAAATTTCTGACCAAAATCGACGATTTTGACTTTACGACGACCGGCCTAATAATATGAAAAGCTTCTTGTTACAAGGAATATTTATGGTTTTAGAAAGACGTCGATCAAATTTTTGTTTCCGTATTTTCGGAGAGCATAACAATAGATTTTAGTTTATGTATAGTGCATAATTTCGATATCGCTATTGGTTAGCGAAATACAAGCAGATAACTGAATTTGATCATCATTTTTTCAAGATAGCGGCTCGAGCGCAATATATAGAGGTGGGGACTTTTAGTATGTTTAATAGGACACCTTAATGAATATCAATGTCTCAAAATTTCCTCCAATTTTTCCTATTTGACTGGAGCATAGAGCAACTGTCCAACAACTTCTGATTGTTCAGGTAAAACTAGGTGGAAATAGAGAAAGGTCACCAAAACAAGGGGTTGATGCCACTAAAGATCCAATTGGAAGGAGTTTTCATGAAGCTATGCACCTAATAGGCAGCTGCTATAGATGGTTTTCGGTCATGCTATACAGCAAGGGGGGAGTGAATTAGAGCATTACATGAATCACAAAAGGTTTCCTAAGACGTGAATAAGAAGACGAAATTATTATTATTAGTTATAATTGGCACTGGACACACCTTCTCAAATATCTTAGAAACTGCCATTTATTATTTAACAGGCGTGGAAGTCTTGAGTTCAGTTCAGGACATATTTTAATTAAAAATAAATAGACACAAATCATTAATAATTTATTCTACTTCTTAATATTTTAATTTAAAGTCTAACATTGAATCTAATTACCAACAGTACTCATATATAATATGATTACTATGACTCTGGAAATAGTTCATCGTAAGTGAAAGTTCTAGTAATTATATTATCAACCTCAGTAAACTTAACAGCAAGTGAATCTTCAAGGGCTGGTCTAATTTCATTCACAAAAAGATCAGAGTTGTCGTTGACAACATCATTAGAAGCTCTTCCCAAGTTTGGATCTTGTTGGAACAGATTTTCCAAGTGTAGGTGACTTTTACCTATTATGAGATTTAGTTTAAACTTGTCTAATTCCAAATTATTTTTACCATTTATTTTAACTATGTGTCTTTTCATTAATACGTCGCATCCGTAGTTTGCTGAAAAATAAGAGATTTAAAAAAAAATTGTTGACGGCAAATGTAAGTTAGCATAAGAACATGCGATTCCCATAACGTTCCCATTAGTCATGGATTGCGTATAGCATTATAGATTATACACATAAGGATTGCCCATTGGTCTATATTCCTTGTCAAAAAATTATATAAAAGCCATACTAATGCTAATATTTTATTTTACTAGTGGATTTACCAGTAACCTTACTAGTTGATTTTATCGAAAATGGCGATACAGTGTGACTCACTTAAGATGAAGACGCCCTCATATCTCACTTATCTGATATATGAATATTTTGAACTTTTGGTGGTAAATATATACCTATAAAGTGAGTCTATAAACGTAGCAACATTTGATTTTAGTCAGAGGCATCCGATTCTAGCATGGAAAAAGTGGGTCGATTCATCACCAAAATTTCAAAATATTCGGTTATCAGATGAGCGAGATTTGAGGGTATCTTCATCTCAAGTGATTCACTCTATATATGTATTGGTCACTTTTCAGTAGACTGGGAATCATACTTACACGGAAAACTTGGAAAACTTACTTTATGTATATTGTAATTACTTTATGGCAATATTATAATAAATTAGTGTTGTAATTGTATTAATTTATTCTAATATACTTAGATTAGATTTTAGATGAAGGAGTTGGCGATTGGCCTTACCTACTGCGACCAGTATAGGTCTATTGTAGTACTCCATTTTATACCTTATATCCAGACATGGTCCTCACAAGACTTCGAGTCTGTTGATAAGGAGCTCCTTGGTAAAGTTATCAGTCCTTTGTCTCGCCAAGTCTCGCCAAGTCGTCTCAGTCCAGTCAAGGCTATTCAGCTCATGCCATAGACTGACGTACCTGAATGAGAACTCACCCATCCATTCGCTGGAACCGACCGACGTAGCTTAACTTCGCCGATCGAGTGCCCGCACCTAAACCGGTGACAGTACAAGGAACTGTCCTTCTAATATACTTACTAAAATTCCCAGTAATAAGTCATTGTCCTCTTTATATTTGAATATTAGAACATTCATGTCGATGTCATAGTCACCTTCGAAGTATAAGTGGAATTTTCAACTTAAACACGAACTTATTTTTAGCCAAGTTGGACCTATAAAAAAAAATAAGACATTTTAAAGAAACAAATAAAACTATTTTTCTGGATATATGCCACGTTAAACATAGAATTATAAAAATGAGAATGTACGCATCGCCACAGTACAATTATGCACACATAATGTATATCACAACTTTATTATTTAGTATTTTGTTTGGCAAAGTTTAAATGAAACCACAAAACAAAAACAATTATTAATGATTAATTATTAGAGGCACGCGCTTTTGTATTTAAAACTAGTAGCTCAGAATAAGAAAAATAAAATGTGATATATGAATTCTCAGTAAACGATAAGTAAAATTTATATTCCCGATCTGTTTTCCTGCATCTAATGTTTTTAAATTATTAAAATTGTTATTCCAAAGAGATGTAGTTTACGCGTTAAATTCTACTTGGAAAAAAATTAATATTACTTTCGCGTTCTAAAGTATTGACAACTCTGCAAAACAAATGTAAAATGTGAATATTGAAATAAAGGATGACTTTGCAAAAACTCCTAATATTAAGTACGAAATTAAAACAGTGAATCATTGACACGTGAACCCTTTGTTCATCTCCATTAATAAAAATGTCTATTCATTCTGTATTCAAAATAATAAAAAAACTACTTCTAAAACTAAATAAGATGTATCTCATTCTTACTATTCATAAGGTCTTCGTAGACTGTTTGTGATTCGGATTTTAATGTCTAGTGCGTCTGATAGGATCAAGCTATTTATCGCGTTTTGGAGGGCATCCTCTGCGCCTTTTGCGATAGGTCTGTTCATGTATACTATTCTATATCATCCTTTCTCCGGCTGATGTTGTCAAGTATGAAAAGATTGAATAAAATAATACAATTCAGAAGAATCACGAATCGAACTGTTCCTGTGATGGGCTAACCATAGAATTTGCGACAAGCTTCTCCAGGCCAACATTAGAAAGCATCAACGCTATCTGCCTGCTCTAGTGACGCATTTTTCAAGGGTGTAAACAAAGATGGAGAAAACTATAGCGTTAACAAGTGTGAACATTTTGCATCTTGTGTCGTTTCTGTCACGCCAAACTTACTCAATTGGCAAGCTGTCATTTGTATTCTTTATCAAATCTTATATTCACTGTTGCCGGTATTATCCAAAAGGGTTCCAAAGTCTTGCATTTTGTTTACTGTCGCAGAAGGATCTATCATTAACATGTCTAGTAGGTTTTCATTTGTTCAGATTACAATCACAACTTTTATTTTGTTTTAATTTACGCTTAAACCATAATCAGAACAATAAAGATGGGATCATCTGCAAAGGATGTTGTTTCTTTTACCTACCATGAAAATAAAAAGTTTTAATTTGAGCCATTCTTTTATATGCGTTCGAGTGTTCAGCATTACGTGTAGATAAAATTTATATAAAATTTACTGCAGTAAGTTGCATTAAAAATGTCTCAGACGAATGTTTGTTGGTTTTCTGACACTTTCGATGTTTCTTAGACCTTTCAACAAAAATTTCATCATAAAGCTCATCGAAACACAATAATTGTCGTTTGGGAATAAGCTTATAAACTCTACTGTTATTAGGAGAAAAACGGCTATCTAAAGAATCACTACTTCCACATCCAAATTTTCCATCCAAGTCTCTTTAAAGGAAAAGATCTTGACTATACCTGCACTCTAGTATGAGGAAATTGGTCATAAAATTTTAATAATACTTGAGGCAGATGTCATAAAAAAATTTTGAGGCGTGTTTCTTAGCATATACGCTGAAAATAATGTTTCTGGAATCTTATTAGCTTGCTCTACTCATCTTCCCCCGTTTACACCCCACCCCCCCGTTAACGGAATCGTCTCAATCAGATGTCATTATAATAGATACGTATACCTAATTTCAAGTGAATATCTTAATTTTATCTTATCAACCCCTTTAATAATGAAGTGGAGTTGGTGGGGCGTTTGAAAAATATGATCCCTGGCTTCTAGTATATACACCAAATCTCAAGTTTCTGTACTCTTACCAGCTTACTTTACTCATTTCCAAATATTTACCACTACTTACCCCACATCCCTTCAACGCAATCATCTCAAAATATAATCTAGTTCCGGACGTCGTTATAATATATACGTGTACCAAATTTCACATGAATATCTCAATTTAGTTTTATCAGCCCCTTTAATAATGGAATGGAGGTGACTGAGGGGTTGAAAATTGTTATAAAAATATATGAGGTTTTGGCTTCTTCTTAGTATTTACTTTCTATTCTCTAACAGCCGTATTCACCAATGCTAGTTAAGTAGATAACGGTTCGATAAATTGCTAACGGATTGTTAAATTAATCTCTATGTATTCATCAACCTTAGTTAGCGCTAACGCGTCTGTAAATGGTTCGCTAACTTGACTGAGAAATGTCGGGTAGGCAACTAATAACGGCTCGTTAACGTTTTGAGGATTTGAGGTTGAGGTTATGTTATTTCTTGACAATTGTGAAGTGAAGCTACAATTTGATTTGGAATAATTAGGGTATTTTTGTTTGTTAATAAATAGTAAAGCGTATCACACAGTGCCCATACCTAGGTAATTTAATAAGTACTTGCATCTTTGTATGTGTAATAATAAATAATCAATTATTTTCTTATCTTGCACAATATTGAGCAAATTTTCTTTGTCACGTTCGGTAAAATTTTTTAATATAACTTTCTTTGAATCCATGTTTTCAAACAAAACTACCGTCACCAATAAAAAAGCAAATATAATAAACAAACTGGTGGCATTGAAATTCCACTATTTTCATTCGAGTGCATGCGATACTATCCATCAGGAAATCATTCAAAATTCATATTTAAATAACCGTTTGTTAAATACTCTAATATTTCATTTGGTGAATACATATTAGCACTAACGGCCATTTAAAATTTAACGAACTGTTACTAAATGAGTTGTTAAGCACGCCTTGGTGAATACGGCTGTTACCAGCTTGTCTTACATATTTTCCACTATTTACCCCACTTACCTCCGACTCTTCACCGGCATCATCACAAAATAATTCTAATTACAGATGTGGTTATAATACTTACATCTACCAAATTTCAAGTGTATATCTGAATTTAATTTTATCAACCCCTTTAGTAGTGGAGTGGGGGGTGGTGAGGGGATGTAAAATCGAGTTTGCTTCAAGTATATGCACCGAATTTCAAGTTTCTCTACTCTTACCAGCATGCTTTACTTATTTTCCCTTATTTACCCCTATTTACCTCCCAACCCTTCACCGGATATGTTAAAACCGCTGCCCAAGGAATCACTACTTCCACATCCAGATTCTTCATCCAAGTCACTTTAAAGGAAATATCTTGACTATATTTGCACTCTAGTATGTGGAAATTATTGGTCATAGAATTTTAATAATATTGGGGGCAGATGTCATAGAAAAGTTTGAGGGGTTGGTATTCGTTAAAAATGAAGTTTCTAGTTTACCCTACTTATTTTCCACTATTCGCAATCTACCACCTCCCACCCCTTCAATGGAGTCATCTCAATCGGATGTCACTACAATACATACGTGTACTAACTTTCAAGTGAATATCTCAATTTGATGTTATCAATCCCATGAATAATGAAACGGAGGTGGTGGAGTTTGAAAAATATTAGAAAGAAATCTGAGGCCTTGGTTTCTAGTATATACACCGAATCCCAAATTTCTGTACTCTTACCAGCTTGATTTACTTATTTTTCCCTACTCCTATTAACTCCAACCCTTCTACGGAATCATCCCAAAATATAATCTTGTTCCAGATGTCGTTATAATACATACGTCTACCAAATTACAAGCGAATATCTCAATTTTATTTTATTAACCCCTTTAATAATGTAGTAAGGGTGGTGGGAGTGTTGAAAAATAGTATGAAAAAATCTGAGGCCTTGGCATCTAGGACATACACCTAATTTCAAGTTGCAGTACTCTTACCAGCTTGCTTTACTTATTTTTCCCTATTTACCACTACTTACTCCCACTCCTTCAACGCAATCATGTCAAAATATAATCTAGTTGTTAAAGCCAAACCCCCTTTTTGAATGTTTTAATGCACGACCCTGCCTGCCCTGTCTAGTGTGGTTGGTGCGCATCAGTTTTAGAATTATTAAGGTGTTATCTTGTCTACGAGACACACGTGTTTGTGCACGCGTACAATCTATTTCAATGTAACAATCTCAATAAATTCAATATTCAAAAAAATCTACTATACGATTATTAATTACACAGTCCACTCATCTATACAAAACACTAGTTTCAGATATAGCTGTAATACATGAATGTACCAAATTTCAAGAGAAAATTTAAATTTAATTTTATAAACTCTTTTAATAAGGGAGTGGGGGTGGTGGGGAGATGGAAAATACTAATGAAAAAAACCTGAGACCTTCGCTACTAGTATATACACCAAATTCCAAATTTCTGTACTTTTACCAGCTTGCTTTACTTATTTTCCTCTATATACCCCTATTTAACCCCCAACCCTTCAATGGAATCATCTCAAAATATAATCTAGTTCCAGATGTCGTTATAATTCATACGTGTACCAAATTTCAAATGAATATCTCAATTTTATTTTATCAACCCTTTTAATAATGAAGTAGGGGTGGTGGGGGTTGAAAAATATTATAAATATTCTGAGACCTTGGCTTCTAGTACATACACCAAACTTCAAGTTTCTGTAGTCTTACCAGCGTGCTTTACTTATTTTCCCCTATTTACCCCTATTTAACCCCCAACCCTTCAACGGAATCATCTCAAAATATAATTTAGTTCCAGATGTCGTTATAATACATATGCGTACTAAATTTCAAATGAATATCTCAATTTTAATTTATCAACCCTTTTCATATTGGAGTAGTGGTGGTGGGGGGCTGAAATATATTATTAAAAAATCTGAGGCCTTGGCTTCTAGTACATACACCGAATTTCAAGTTTCGGTACTCATACCAGCTTGTTTTACTTATTTCCCCCTATTTACCCCTAAATAACCCCCAACCCTTCAACGGAATCATCATCAAATACAATCTAGTTCCAGATGTCGTTTTAATTCATACGTGTACCAAATTTTAAATGAATATCTCAATTTTATTTTATCAACCCTTTTCATGTTGGAGTAGGGGTGGTGGGGGTTGAATAAAATTATAAAAAAAACTGACGCTTTGGCTTCTAGTACATACACCGAATTTCAAGTTTCTGTAGTCTTACCAGCTTGCTTTACTTATTTTCCTTTATTTACCCCTATTTAACCCCCAACCCTTCAACGGAATCATCTCAAATTATAATCTAGTTCCAGGTGTCGTTATAATACATACGTGTACCAAATTTCAAATGAATATTATAAAAAAATCTGACGCTTTGGCTTCCAGTACATGCACCGAATTTCATGTTTCTGTACGCTTACCAACTTGTTTTTACTTATATTCCCCTATTTACCCCAAATTAACCCCCAACCCTTCAACGGAATCATCTCAAAATATAATCTAATTCCAGACGTCGTTATAATACATACGTGTATGAAATTTCAAATGAATATCTCAACTTTATTTTATCAACCCTATTAATGGGGTAGGGGTGGTGGGGGGTTGAAAAATATTATAAAAAAATCTGAGTCCTTGACTTCTAGTACATACACCGAATTTCAAGTTTCTGTACTCTTACAAGCTTGCTTTACTTATTTTCCCATATTTACCCCTATTTAACCCCCAACCCTTCACCGGATATCCTCAAAAAACAATCCAGTTCCAGATCTCGTTATAATATATACGTGTACAAAATTTCAAGTCAATATCTTAAATCGTTCCGGAGAAAACGTGCGGACAAAAAAAGTTACAGACAGACAGACAGACAGACAGACAGACAGACCGACAGACCGACAGACAGAAAATTTTTTTTCGCTCAAATTTAAAATCTCGACGTTTCATGACATTCTAAACCTATTTCACGAATAAAAATTTTTGAAAATTTTTTTGCGATTACTATACTTCCAATCCACTACGTGGATGTGGAAGTAAAAAGAACAATCCAGTTCCAGATCTTGTTATAATACATTCGTGTATAAAATTTCAAGTCAATGTCTAAAACCATGCCAGGGAAAACGTGCGGACAAAAAAAGTTACAAACAGATCGACAGACAGAAATTTATTTCGCTTAAATTTAAAATCTCGACGTTTCATGACATTCTGAACCTATTTCAGCAGAATAAAAACATGTTTTTTTTACTATACTATACGTGGTGCTCTTCATAATGAAATGTAATTGAAAATTTGAAAAAAAAGTTAGAAAACTAACAAAACAGAGCATTCTGTTTAAGATATTAGTAATGCAACGCAGTATGTTTTATACAAATTTACTTCCACATCCACGTAGTGGATTGGAAGTATAGTAATCGTAAAAAAAATTCAAAAATGTTTTTTCTTGAAATAGGTTTAGAATGTCAAGGAAAGTTGAGTTTTAAATTTGAGCGAAAAAAAAAAAAATTCTGTCTGTCCGTCTGTCGGTCTGTCTGTCCGTATGTATGTTTGTCTGTCTGTCTGTCGGTCTGCCTGTAACTTTTTTGTTCGCACGTTTTCTCCGCAACGGTTTAAGATGTTGACTTGAAATTTTGTACACGTATATATTATAACGAGATCTGGAACTGGATTGTTTTTTGAACATGTCCGGTGAAGCTTGGGTAATGGAAGCAACCCCTGAGGCAAAGAGTACTTCTCTGGGATTAATATTTACCACGCTGGGTTGACTCTCTGAGGTCCAAAGACCACATCGTTTAGAAAAAAGTGTTCCTCTTGGGATTAAAAGTCATCCGGCATAAGTGAATAGTCTCCTAAAGAGCAAGAAGGCAAGCACTGGGTAAATACTTCCCCCCCGAGGTAAGTTTTCATAATGATATACAAGAAATTGAAAGTAAGAAACAATTTTTGCCAAAATTAAATTGTATTTAAAAAGATATTTATGAATTAAACACTAAAAATTATACATATCTAAATATTCAAAGATATATACATTGTTTACGCATACATTAGCTGTTCCCACATCTTTTAAATTGAGAACTTAATTTCATTTGATTAATAGTTATTGCTTCCTCATAAATGTGAAATTAATATTGAAAAAAATAAAAATACAATAATTAGTATTGTGGTGAAAATCCCTGTTTGAATATGGCAATACAATATACAATATTGTAAAGTTAGCCTGCTTGCCATATACTTATTAACTATATACTGGTAATACTCCATAAGCCACTATGTACGGATTTGAGGCTAGAGAACGAGATAGTTTTCTATCTCTATGGAGGACTCTGACGATACGATCCATATACTTATTAACTATATACTATGAGTTTCGTTCCCAATTTGACGCCAAGGAAAGCCTCTGTCTCTCTATCCTTTAAGAGGACTTGGTATTGTGCGCATGTCTTAGTGGGCGGAACATCGACGCGAGAATGTGACAGTTCAACTAAATATAGAAGATGAGTGGTCACAATCTAATCGGAGAAATTGTACACTATAGGCATTATATCAGTGGTTCCAAGTTCCAATTCCAGACATTAATATTATAAGCGCTTGTGTGTTCTAAGATTGTGAAGTTGTTTTATGTATTTTATTGTTTATCAAAATAGGGATTTGTATTTACATGGTGTAAACCTATATCCACAAAAATGAAACGGTGTTTTTTGTGTAAAAGCCAGCCGAAGCAGGACCCTAACCTGTCATATCATCGGTAATAAATTTTATTTAATAATCCAAAATCTAGTTACATGTGCTAATCGTGAAATGTTTTTAGTTTTCCCAAGAATATTTTTATTTTATCTTTGCATAAAGTGCGTTGTTTTGGGGTTGAAAATTCTCAAAATTTTAGCATTGAAGATTTTTTCACCAAGTTTTACTGAAAAAGGTTGACTTTTTAGAAAAAATATCAAGAACAATTTTTTTTACTCAAAAAATAAGATGCCGTCCCAAGAACTAAAGAAAAAAAATATTTACCATTTCTTTCAATGTCAAATTGTTTTTTAACAATCTTGCCTTTTTACGGCTGAATCACCCATAAAACATAAAAATATAAATTGTGCCACTCATATTCGTAAAGTAGAATTTTTAGCTGAACATCGAAACTTCCATTAGTACCCTAAGAAGACCCACTTTTTTGCTAATTCCACTGGACTATAAGTTTTTCTAATTACTGCTTAGGTATTCATTTATTGATTAAATAATTTAAATACCAAGAAACGAAAGCTTCCTAATAGCATGTGAATCATTCCAAAAGGGTGGTATATATTTTACCATAGTATACGAAATCTCCGTTTTCTACGGTTGCCGGTAGACTTCTTTGTTTCGGGACCACTGACCTGTTGCAGCGCGCGCTTCCTTCTTCATCAGATCGTATCGTCAGAGTCCTCCATAGAGATAGAAAACTATCTCGTTCTCTAGCCTCAAATCCGTACATAGTGGCTTATGGAGTATTACCAGTATATAGTTAATAAGTATATGATACGATCTGATGAAGAAGGAAGCGCGCGCTGTAACAGGTCAGTGGTCCCAAAACAAAGAAATCTACCGGCATCCGTAGAAAACGGAGATTTCGTATACTATGGTAGAGATGTTTCAGAATCTCATGAGCCGCGAAATGCGCAAAAGGCAAAGTTTAATCTGAGTTATAAGTATGTTTTTGAAGACACTGGAGACTGCCTTGCTGTATACATAAACAAGAGCTCGGGATAAATTGTAAACAATAAATATAATATTTTTAAGAAGTGTAACTGAGTCAACAGGACGGATTATGTCTCTGCGCATATGAAGGTCACGGCTCATGAGGTTTTAAAACACCTCTAAAATATATACCACCCTTTTGGAATGATTCACATGCTATTAGGAAGCTTTCGTTTCTTGGTATTTAAATTATTTAATCAATAAATGAATATACCTAAGCAGTAATTAGAAAAACTTATAGTCCAGTGGAATTAGCAAAAAAGTGGGTCTTAGGGTACTAATGGAAGTTTCGATGTTCAGCTAAAAATTCTACTTTACGAATATGAGTGGCACAATTTATATTTTTATGTTTTATGGGTGATTCAGCCGTAAAAAGGCAAGATTGTTAAAAAACAATTTGACATTGAAAGAAATGGTAAATATTTTTTTCTTTAGTTCTTGGGACGGCATCTTATTTTTTGAGTAAAAAAAAAATTGTTCTTGATATTTTTTCTAAAAAGTCAACCTTTTTCAGTAAAACTTGGTGAAAAAATCTGCAATGTTAAAAATTTGAGAATTTTTAACCCCAAAACAACGCACTTTATGCAAAGATAAAACAAAAATATTCTTGGGAAAACTAAAAACATTTCACGATTAGCACATGTAACTAGATTTTGGATTATTAAATAAAATTTATTACCGATGATATGACAGGTTAGGGTCCTGCTTCGGCTGGCTTTTACACAAAAAACACCGTTTCATTTTTGTGGATATAGGTTTACACCATGTAAATACAAATCCCTATTTTAATAAACAATAAAATACATAAAACAACTTCACAATCTTAGAACACACAAGCGCTTATAATATTAATGTCTGGAATTGGAACTTGGAACCACTGATATAATGCCTATAGTGCACAATTTCTCCGATTAGATTGTGACCACTCATCTTCTATATTTAGTTGAACTGTCACATTCTCGCGTCGATGTTCCGCCCACTAAGACATGCGCACAATACCAAGTCCTCTTAAAGGATAGAGAGACAGGCTTTCCTTGGCGTCAAATTGGGAACGAAACTCATAGTATATAGTTAATAAGTATATGCTGCTTGCTATACATGCTATATGAATATTGGCCCCAGGGGTTACTTTTTACCAATTCTGGAGGACTTCTTACCTCGAGGGGGGCTTCTTTGGGTGACCTTTGACACCAGGGGATGCCTTTTGACATCTGCTTACCTTCTTGCTCTCTGGGAGACTATTCAACCATGCCAGGTGACTTTTGACCCCAATAGGATAACATTTTACGAAGGAAGGAGGTCTTTGGGCCACAGGGGTATATTTTTACCCCAATGGGGAGACTCTTGATTGCGTGAATTTTCATTAAAACATGAAAAAATTGAATTTTGGGCCTGACGCACGGAGTTTAGAATTTTTAAAACTACCTAAAAAATTTCTTTATTTGGTTAGAATTAATAATAAATTTTCCGCACCTCTATCATAACAAAAATATTTGACTTTAAAAAATTTTAAAATATTTTCAAGGGCCTTAGCGGGGCCCAATAGAGCCCTAAAAATTGAGGCTATAGTTCTTTGGGATTACTATATGCATGAATTTTTAAAAAATTTTAAATTGATTCCATTCTTGTAAAAAAAATTAAAACTGAAGTGGGCAGGAGAGGCAATTTTGATATACGGATCTTATCGACCTTATTTTTTAGGCCCAAGAAACGATTTTATCAAGTTTATTGTAAAATTCGTGGCAAGTTGCATTTCACCTATCTTATCCCGAGGTACCCTTTTGCGTTTACGACTGTTATTTGTTTATTAATTAATTTTTCGAAAAAAATCTTGTGACCACATAAAGACTAGTTTTCAATTGACATAAAAAATCCTTGGTTTTGTCACACATTTTTTGCTTTTAACAATTAATTTAGTGGTTACGCTCCAAGTGACTTGCATAGTAACGACTTTGTATATATAAAATTCAAAGCGCACTCGTCTTTAAATGCGCTGTAAGTGGTTTAAAGTTGTTTAAAGAGTCAGTTAAAGGTATTTTTATTTTATTTTAATTTTCTTAAGTTTAATTATTTTTTTATGCAGGGTGTTCCTTAATGACGTGCTAATATTTCAGGGTGTGATTCCTTAGGTCATTTTATGAAGTATACTTCATATGAACATATGTCCACAACGGCTTAAATTTTTTGCTACAGGGTGTTGATTTTTTTTTAATCGTTATTTTTTAATATCTCAGAAAGTACTTTAGATACTATTTTCCGTTTTGGCATGTGTTAATAGGATATAAGACCACATATTTGAATTGGAAAAGACATTTTGTCGCTCCACCAGTGGCGTCCCTGCGAACATGTCCTCTGATATTTTTCGCCAAGCTAGTGGGTACGCCACTGACATTTTCCATGTAAATATTTTTCCCGAGTAGCCTGATCAATTCGACACGTAAACAGTCTCTTGGGTTTTTCTCGTCAGACGCACAGTTCTTGATTGAAACAATTAAATTAAAATTGAAACTAACACAGGCACACAGAAAAAAATATTGTCAATTCCACAGACCAGACCAATCACTCCCGGTGTATTTTGGCTTGTTGAATCCGAATCTCGTGTTAGTTTTGCCAAATCACGTCACAATTTTTTTCTATCCTCAAAAAGCAGTTAGAAAAATACAAACTTGTCTCAGTCTCAAACGGCGCCTTTTGATAAAATATCCATTTTTTATATTTTCACTTTTTCTGTCCGATGCACCATTTTAGTTGAAAATTTTAAAAATAACAAAAAATTGGAATTTTTGTTAAAAATCATTGTTTTTAACAATGCAGCTTATGTCGATGATTTTGACTTTACGACGACTGGCCTAATAATATGAATAGCTTCTTGTTACGAGGAATATTTACAATTTTAGAAAGATGTCGATCAAATTTTTGTTTCCGTGTTTTCGGAGCTCATAACAATAGATTTTATTTTATGTATGGTGCATAATTTCGACATCGCTAATGGTTAGCGAGAATAAGCAGAAAACTGAATTTAATCATCATTTTTTCAATATGACGCGGCGGCTCGAGCGCAATAAATATAGATGGAGTATTTTGCATGCTTAATAGAACACCTTAATGAACATCTTTAGCAGCGTCTCAAAATTTCCACTATTATTTCCGTCCAATTTTCCCTATTTGACTGGAACACAAAGCAACTTTCCACCGACTTCTTGTTGTTCAGGTAAAACCAGGTGGGAATAGGTGAAGAGGAAGGTCACTAAATGAAGGGGCTGATGCCACAAAAGATCCAATGGCAAAGACTTTTCATGAAGCTATGCACCTAATAGGCACCCGCTATAGATGGTTTTCGGTCATGCTATACAGCAGGCGGGGGGAATAGAACATTACATGAACCACAAAAAGTCTCACACGACGTGAATAAGAAGACGAAATTATCATTATTATTTTTTATTAGCACTGGACACACCTCAAATGTCTTAGAAACTGCCGTTTATTATTTAACAGTCGTGGAAGTCTTGAGTTCAGTTCAGGATATATTTTAATTAAAAATAAATAGACACAAATCATTAATAATTTATTCTACCTCTCAATATTTTAATTTAAAGTCTAACATTGAATCTAATTACCAACAGTACTCATATATAATATGATTACTATGATTCTGGAAATAGTTCGTCGTAAGTGAAAGTTCTAGTAATTATATTAGCAACCTCAGTAAACTTAACAGCAAGTGAATCTTCAAGGGCTGGTCTAATTTCATTTACAAATAGATCAGAGTTATCATTGACAACATCATTGGTAGCTCTTCCCAAGTTTGGATCTTGTTGGAACAGATTTCCCAAGTGTAGGTGACTTTTACCTATTACGAGATTTAGTTTAAACTTGTCGAATTCCAAATGATTTTTGCCATTTATTTTAACTATGTGTCCTTTCATTAATACGTCGCATCCGTAGTTTGCTGAAAAATAATAGATTTGAAAAAAAATGTTGACGGTAAATGTAATTTAACATAAAAACATAAGATTCCCACAACGTTCCCATTAAAATCATAGATTGTTTATAGCATTATAGATTATACACAGGATTACCCACTGGTCTATATTCCTTGTCAAGAAATTATATAGAAGCCGTATTAATGCTACCAATTTATTTTACCAGTGGATTTATCAGTGGATTTTATCGAAAATGATGATACAGTATGACTCACTTAAGATAAAGACACCCTCATATCTCGCTTGTCCGATATCCGAATATTTTGAAATTTTGTTGGAAGTCTTCAAACGTAGCCACATTTGATTTTAGTCAGAGGCATCCGATTCTAGCATGGAAAAACTGGATCGATTCATCACCAAAATATCAAAGTATTCAGTTATCAGATAAGCGAGATATGAGGTATCATCATCTAAGTGAGTCACAAATGTATTGGTCATTTTTCAGTAGATTGGGAATCATACTTATGAAAAACTTAATTTATGTACATTTTAATTACTATATGACAATATTATAATAAATTAGTATTGTAATTGTATTAATTTATTCTAATATACTTACTAAAATTCCCAGTAATAGGTCCTTGTCCTTTATATTTCAATATTAGAACATTCATGTCGATGTCATAGTCACCTTCAAAGTATAAATGTGGAATTTTCAGCTTAAAAACGAACTTATTTTTAGCCAGGTTGGGTCTATAAACAAAAGATAAAACATTTTAAAGAAACAAATACAACTATTTTTCTGGATATACGCCACGTTGAACATAGAATTATAAAAAAGAGAATGTACGTATCGCTACGACACAATTATGCACACATAATGTATATCACAACTTTATTATTTAGTACCTTGTTTGGCAAAGTTCGAACGTAATCACAAAAGAAAAACAGCTATTAATGATTATTAGAGGCACGAGCTTTTATATTTAAAACTATGAATAATCTAGTAGCTCAGAATAAGAAAAATAAAATTCAATGTATGAATTTTTAAACATGTATGAATTCTCAGTAAAAGATAAGCAGAATTTATATTCCTGTTCTGTTTTCCTACATCTAATGTTTTTAAATTATTAAAATTGTTATTCCATAGATATGTAGTTTAAGCGTTAAATTCTACTTGGAAAAAAATTAGTATTACTTTTGCGTTCCAAAGTATTGACAACTCTGTAAAACAAATGTAAAACGATTTGTTATTCAAAGGAGATGTAGTTTACGCGTTAAATTCTACTTGGAAAAAAATTAGTATTACTTTTGCGTTCCAAAGTATTGACAACTCTGTAAAACAAATGTAAAACGTGAATATCGAAATAAAGGATGACTTTGCAAAAACTCCTAATATTAAGTACGAAATTAAAATAGTGGCATTGAATCATTGACACGTGAAACATTTGCCCATCTGCATAAATAAGAATGCCTAGTCATTCTGTGTTCAAAATAATAAAAAACTACCTCTAAAAAGATGTATATCATTCTTACTATTCGAAATGTTTTCCCAGACTGTTTGTTATTTTAATTGGCCTCATTTTCCTGTACCTATAGTACGTCTGATAGGATCAAGTTATTTATCGCGTTTTGGAGGGCGTCCTCTGCGCCTTTAGACATAGGGTTATTTCTGTATATTATTCTATATTATTCTTTCTCCGGCTGATGTGGTCAAGTATGGAAAGATTGAATAAAATAATACACTTCAGAAGAATCACGAATCGAACTGTTTCTGTGATAGGCTAACCATGAAATTAGCGACAAGCAGCTCCAGGCCAACATTAGAAAGCATCAACACTATGGCGGCTCTAGTGACGCATTTTTCAAGGGTGTAAACAGAGATGGAGAAAGCTATAAGGTTAACAAGTGTGAACTTTGCATCTTGTGCCATTTCTGTCATGCCAAATTTACTCAATTGACAAGCTATCATTTACATTCTTTATTAAATCTTATATTCACTGGTGCCGGTAATATCCACAAGGGTTCCAAAGTCTTGCATTTTGTTTACTGTCGAATAATGGCACAGGTTTACAAAAAAAATGTCCGACCAATGAGAATCCACGATGGCTTAGTCCGTTTTGCGCCATCACATCAGGATTTTGAGAAAAGTTAACCTAAAAGTGCTAAAAATACAAAATTTTAGAACTTTGCGATTTTTTTACATGGAAAAGAAGTTTAGACAATAATAAAAAGAGTTTGGTATCATCCTGGGAATATTCTCAAGTTTTTTTTCAGAATTTCACAAATTTTAAATTCACTTTCACTGTGAAGATAATTCTTTATTATAGTTAAAAACACTTGAATTTTGAGAAACAATCGAATAATACCTTAAAATAAGCCATTTTAATTTTGTATTGAAATCTTTTCGCCAAAAACACTACATCAATTCACTACGCACTCATGACGCCATCAGTTATATTATCAGTGTCATTTTGTGTTATAAACACGTTATTTTGCAGAGAAATTTCCTAAAGTAGCTTTTACAAATCCCCTATTAGGTAGGCGTTACTTATTTAATCACATGTAAAACGTAAATAAAGTGAATAAAATGTTGTCTTTAACAATTTTTAACCGCGATTTAAGAAACTAATGTAACCGATGACGTCACCACGTGTTTCGCGTACTCGTTCAATTACTAAATCTGTATGTTATTTATTTGTTGAAATTTTAATTTGATGGATGATAGAATGCTGTTTAAATATCAATAAGTGCTTTAGTATAACAAGCACTTCATTTTAATAATATCAAAAGAGCAAATTTGAACATAGTGAAAACACCTAATTGTCCAATGCCCTTTTTGATGCACTTAAAAGGTCCACAATGCTCTTTTCTGCAAAGGACATTGGACAATTCTGAAAAAATTTGAGAATATTGCCCGGATGATTCCAAACTCTTTTTGCTTCTTGCAATTACTGTCCAAACTTCTTTTCCGAGTAAAAAAATCGCAAAGTAATAAAATTTTGATTTTCTCTCGCCGGATAGCTAAAAAAATGACAATTTCAGAAAAAATGTTTCGGGCAAAAGCAGCCTATTTTTAGTTAGTCAATTCGAATTTGTAATAAAACTCCGGCTAAAATATTGAGTGAATTAATTTGTACATGAGTGAAGGCGAAAAAGGTATTTTTAGCACTTTTAGGTTAAGTTTTCTCGAAATCCTGACGTGATGGCGCAAAAATGACTACGGCATTGTGTTCATCACGTCAAAAACCTTCGGGTGCGGTAATGGAATCCCATTAGTCGGACATTCTTTTTTGTAAACCTGTGTAATCTATCTTTAATATGTTTAGTAGGTTTTCATTTGTTCAGATTATAATCACAACTTTTATTTTGTTTTAGCTTAAACAATAATTAGAACATCCAACATGGGATCATCTGCAAAGGAGGTGGGTAAAGATGGATCTTGTTTTACCTACGATGATCATGAAAATAGAAAGTTTTAATTTGAGCCATTCTTCTATATCTATTTTTAATTCGAGTTTTCAACATTACGTGTAGATAAAATTCATATAAAATATACTGCAGTAAATTGCATTAAAAATGTCTCAGACGAATGTCTGTTGGTTTTCTGACAAACGTAGCAGGACAATCGCAAATAGATAATGATACTTTATTATATTACAATAACAATTTTTTATATGACACTCTTAAATTTAGTTTCCGTGAAATAACAGATGAGGATATATATAAAGTGTTAAAATCAATAAAATCTCAGGCTATGGGCAACGACAACATAAATTTAAAAATGATAAGCGTAATTATGCCGTACTGCATTCATGTGGTTAGACATATATTTAACGAATCTCTTCAAAAAGGTGTCTTTCCAGATTTGTGGAAAGTAGCTAATATCATCCCAACACCGAAAGTAATGGCCCCTTCAACATTTAGTGACTTGAGACCTATAAATATATTGCCAACTTTTTCAAAATTATTAGAAAAAATAGTATCATTTCAAATAAAATCTTATCTGCAAGATAATGGCATTTTACCTGAAACACAGTCTGGCTTTAGGCAGAAGCACAGTACTAATACAGCCTTATTGAGTGTTATAAATGACTTAGCCTATGCAAATGACAATTCTCTATCGTCCGTTCTTATTTTGTTAGACCAAAGTAAAGCATTTGATCTTGTAAACTTTGATCTTCTTGAAGCCAAATTAAGGTATATAGGTTTTCAAAAATCTGTTTTAAAATGGATAGTAAACTATTTAACGGGCAGGGCTCAAAAAGTGATAATCAATGATATGCAGTGCTCCTCGTTAAGAGTCACCTCTGCAGGTGTCCCGCAGGGTAGTATACTTGGGCCAATATTTTTTTCAGTTTTTATTTTTGATCTTCCCAAGATACTTACTTACTGTTGCGTTCACCTGTATGCGGATGATATTCAGATGTACTTTTCATTCCAAATAAATGATTTAAAAAATGCCGTAGAATATATAAATGCCGATTTACAAAACATTTCAAAATATTCTGAGCGTCATGGTCTAAGGTTAAACCCAAACAAGACAGTGGCATTAAGTGTAGGATCAGAAAAACACAGACAGTTAATAGAATCTTATTCTCGATTGACCTTAAATCATAATTTTATTAACTGGGTAAGATCTGCGAAAAATTTAGGGATCATAATCGATGGATCTTTGTCTTTTGGTGAGCATGTTGATTATATTTTTAAGAATTCATTTTTAAAGTTAAAGTTAATATATAAGTGTAAACATCAATTAAATCAGTCGGTAAAACTTAAACTAGTCAAATCATTGATCTACCCTCATATTGAATATTGCTGTTCAGTATATTACAATTTTCTTCCTCAATATAACCGGAATAGATTACAACGAATACAAAATGCATGTATGCGATTTGTCTGCAATGCGCCATACAGAGACCACATAACACCATATCTCACACATATGAATGAATTAAATATTCAGCAAAGAGTAGAGTTTCTTACTACAATATTTTTATATAAATTGCTCAAATCCCGTACTCCTAATTATTTATTCAAACTAATATCACAGCGATCTGATGCACATGCAGTAAATATAAGGATGAATACATTCACGATACCCCTACATACCTCAAGAAAGTTTGAAGGAAGTTTTTCATATATAGCGCCTACTTTGTTAAATAAAGTGTTGATGAACCTTAACCTATCATTTAATCAATTTAAAATGAAAATAAGACCAATTAATTAATACAATAAATCAGTGTAAATTTTACTAATAAGTACTGTAGTTGTAGTTGTCATTTATTTTTGTATGTTGTTTATTATATAATATCCACTTACGAGGTTAGTGTACTATTCTCTTACTGACTGTTATGTATGTATGTTATCGTCGTAACAAGAACGGTTGGTTTTTAAAAAAAGATTTTTTATTTTTCGAAGATTTTTACAACACTTGGGTTACACTTTCTTAATATTACTTTTATAATTATGAATGTAGTTTAACGTAGCTTGAAATGTTTCTTATTGAATTATAATATAATGGAATGGAATTGATTCTTATGTCTAGCTTATGATATCTGTCTAATTTCTGATAGCTCTATACAAATCTAGTCTTACTTATAACTTTCCTAATGCTAGGGTTGCATAAATTGAAGGTTAGCAATTGTTAAGCTCTTTGTGTAATTTATGCTGATATGGCTTTGTCAGCGTTCTAGTTTGAATGAATGGAAAAGTATTTACTGCATAATGAAATTCTTATCTCAATTGATGCAACGCAATTAAGTCAAGGTTAATAGGTATCAATATTTATAAAAATGAGATATAACAATTCCTCCCTACGAAGATTAAAAATTAGGGGTCAAGTTTGTCTTGAAACTAATTTTTGTGAATTAGGATTTAATTCAATTTCTTCTTCGATGGTTGGGTCGCTGAAATTTCTTCGGATTGGTTGTCTTCTTAAAGGGGTTACTTGTCTTCTGAACCTTGTTAATAAATTTCTCGAGCTATCGTCAGGGTGATCTGGACTTGGGCTGTTTCCTAAGGCTATTCCTATTTTTGGATACCTTCTTTTACATTTACACAATATAATTAAAATAATAAGTAATATTACCAATACTATTATAAAGTACGTAAACCATGAAATATGTTTCTGAACGAATGGTTCATTTATTAATTTGTCAAGATCTTTGCTGTATTGATTTAATTTATGTTCGGCAATATTTAATTCATCAAGATTTAGTTTTGAAATTTTTAATGGTTTTAAGTTTGGTATTTCTCTAGGTAAATGAGAACAACAATTAAATTTAATTTCAGGAATTTGAATTGTTTCTTGAATTGACGTCTTTTTTTCATAAATTGCATATACTCTGGTTGATCCTATATATGCTGTACAATGTGGGTATAAATTTAAAATTGCATTTTGTTCAACTATTTTTGTTTCAGATTGTCCTAGACAATTTATTACAAAAGGTACTGAATTTGTGATTGCTACAAGCCAAGTATTTTGTGAAATTAATTGTACTTTGTAGTCTTCTGAATAAAGTAATGTTGTTACACAATTTTCTGGTAATTTCAATGGATGTAATAGAAGTTGTGCTTCGCAATTTGCATTTAAATCTACAGGGTTTGGTAATAAATATTTACATAATTTGAATTCAATTTGTTTACAATTTTCAAAATTATCCATATGTATGTACAATGTCTTATCATCTGAAAGTGCTATGTATTTTGAAGTTGGTAAAATTAAATGAAACATTTGCGTACGATTATCTTTAATCGGAATAGAGTATAAATGAAATAGTTTAAAATTGTACGGTTCGACAATTGGGATGTCTAATACAAATACGAGTTCTCTTTGTGTTTGAAATGCTTTGAGACTTATAATGTCAAAATAAGATGCTACATTTGATAAATCTGGTAAAAGGGGTAAATGACTTCTTTGTAATTTTTGTGAAATTTTTCGTAATTCATTTACTAATTCACTTGGTTGAATGATTGAGGGGTGTAAAGTATTTAATCTTGCAAAAGTTATGCTTTCAATTATGTCATCTAATTCATTTTCAATAATTATGTTCGATTCGGTGATTTGTTCGCAAATTTCAATAAATTTAAATCTCGCTTCATAATAATTTTCGTTATCTGAGATATCTAACAAAGTATTTTGAATTTTTATAATATCTTCGTTAAATGTTTGTTCGTCTATTTGTAGTTTTCGTATTGTGTAATTGAAATTTTTGATTGTTGATGTAGTTACTGAGATTTGATTTTTTAAAAGATTCTCAATTTGATGTTCATCGTCTTTTAATTTGTTAATACAATCAGCGTAATATTCACCGTCTGATGCGTCTAAGTTTCCTGTTATTGCTTTCCAAATTGATCCTATACCGTTTAATAATCCTCTTTTATAACGATAATTTGGGGTATCATATTTAATTTCCGTTAATTTAGTTTCAATGGATTTTAATTGTTTGTTAATTAAACTTATGTGTGGTTGTACTTCTGTGTAAAAGAATTTTAATCTCGGAGAGTTTTCATAAAATAATCTTGAGTTTATGTTATTTATTAAATCAACGTTTTGATTGTAAACTTGTTTTAATAAAGATATGTTTTTGTAAGTCATTATTGTCCATTTGTCATTTGCAATTTTCATTTCAGTTTCAGGATGATAATAAATTCCAATGGTATTGTTTAATAATTTTAAGTCATAGTCCATTGTGTGTGTACTTACTCTTATTATCGCGAATGATAACCTGAAAATAAAGAAAGTATTTTATTCTAGTTTCGAACTTATCATGTCTGAGTTTATAGTAAATTCTCTGTCTGTTACAGGGTCTTTTACAATTAATGCGTTCTTTTCTAAAACTTTAATTATTTCAAAAGGTCCGTTAGATTTATTTGCTAATTTTGATTTTCTTTGTGATTCTTTGATAAAAACTTGGTCTTTAATGTTAAATTGTTTTTCTTTTGGTTGAAAATTCCAGTCATATCTTGCTTTTGCTTTTGCTTTTTTCTCGAATGTTCGTTCTCGTGCTAATTGATAAAAATAAGAAATTTTGTTATTTAAATCGCGTACGTATTTTGAAATTAGTTCTTCTTGATTGTACGTTTTTTCAGGGGGTCTCGAGTTTGTATGCCCGAATATTAGCTCATACGGGGTGAATCCATGTGTTTGATTTTTTGAATTGTTGTAACATATTATCGCGTACGGTAAACATGTTAGTGGGTGATCTCTGGGATTGTCTGTTACTGTCGCTCGTATCATTTCTAAAAGGGTTGCGTGGAATCTTTCGAGTGATCCGTTTGATTGGGGGTGATTTACTGAAGAATAGGTTAATTTTATGTCATACAATGTGCAAAGGTCTTTTAAAAGGTGATTATCAAATTCGCCTCCTCTGTCGCAATGTATACGTAATGGGGTTCCGTAATGTTGAAAATATAAAAGTAAAGTGTTTACTACATTTTTCGCTGATTTGTCTTGTAAAGGGTAAGCTTGAGTGAATTTTGTTAATTCGTCTCGTATTGTTAAAATGAGATTGTTTTCTGGGATTTTTAAAATGTCTAAATTTATTCTTTCAAATGGGGTATTCGGTGTTTCGGTTATTACGAGGGGATTGCTTAAATTTTTTCGACATATTTTAGCTTTGTTGCAAGTTTCGCAATTTTTGATGAAATGTTCGACTTGTTTGTTGAGATTTGGCCAGTTGTATTTTTGTTTTATACGATTGATTGTTTCGTTTATGCCTCTGTGTAGATTTGCTTTGCCTGAGTGATATTGATCAATTATAACTGGTCTTTGATCTTCTGTTGGGGTTGTTATTTCTTTGTTGCATGTGATGAATTCAATTTCATCGTCTGAAAATATGTATGATAAGATTTCGAGTAAAGGTATTTCTTTCATCTCTTCTAAATAGTAAGTTGAATTTTCTAATAGATCATTTTTGTTTTCGTAAATTACGTGAAATAAAAGTTGTTCTGTGTTTTCGTAAGATGTTGGTATTATGTAATATTTCCTGTTCTTTATTGTTTTGCTGTTTTGGACGTTTATTTTGTCATCTCGATATTGGCGATTCTCTTCGAAAAAGTCTTCAATTATTTTGAATTGGTTGTCAGTTATTTTTCCTTGCATGATTGGTGTTAATATGTTTTTGTGAGATTTGTCAAGAAAATTTTCGTTTGAATTTTTGCATTTTGAAAAGTCGATTAACGATTTTTGTTCTTTTAGTTTCTTGTATCTTGAATATTCTTCGATTATTGTTTCGGGGGCTATTTCTGTGGTTTCGCTTCCATCGTTACTATCTTCTTGTAATGTATCTTCTTGTAATCCGTTGTGAAGTATTCTGAGTGCTTGTAATTTTATTCGGGATAGTGCGTCTGCGTTGGTGTTTTGTTTTCCAGGTTTGTATGTTATCTCATAATCATACTCTTCTAGTTTTAGTCTCCATCTCGCAAGTTTTGATCCTGGGTCTTTTATTGAAAATAACCATGTCAAAGGTCGATGGTCTGTTACAAGTTTGAATTTTCTTCCGTAAAGGTATGGTCTGAAGGTCTTGGTGGCTACGATGATGCTGAGGCATTCTTTCTGTATCGTGCTGTATTTTGACTCTGTTTGGCTGAGTGTTCTGCTGGTGTATGCAATTGGTAGATCTTTGTTGTCTATTTTCTGTGATAGGACTGCGCCAATAGCAAAATTTGATGCGTCTGTGGTTAAAATGAATTCCTTGTCGAAATCTGGGTATTGAAGAATGGGATAATTTGTCAAAGCATGTTTTAATTTGTTGAAAGCTTCGTGACATTGTTCGTTGAAGTTGAATTCTGCATCTTTGCGTAGTAAAGAGGTTAAAGGTTTGACAATTTTCGCAAAGTTGGGTATGAATCTTCTATAGTAACCTGCTAATCCTAGAAATGATTTAATGTCTTTTGGGTTTCTTGGTGTTGGAAAGTTTTGAACTGCTGAAATTTTTTCTGGGTTCGGTTTTACTCCGTCTTTCGTTATTATGTGTCCTAAGTATGCTACTTCTTTTCTTAAAAATTCACATTTGTCTGGTTGAATTTTTAAATTTGCTTCTGATAGTCTGGTAAAAATTTCTTTTAGTCTGTTGATGTGTTCTTCAAGAGTTGTCGAGTAAATGATGATGTCATCCATGTATACTAAGCATCTTTCGTTTTGAATTCCTACTAGTATATTGTCCATGACACGTTGGAATGTTGAAGGGGCGTTCTTCAATCCAAATGGCATCCTTTTGTACTCATAGTGTCCGTTCTCCACTGAAAATGCTGTCTTTTCTACATCTTTTGGATTTAACTCAATCTGGTGAAAGCCAGATGCTAGATCGAGAGTTGTAAAGTATTGACATTTTCCTAGCTGATCAAGTAAGTCTGTTATGTTTGGTAGTGGGTATTTGTCATCTACGGTAACTTCATTCAGTTTCCTATAGTCTATTACCACACGCCATTTTTGTTTTCCGCTTGCGTCTAACTTTTTGGGGACTACCCATACTGGTGATGACCATGGTGATATTGAGGGTTGAATGATTCCTTGGTCCAGCATTTTTGTAATTTGCGTTTTCACTTCTTGTTTGTGTATGTGAGGGTACCTGTAAGATTTTGTGAAAGTTGGTTTTGCATCGTTGGTGTTGATCGAATGTTTGATTTCATTTGTGAAAGTTAATTGGTCTCCTTCTAGGTAGAAAATTTCTGAAAAGTCTAAACATGTGCTTATGATTTTTTCTTTTTCTTCTTCGTTTAGATGTTCCAGTCGAAGTTGTTTTTCAATTTCTGCCTGTCTGTTTGTGTTGTTGATTTGGGTGTAGTTCAATTTTCTGTTACACTGCTCGTTTGATTGCATTGTTGGAATTTCTTCAAATTGTAGATTGTTCAAATTTATTTCCTTTTCTTTTTCTGACTTGTTTAAAATTGTTGTGAAAAATTCTCCATTTTCGTTGGTTTTGACTAGTGCATTTGGGATGATTACTTCTTCTTTTTCTTCTGATAATAAAATCAGTTCCTTGTTTGGTTTGTCGCATTTGAGTTTGTAGACTTGTTCTGTTCTTGGTTCAATCTTGATTTTGTTTTCAATTTTTCTTTCTTGTTGAAGTTTTTCTTGAGTGATTTGTTGATTTTTGTCTTCGTGAAATTCTTGTTGAGTGTTTTCTTCGTGTAAGCCTTGTTGAATTTTTTCTTCTCCGCTTTTGTGAAGGTCAAGTGTTTTGTACTTGGTGATTAATTTGCGATTTTTTAAATCAATTACGCTTTCATAATGATCAAGAAAGTCTGCACCTAATAATCCGTCAAAATCGATGTTAATGTCCGCTACATAACATTTTAATGGATCATTACTGTTTTCAGTAAAAAAGGTGTAGTGTACACAAGTTGAAATTGGAATTAATGCATTCGTTATACCTTGTACATTTATTTTTTCTGTGGGTTGAATTAAATTTGGGGGAACAATTTGTGGTTTTATAATTGATATACCCGCGCCTGTATCAATTAAAAATTTGCAAGTTTTGCTTCGTGAAGTAATATAATAGAGGTTTTCGGATCGTGTCGCATTTATATTTATAAATCTTGTACACGGTGTGAAATTTGATCTATTTGTTGTTGTAAATTCGATGTTTGTTGGTATTGTGGTTGGTGTTGGTGTTGACTGGTCTGAGGAAAATGAGCAAAAGTTCCAGTCATTTCTTCGCTCATTTGTTCGTTTAAATGATGTGCTTGTCTTTGAAAATTTTGTGTTTGATTTTGATTTGAATGTGTGTTTGCATTGTTTGTGTTAGGTCTTTGGAAATTTGGGTTTCTTTGAATTACAGAAGGTCTCTGATTTTGTTGAAAGTTTGAATTTTGAAAAGATGTGCTTGGTTGTTGATTTGAAAATCTTTGAAATGAATTGTTTTGTTGAGGAAATCTTTGAAAATTTTGTTGGTTTGAAAAAGTTTGATTTGTGTTGAATTGTGGTTGATTGTTGTTGAAATTTCTTTTTCTGCATTCGTTTATTAAATGACCTGGTTTTTTACAGTAATTACACATTTTTTGATTTCTGTTTTGTGGTTGGTTTGTTTGAAAGTGTGGTGGTTTGTTTGTAAAATTTGGTCGTAAGTTTTGTCTTTGGTTTTCTAAGTAACCTAATTGATTTTCTCGGCGTATTCTTTGTGCTGCATCTAAAATTGTTTCAGGGTTTGAAGCCCTTATTATTGCACCTAATTTTGAATCTAAACCTGTCAATAATGTGTCGAGACACATGTTGTCGATTAACGCGGCTTGAGATTTCTTTTCATTTTCAGTTAAATTTGATTGTCTGTTTATTGCTGAGTGCAATTTCGCATTGTGGGTTTGAATTTTGTGGACAAAATTGAGAGCAGAATCTTTGCCTTGTTTCATGTACTGTAAATCATGTATTAAACTAGGAAGATTTCTTGTTTCACCAAAATTTGATATTAGTAAATTTTTTATTTCTGACCAATCGTTTGTGAATTTCGAATTTACTAATTGTGAAGCTTTGCCTCTGAGTTTGTTTTTTATGTGAATTATTACTAACACTTTTTGTTCAACATTTGAAATATGTAAGGCGGCTTGACATGAACTTAAAAATGATTCAAGGAGAATTTGGTCTCCATCGTACTCTGGTATTAGTGAAAATAATTCTGTTAATTTGAATGAGGGTAAATCGTCGACTTCGTTTTCAATTTCATTTTCAATTTCATTTTCTCTATCCATTTTTCTTTCAATAGTTTTTTAAATTGGCTTTTTGAAAATACAAAATACAATGCTACTTTTTCAATGGTAAAACTTTGTACTTACAAGAGTGTTGTCTTGAGGTAAAGTTGCATGTGTACGGGTTGTTTCTCTGTTGATTGGGATGTTCCGGTTGTTGGGATGTTCTGGATGATTGTTGAGATGTGTACCAGTCTGCTGCTGGGAAGTTTCGTTGGTTGCTGGGTTGTTCCAGTTGCTGATGATGAAGTTGATTTTGTTTGATGACAACAGGATTCCAGGAGCACTTTGCCAGGGGTGTGATCAGATCTTCCTTCCACAAAGTTCTTCAAGAATGTGCGAGCCAGGGGTGTGATTAGATCTTCCTTCCACTCGTACCGTTTCTTGCCTTGGAGTTGCCTAGTTGTTTGTTTGATTTGATTTTCGTCTTTGAATTTGATTTGGTTGATTTTCTTCTTTGAATTTGATTTGGTTGATTTTCTTCGGGATTTTGGTTCTTTTTCTCAAAGGATTGGAATCCACCAAAGAAGGGTCGCTTGTTCTCGCCTGCTTCGTAGAAAAAATCCGGACGACTGCGCCACTTGTTATCGTCGTAACAAGAACGGTTGGTTTTTAAAAAAAGATTTTTTATTTTTCGAAGATTTTTACAACACTTGGGTTACACTTTCTTAATATTACTTTTATAATTATGAATGTAGTTTAACGTAGCTTGAAATGTTTCTTATTGAATTATAATATAATGGAATGGAATTGATTCTTATGTCTAGCTTATGATATCTGTCTAATTTCTGATAGCTCTATACAAATCTAGTCTTACTTATAACTTTCCTAATGCTAGGGTTGCATAAATTGAAGGTTAGCAATTGTTAAGCTCTTTGTGTAATTTATGCTGATATGGCTTTGTCAGCGTTCTAGTTTGAATGAATGGAAAAGTATTTACTGCATAATGAAATTCTTATCTCAATTGATGCAACGCAATTAAGTCAAGGTTAATAGGTATCAATATTTATAAAAATGAGATATAACATGTATGCTGTGATTTGTATGTATATACTGCTATTGCTATGTTTCTTGTTTTATAATTTAAGTTTGTTGATTAAATTTGTTTATTAAATTTAGGGAGACGATGGTAGATAGGTAATCCTAATCGTCTTCCTTTTGTGTGTATTATCGTTATTGCACAATAAAAACTTATTTGATTGATTTGATTGATTTGACTTTCGATGTTTCTCCGATCTTTCAACGACCAAAGGTTAAGTTGAGTAGCTATTAAGCTAGACTTCGCCTTAATTTAGGAATGTATTGTAATTTTATATTTTTGTATTTTTACATTTATTCCTAAATAAAGCCATTTTATTTATTTATTTATTTATTTATTTATTTATTTATTATTAATTTCATTAGAAAGCTCATCGAACCACATGCACATAATTGATGCTTGGAAATAAGCTCAAAAACTCTATTATTAGAAAAAAAACCGCTGCCTAAGGGATCACTATTTCCACATCTAGATTTTCCATCCGTCTCTTTAAAGGAAAACACCTTGACTCTAATTGCACTTTAGTATGTATAAATAATTGTTCATAGAATTTTAATAATACTTAAATAAATAAAATTAAATAAAATTTTGAGGCGTGCCATATACGCCGAAAATGAAGTTTCTGTAATTTTATTAGGTTGCTCTACTCATTTTCCCCAGGTTTACACCCCACCCCCCATTATCGGAATCATCTCAATGTTATTATAAGACTTACGTAAGTATACCAAATTTCAAGTGAATATCTTAATTTTATTTTATCAACCCCATTAATAATGGAGTGGAGGTGGTGGGGCGTTTGAAAAATATGATACAGAATCCTTGGCTTCTAGTATACACACCAAATCTCAAGTTTCTGTACCAGCTTGCTTTGCCCATTTTCCAATATTTACCACTACTTGCCCCACACCCCTCCAACGGAATCATCTCAAAATATAATCTAGTTCCAGATGTAGTTATAATTAAAGATGCGTCGAAGCGGGGTTATGGGCGAATAGCCGAATACCGAATGTCTGGCCATCTCCGACCACCGAATAGCTTCGGTGCTTCGGCCGAGGTATGAAATGGCACATGAAATTACGTTTTTAAGAAAATAAAGCTATTGAAACTTTATTGAAACACTATGATTGCGTTTAATATGATTTATAAGGGAAGTTGTTGAGGCTCTTTACCAATTCCTCCTCGAAATATTTGTTTATCACATATTTTACACTTGGAAAACTTTTTACCCCCCACAAATCATAAAACTTCCAAATATAACGTTTTAATTGTTTTACTGCCCATTGCAATTACATATTGACTATTATACAATTTATAATCAACTAAAATGCTAAATACACAAAACACATGAATATGCCTAGAAATAACTGCAAGTTCTAACAAGAATCTTGTGCCTCGGACCGTTTGGGTCGAAACTTCGCCCACTTCGGCCGAAGGTCGAATATTTAAAATCCAGCCGAAGCTGCCGAATGCCGAAGCAGGACCGGAGCTTTGGCGCATCTCTAGTTATACTACATACGTGTACCAAATTTCACATGAATATCTCAATTTAATTTCAGCCCCTTTAATAATGGAGTAGGGGTAGCGGAGGGGTTGAAAAATGTTGCAAAAAAGTATGAGGTTTTGGCGTCTAGTATTTACACCAAATCCGAGTTTCTATACTCTTACCAGCTTGCCTTACTTATTTTCCATTATTTACCCCCACTTATCCCCTAACTCTTCACCGGAATCATCATAAAATACAATCAAATTTCAAGTCAATATCTTTATTTTATTTTATCAACCCCTTTAATAATGGAGTAGGGATGGTAAGGGGATGTAAAATATTATAAAAAAAATTGACTTGGCTTCTAGTGTATACACCGAATTTTAAGTTTCTCTACTCTTATAAGCTTGCTTTACTCATTTTCCCTTATTTACCCCTATTTACCCCCCAATCCTTCACCGGATATGTCCAAGAAACAATTCAGTTCCAGATCTCATTATAATACATACGTGTATAAAATTTCAAGTGTCAATATTTTAAACTGCTAGAAAAAACGTGCGGACAAAAAAAGTTGCAGGCAGATAGAAACATTTTTTCTTCGTTCAAATTTAAAATCTATTTCACCAAAAGAAATTTGAATTTTTTTTACGATTACTATACTTCCATAATCCAATACGTGAATGTAAAGTAAGTATAGTGGTTCATGGTGCTCTTCATAATAAAATGTCATTGAAAATTCAAAAAAATGTCCAAAATGTTAGAAAACTAACATATATGCTCTGTTGAAGACAGTAGTAATGCAATTTACTGCAGTCTGTTTTATACAAATTTTCATCTAAATATAACGTTAAATACCTGAATGAAAAATATGTATAAAAGAACAGTTGAAATAAAAACCCTTTATTTTCATGATCGCAATACAGTGAGGTACATAAGTAATGGATAAATTCATTATCTACGAAATTTACAATTTATGAGTAATATCCTAAAACACGTTAATTTTTAATTCTAAAATGACATTTTTTGAGCACAATTTTATACCTTCCCTTTCAACCTCCTTGGAGTGAGCTACCCCTTTAAAATTTTTAAATGAGCGGGGGTGCGTGTGATAGCTCCGTTGAAAGAGTTTTTAATTCTCTATCCAACAATGTAAGATTTCTTGAATTTCTTTAAATTTTTTATTGAAAAATGTTATTTTTAATGTTACTAAGTAAAAAAAAGAACACGAAGTACTTCAATCAATCAAATGTTCAAACAGGGTGCCCGTTCCTTCTTATAAAATATTTTGTGTCGTTTCCGGGGTGATTTAATACATTTATTGCTTATTCTGTCTCTTAAATCATCGACGTTATTTGGTTTGTTGAAGTAGACTTTCGATTTTAAGTATCCTCATAAAAAACGGTCATGCGGGGTCAAATAGGGAGAAGGGGCAGGCCACTTAATTTCACCGCGTCTACCGATCCACCTATTGGGAAAAACTTGATTGAGATAGGCTCTTACTTCCAATGCAAAATGTGGTGTAGCTCCATCCTGCTGATGTCTAATATTTCTATCAATTTCAGTAGGGTTGTCATCATATGGGAAAAGTATTCTTAACTCTGAAATTAAGAAATTTTGCAAGAAACCCAAGTAACGCGCGCCAGTTAATGTGCTCTCAAAGAAATATGGTCAGAAAATTTGAGAATTTATAATTCCAGCCCAAACCTTCGCTTTCTCAGGATATTGAGTACTGGCCTCCATCAACCGATGTGGATTTTCTGTACTCCAGTATCTACAGTTCTGTTTGTTGACTATTCCATTTAAGACGAATATTGGCCTCAACGCAGAAAAGAATGTTATTTATAAATAACGGATCATCTTAACATATATTTGCCATCATTTCGAAAAATTCCAATCGGCGATCAGGGTCATCGTCGCTAAGTTCTTGACCAAATTAATTTCATATGGCAGTACTTTTCATATGCAATATAGACGTGTTAATAACTCATTATCAGCGTCAACTTGTCTTGTAGGTTTATGTGGATTTTCTCGAATATCTAACAATATATCCTAATTCTTTTCATCGTCTAAAGTGTATTTTCTACCAGTAGTTATATCTGTGGCATTTCTAAATTCACGAAATTTGTCTTCTACTCTACTAACCGTAGACTTAGAAATGCGACGGTCAGTATTGAAGATTTCGCATATCTGCTTTTGCGTTCTGGTCTTATCACTGCATCCCAATAATATAAAAATTTCAAATCTTTGGGTAGCCGAAAGACTCATTATTAAAATAATGATCAACTTGACAATCAGCGATCAATAACTAGAATCATAAGTTTGCACAGATGTAGCAAATAAATAAATTGTAATTTTTTTTGATAAGTAAAAAGATACCCTTATTACTTCTTTCTTTTTGTTGGGTATTTTGCCACGTACGTATCAGAAAAAACGATACATTTAATTTTAATTTTATGATATGACACAATATTAATTAGAAAAGTCATATTTGACAGATATTTGGTACATAGGCATAAATCGTTTAGGATATGCATTTCAGATACATTTAAAAATTTAATTTCTTTGATGAAGAATACATAAAATAAAAAAATCTTATATTGATGGATAGAGAAGTAAAATCCCTTTCAAATGAGCTATCACATGCACCCTCGTTCGATTTAAAATATTTAAAGGGGTGGCTATTACTCCAAGGGGATCGAAGATGAGGTATAAAATTATGCTAAAAATGTCATTTTAGAATGAAAAATTGAAGTGTTTTAGGATTTTACTCATAAATTATAAATTACGTAGATAATGAATTTATCCGCTATTTATGGACCTCACTATATACGAAGAAGATAGATCTCTCAAGCCAGAAATCTCTGTTCCGCCTACAGCTACTCCACCCTGCCAGTTCTCTAGCACACATCGCATCATGTGTTCAGTATAGATGTTAAAGAGGATTGGTGACAGAGCACAACCATGTCCAGTGTCTTTGCTAGCTTTACTTTTGGTAAAATTAGTGTTGTCAAACTTCACTTGAGTAGAACTTTCTTCACACAATCAGCGTATAATGAAGACCAGATGTCTGGGCGTTCTCATTTTTGATATTACAGCCCGCAATTTATTCCGTTATCAAAGTCCTCTCGACTGGGAAGCACCGCTGAGTACGGAATAGTGAAATTGTAGACAGGGAGACACCGGTCATCCTCCGCTTGGGTGATGACCCGGTCCCTTACCGGCAGATCAAGGGCCCTTGTGTGCCCCCATCCCCGGCCAGTCCCATTCCACATTCCATTTTTGAACAGCCTATTTGCTGCTTTGTTAGCTTCCAGTTCCACCTCAATATGCAACGGAGTGAGTCCAAGAATGGCCTCCATTGTTATCGCTGGAGTGGTTCTAATAACTTCTGTAATTTCAACGCAAGCTAGTAGTAAGGGGTCCAAAGCTTTAAAAATTGAAATGACCCATTCCAACAAGGTAAATGATTTTTGGAAACGAATTCAGGAAGAGGGTCCTTAGGGGCATCAGAAATGGCTTGTTGGACTTTTGTTGGCGCTTGCGCAACTTCTCCACAAGAAAAAAACATGGCCGAATGTTATTTCAAGAATTTGTGTTTTTAAACGTTTACCTCTTCCTAAAAAATTAACTACTTGCGATATCAATCTGATTTTTTATATCTATATACTGCAAACACGAGCGCATCTATCTGTACTAACAGACCTTCAAAATCACTTACGGTTTTTTTCTAAATAAATCCAAAATCACATGAACGAATTTTGTGTGTTTGAAATTTCGACGTGCGGGCAACTATATTAAATATTCGAATTTTGTATCTATTACATACGAATGAAATATGGTCTAAAGATCAAAAAAGTTTTTGCAAAAAAAATTAGCTCGATATCTTATACAGTTTTCGAGATACGGATTTTTAAATTCGACCGTAATAATGTCTTGTTATTAGCGCGCAACGTGACAGCTACGGCAGGGCTCGTTCTGTGCAAGTGTGGATAGATCATATATTAGTCTAATACCTAATTTGATTTAGGTGTTATATTATTCTTGATCATTAGATCACTCATTGTCTGAAAATTATTAAACAATTATTTTGGTGCAATAAATACGTGGTTTTAAATTATGATGTAATTTGTTACATGTAATATACTGCCGTCCTAAGCCAAAATGACGTACTTTATTATACGCTCTTCTTGAGATATTTGACATTTTATGCCGCTAATCTCAGCACAATATCTTATTTTTTAAAATAGTTTCATTCTATTTTTGAATTTAATTCTATGAGGCAGATGCAAAAATAATGGTTTATTGATTATTGAAAGAAGTCGGTCATTTAACAATGAAACTTTGAAGTACGTCCAATTTGCTTAGGAAATTTTAAGTTACGTCATTTTGGTTTAGGACAGTATATCTAGACTTGCAAATAGAGTACGAAATCGTTAATAAGTTTTAATAAATTGGGTTTAAAATAAAAATTTACCTAAACTTCGGATTTAAAAAAGTACGATATGACTTAAGAAAACAAGCCAATCATATAAAATACATTTCTGAATATTGGTGTAAACAAGGACAAATGTTGCCCAACAGTGTGAACTTGGATTCCTCACGCCTAGCGTAAAATTTGAAGTGCAACCATGAACAAACGAACACAATAATATTTACGAAAGGTATGTTTAATTTTTTCAAAATAGAAAAACTACAAAAGTTTTGTGTGTATACAACAAAGGGTATTTTATAATATTCATGAAACCAATAAATAATTAGGTGAAAAACATGAAGAAGAAAATATTGTAAATATTGTTTATTGGCAGTCTATGTATTGTGTGACCTGTTGTTCTTTCCGAAGGGGAAAAAGTGAGCAGTTACAGTTGCCTTAAATCAAACAGGCCATCTAAACAGTTTGACTAATCTTGTAGATAACTGCGATGCAATTGGTGATCGTGTCATTGAAGATGGCCATAGTGAGTTTAATTAGATTCACCAAGGTAGCATTTATTTTTCATAAAGTTATTAGACATACGTTCGCTAAGTCCTACAAGAGAGCTTACTTACTGCATTTGAAACGGTCATTAAGTCCAGTAGTTTGGTATGCTTAGCTTAGCTTGCAACTGAAGTACTTAGCGAAGCAGGGTCAAACCCTGCTTACTGCAAAATAATTTTAATTGTAAAAATTATTCACAAGAAGTGATTTAGATTCTCCTATACTTTCCTTACCTAACACAAAATTCTGGATTTTAAACAAATTACCTCGGTGACTTGAAAAACGGTTAAGAAAACACATCACACTCTTCCAGAAAATTTGGATATCTGATAGAGAATAACCAAATAAACCCACAAATGATGACAAAAAACCACAAGTGGTTAAAAAAAAAACAAAAAGTGGAATTGTAAAGTAGAGTGTGACTAAAAATGTTCTGTTGCATGTGCATGTGGCCTTTCCTACAATTGTTTTAAGGGCAGAAATAATACAGAGCAGTGTTTAACAGACAGTAATTCTTACTAGTCTAGTAGTGCTTTGTCGATGCTTACTGAGCTGTGTATAATTATGCATTATTATTATTATTATTATTATTATTACTTATAAATTACACGTTTTGTGTACGTGTTTATATTTTATTTCTATATTGTATAACGATGGTATATATAATAAATATCTCCATATACAACACCTTCATAACCTCTAGATCTAATAAATCCTATGCCAAATGAGTTTCAGTTCACATATTAATATTTTTGTAAAATTATAAATAATAATAACACAATATCAAAAAATGTATTGGCTTACTATCTTGATGCATTACAATTAAACAGATAGCAGTACGTAGGATAATAGCCGCATGGTAATAGGAGTTCACGGACCTAAATTATGGTTTAATTTGAAAAGTCTGTAACTCAAAAATTGTAAAAGATATGGAGCTAATTTTTTTTGCAAAAACTTTTTTGATCTTTAGACCATATTTTATTCGCATATAATATATAAAAAAATTAAACATTTAATATAGTTGATCGCACGTCGAAAATTCAAACACACAAATTTGCTTCCTGTGATTTAGGATTTATTTAGAAAAAAATCGTAAGTGATTTTGAAATTCTAACAGTACAGATATATGCGCTCATGTCAGTAGTATACAAATATAAAAAATCACATCAATATCGTACGTAGTTAACTTTCTAGCGAGAGGTATATGTTTAAAAACACACATTCTTGAAATAACGTTCCGCCATCTTTTTTTCTTGTGGAGAAGTTGTGCAAGCGCCAAAAAAAGTCCAACAAGCAATTTCGGATGCCCATTAGGACCCTCTTTCGATATGCGAGCTCAAAATTTATTTACCTTGCTGGAATGGGTTACTTGGCGATTTTGACGGCTTTCGAAGGTGTGGACCCTCTACTATAGCCTTTGAACTTGATATAGGCGAGCCCTAGATAATGTGCATGTAGAGTGCGCTGGTGTTGGGTTTATGTATAAACACATAACCCTACTTTAGTTTGTTTCTGGAGCAGAAGTAAATATTGAAATAAACAAGTTAAAACTTTATGTTATCTAAAGATGGGTGTAAATTGTTGTGTGCCTCAATGCAATAGTGTTAATAACAAACATAAAGACTTAAAATTTCACAAATTTCCAAAGCATATACCTTCAAGAAAAAAGTGGATAGTGGCTATTAAATCGGGAAAGAAACCAAGTAAATACGCATCTATTTGTTCAAAACATTTCAGAGTTGATGATTACACTATAACAAGCTTAGGTATATAAAGGTCAATTTAATGATGTTAATAATATTTAATTAATATTTTTAATTAGGTCAGTGGAAAATCTTAAAAAAGGGAGCAGTTCCTACATTATTCTTGCCAAAAAGGATTTTTGATAAATTTCCACTGAAACGTCAAATTTCCCAGAGATTAAAAAACAGGCAAGAGGAATCAACAGAAGACAAGAACGAAATTAAAGAAGATGAAACCATATTTGAAGGAATTCCTGATGTAGGTATAGAAGAAAATGTAGATCTAGGAGAAACTGCCGTGGATAATTTCGAGACAAATGTTTTATTAAAAGTTGTTGGAACTCAGACATTAGTAAGCAGTGTTAGATCTCAACTATTATCAGCAACATTTTTAACAGACAATCAGTTAAAACATTTTACTGGATACACAAGAAATGAATTTACGTTCTTACTTAATTTTTTAAAATGTATACCAAGAAGTACAAATTCTGCGTTACCCATGGAAGATGAAATGCTATTGTGTTTAATGATGTACAGACAAAAATATTACTTCTCCAGTCTAGAAGTATTTTTTAATGTAGATAGAAGGGTAGTCCAAAAAATATTTACGTATTGGACAAACAAGTTATATCGAGCATTAAAAAGTATAGATTTTTGGAAATGTCGGCATAAAAAATTGACTGATAGCTACGATGTAACAGTTGATTGCACAGAAATTAATATTGAAAAAAGCAGTGATCCTGAAATACAACAAGCGACTTATTGACAATATAAAAATACAAATACTTTTAAGGTCCTTATTGGTGCAAGTGAGGAGGGGTGTATTATATTTGTATCTGATGTATATGGAGGTTGTATATCTGACAGAAAAATTGTTGAAGAATCAGGAATATTAGACATGCTCGAAGAAGGAATGTATGTGTTAGCAGATAGGGGATTCGATGTATCGGATTTATTAGAAGAAAAGAAGGTGCATTTAAATATACCCCCATTTAAACGTGGTGCTCCGCAACTAAGCGAAGAAGACGTGGCTATTACAAAAGCTATAGCCAATAGAAGAATTTTAATAGAACAATTGATAGGATTTGTTAAAAAAAATAAAATTCTAGTGAACCGAATGCCTCAACACTTATGGAAGGAAGCTAATGAAATTATATATAACTGCTTTATGTTAACAAACTTTAAAAGTTCTCTTGTTAAAGATATGCCAGAAAAAATTTTAAAACGAAATAAATAATATAACCACATTTACATATTTTTTTATTGTGCATTTATTACAAAAAGTAACAGAACAGAGAAACAATGAGCCAGATTTTCTTGTATAAAGTCAATTCTACTTCATCATCGCATATGTAGTGTAAAGTCGTGAAAAAACTTTATTGTAATATATTTCTGCTTGTTGCACCATTTCATTAACAAATCGCTTATTTATTGAAATATGCTCTATATATAAACCTTTTGTGGTCCATATGACAAAATCACAAACGTCAATATTAGTAACATACATATGCATTTGGCACTGCGCATAATATGGATGTTTTTTATTTAAACTGAAAATGCCGTTCCTTTTAATTAAATATTTTGCCTCCGTCGGTGATTTGTCACGTATACTGTATGGGCACTTAATTTCTAAAACGACATTTTCGGCAAATGAAACTCCATCTGGAGTAGAAGCCAAAAAATGGTTTACATGGTGAATCCACAATCCAGATGGGTTCATTTTAATGTTCATTACTTTTTCGTATTCGTCTTTTACATATTTTTCATTTTCGATTCCCCATTTTACGCTTTTACAATATTTAATTTTTTTGTCGTATTTTATATTTTTAAGTGCAGGACTATGAGCAAATTTTCCAAAACTAACAGTTCTCATACATTCACCAATAATAGAACCAGTTATTCTGCTCCTCCTTAAATCAATCCACAGTTTTGATTTGCTCTGGTCTCTTGTAGCAGCTTCTAAGTTGCTTCTTTCATTTATTGTGATATAATTTATGCTATAAATGTAGTTTGAGCAAAACTCAGTTGTATAAAATCCATGATCATGAAGATAACCAATGCTATTTACACGTCTTGATTCTAACAAAGAACAGGGCATTGCATAATTTATTAAATTGTTTAACATTTCCGTGGTTTTCTCTTCTGACACATTAATCTCGGGCTTACTTTTCTTCACGATTTTAAAAATACTCATACAATTTACGTGTCTGCCTGCTGGTGGTTTATTCCAGTTAATTGGGGTGCTAGTACAGCTAACGTACTCTTGTAGACGCCCTAAAAATAAAATCTATACGATCTGGTTTGAGAAATAAATATAATAGCTTACCTGTTATGGTAAGATGTTCTAACGAGAAACAAACTGCGGCTATATGTTTGCAACTTGCTGACCAGCCCTTCCCTGCTGGACATGCACAGTTGGCTTGCCATATTTCAACACTTGGATTTTTGCAAATCAATAACTGTACAATATAATCTTTATTTTTTCTTTGCTCCGCAGCACAAAAAGATTTTACAAAAATTAGCGAACCCTCTATACGTACAGTTGTACACTTCACAAATAACTTCGTGGCTAAGATTCGTCCATTTTTTAATCCTTTTTCGGAGTTCCTTTCTGTGAACCATGAATCAATCGCAGACCAGTTCATGCAGTCTTTTGTAACATCAATAATCGGTTGAAATCCATCTATGGGAAATTCCAGATTGGTTTTTGCCTTTACAAAGTGTGCTGCTATCAAAGATTTCCCTAAATTCCCATCCACCCATAATTTCAATCTACAATACACAAAAATATAAATATAGTCAATATTGAATGAATATAGGTTATATCAAAACATGTCAATTTTCACTTACCTTTCTTTTAATTGCGATTTTCTTCCTGTCGTTTTTGCACCAATTTGTTTCAATGATTTTCGTAAATCAGAAGTAGTTGCCATTATCTTTATTTTTTCATAAAGAACGTGTATGTAACTTTTAAAATTAGTGTCTGAAATTCAATGATAATTGTTACGTCAAATTCCGATACATAAAGCCGATTCACTCGCCATCTGGTGATCAAATCGACACATACACTCGTGCACATGGTCTAGTGGAGCGCTCCTAGCAGCGCCACCACACCAGTGCCGCATATGTTATTAGGGGTTTTACCATGATGGCGTATGTCCAAAGAGCAATCTTCGGACTTAAAAGTTAAAGTAAAACATGACACCAAACTGGCACTGGATTTGTACACTGCATATGCATAGTCCTTCATTGATACATATAACAAAAACAACGTGTAAATTATGGCAACAATTTCTAGAATGATTTGTTACTTAATACGCCTTTGTAGCCAATATTACAAATTTTTCATAACATCGCTCTTTAATTCATACTTTAGAATATTTCAAGACATGTATATGGTCCAATCGACCACATATGTAATTGAAATCTGTTTATTGAGAGAAGACGTCATAATGGTTTAAAGTTAAATTGAAAAGATAAGGCTTCATTTGTAGCACAAAAGTAGTATTTTAGTTCTCATACAAATTGGTGGCCCCATGACAAACTGTAAAAAAGTATTTTATAATGTAGGCATTATTACTTACTTCAGTGTTAATATTTCAAATGCAGATGGCCCCCAAACCTTGACGTTAGTAATGTTTGCATCAATTTTAGCACTTTGTGGTCCACTTCTCAGTTTAATTTCGTCCAAAGGGAGCGGTTCAATAGATGGTACATTTAGCTCAGGAATTCCTTCTTTCAGCTTTGGTTTTAATTCATATACTGAATTTATTATGCACTGGGCTAAATCGGGTGCATTCTTCTTACATATTTTAATGTATGGTGCTGAAAAATTAAAATATTCAGGTAAAACTATGGCGTTAAAATTTTAAAATAAAATATATGTATTCCATTCATTTTATAAGTTGCGTTGGTGAGTTCTCATTGAATTGTGTTGTTATAATATGGTCAGACATCCCCTTTTAAAATTTTTTTGTGACTGTAGAACCGCTTTCAATTTTGAGAATGTGTGTTACTTGATTATGGTTAGAACGTCTAATGTGACCATAATTAGGGAATGTTAATGATAATAACAGTAATAAATGTATTTATTGATCGGTTGATTACAATATAGGCCGAAATCTCTTCACAAAGGAACATTACATTTTTCAATATAAAGTGAAATCGAGGGTAAAATTATAAAAAAAATTTGTAACTTGAATAAAGTTCGCAATATGTCTAGAACTGTTTCATTAAGTCTTTAACTAACAGTCATTAGTATATAATTGTATGCAGTAATATATATAATATTCTAATTACATACTAGATTAACAAACGTGAAGGGTTTTATTTTATTTAATACGTATAGAAACCTTTATCAATACAGGAATTCCACTTAAAATTGGTGGGGTTATTTTCTCTAAAACTAAAATTTTATAAAATATATTCACTAGAATGTTTAAAGCACTTCTGTTCAAGAAATTTTCTGAATCCAGGATCCTACATGTACATGAAAAAACACTAAATACCAAGCAACATTTATGATACAAACAATTTCCGTTAATGGTTTTCGAGATATTTGAATATCATTTCCATTTCTCTTAAGTGATAAAAATCACCAAAACTTTTTTTATTATCAGTAAGCGTTCAGAACCAACATACATTTTGGAAGATGAGTCATACATAATTTTGAAAGGGGTACCCTGTATATTTACATAAAAATTTAAAGAAAATATTGTATCCATTATTTTACTTCCACATCCACGTAGTGGAGTGGAAGTATAGTCAGTAATCGTAAAAAAAATACAATTTTTGTTTCTTTGTGTAAATAGACTTAGAATGCCTTAAAAGGTCGAGATTTTAAATTTGAGCAAAGAGAAATTTTCTGCCTGTCTGTCTGTTGGTCTGTAACTTTTTTGTGCTCACGTTCTCTCAGCGACCGTTTAAGATATTGACTTGAAATTTGGTACACATATGTATCATGACCAGCTTTCTGGAACTAGATTATATTTTGCGCTAATTCTGGTGAAGGGTTGTGGGTTATATAGGGGTAAATAATGGAAAATACGTAAAGCAAGCTGGCAAGAATACAGTAACTTGGAATTTGGTGTATATGCTAGAAACCAAGATCTCAGATTTTTTATATTTTGAAGTAGTGAGGGGTCAGTAGAAGTAAATAAGGAATAATAATTTAAGCTGGTAAGAGTTCAGAAACTTGGGATTTGGTGTATATACTAGAAACCAAGGCCTTAGATTTCTTTCTAATATTTTTCAACACCCACACCCCCACCTCCACCACCTCCACTTCATTATTAAAGGGGTTGATAACAGAACACTAAGACATTCACTTCAAAGTTGGTACACGTATGTATTGTAATATCTTATTGAGACGATTCAGTTGAAGGGGTGGGAGGTGGGAGGTTGTGAATAGGGGAAAATAAGTAGAGCAAGCTAATTAGAATAATTTTTAACGTATATGGTAGAAACCAATGTGTCGAATTTTTCAATGTCATCTGCCCCAAATATTTGATTTAATTTATTAAAATTGTATGAGAATAATTTCCACATACTAGAGTGCAAATACAATCAAGATGTTTCCATTAAAGTGATTTGGATGAGAAAGCGGTATCCATTTACTTTTAATATTTTTGATGGACCTTTTATTTTAAAAAATTAACAATAAATATCACAACGGATGAGAATTAAGTCAAATCGGGAAGAGACGCCTTTTTTAGAATAGAGGTAGATATTAAATATAAACAGGAAGAAAAATAATGATAGTGAGTGGAAAAAAACATACGTTAATGAAATATGTCTGTTAATTCTCGTTAGAGTTATTTATATTTAAAATTACCCGATGGAGAAAAATTGCAAAAAATGACTAACTGTCACAAGCAGAACATTTAACATTTACTTGTCAAAAGTTGGTAGGTATTGATGGACTCGGCGCTTACTTCGTTGATATTTTTTTATAATAAATTATGCTTCCGATTGATACAATGCGATTATCGCGAAAACTATCAAATTCTAAGGCCAATTCCAAGTACGCCTTTTTCGGTCAAAGTAAGGTGGGTCTAAGCCTACCTAATCCTAAGGTTGTTTAATTAAAGAAGCAATAATATTACAGGTAAAGAGTTAAGCATTTACATTTTAAATATTGCTAATGTGGCGCCCTCTAGGATCTATACCAAAAATAGAAGAAGACTTGAATTTGCTATATTACAAAATCCCTATTCGGCCATTCTCATACCAATATTTGAAAAACTTCAAAAATTATGCGAGAAAATTAAATATATACTAGCATTATTTATATAATAAATACATAATAAAAAATATAATAGTATTGACTTAACACCTCACTGTCAATATCAACATTTGAATAACATTCAGCTAACTGATATTTTAATATAAAAAATCCATGTTGCGCCATGGAACATTGCCATCATATATATTACTACCAAAAGCTTAATGAAAAAGAGGTTTTCGTAAAATTCTTTGTGTGCATATGCGAGCCTCGTTTAGCTGAAACCAGTTGACCGATCTCGTTTAAATTCGATATCTAAAGTCTTCCTACTAGGTGGAGAGCCGGCTGTATAGATTTCCTATAAATAAGATACATGAAAATCTTTATGTGAGTGAGTAAATACTATCACAGACATACAGGGAGCCACTTTTCATTTTTGCAAATTTTGCCCGCGTCATGGAATTCTGACGTCACTTCCGGTCACGATTTCTTGTGTCATCGACTACATGAATAAAACTTACGTCAAAACGTAAGTTTTGAGGTATACAATGAGACTGTAGTGGGCTGCCAAGCTTAATTTGCCCGCAACCCTGAGACACCTTCTATTAAAATATTCTTTATTCTGTTTTCTTAAGTCATCGAATACATGAATTATTATTTTTTTAAGTTAAAGTATAAGCCTTCTAGTTATTAAAAAAAATAGGCTGCCTCTTCTTATTTGCCAGCATTCTCCCATTTTGACGTCACTTCCGGTAAAATTCCATGACGCGGGCAAAATTTGCAAAAATGAAAAGTGGCTTCCTGTATGTCTGTAGTAGTACTTACTCACTCATAGAAAATTTTTCATGTATCTTATTCATAGGAAATCTATACAGTGGGCTCTCTACTTATACGTTTATTTTTATTTTTCATTTACCCTCGACATGGAAGGAACATTTTTCAATGCACCGCCCGACTCCTTACACACAGTAGCAGCTGTCAGAGGAGTCGAACCAAACATCACTAACTGGATTCGAGCTATGCTGAAAAACTGAATAATTACGGAGAAAACGGTCAGCTTTAGGGTCGCACACAAGGCGGAGTACTTTCCACCTGTTGTGATTGCATCTTGTGGATGAACTGCTGGCCATTATCTCACTGTGAGAAGTCAAGATTCACTTACTTTTTATTGGCTATTTTGCCAACACATAAGTAATTATAGACAATGTCAAGATTCAGGAATATGCGGTCAATCTAGCCATTCTGATTAGAGTAAAATCTGGAGAGGTACTTTCTAATACCATTCAAAAGTTACTAGAGGGAGAGGTGTCAGAGGCAGTAGATGTCTGTCAACCCTCACAAAATAGTAACAGTACCCTTCGTCAGAAGAAGGAAGCTGAATACCCTTCTGCATCAGGTGAAACCATTTCATTTGCGGAGGAAGTAAAATAACTAGCTGTAATACCCGATAATTGCAATTTACGCTTGGAAAAGATAATCCACATAGCAAGACAGTCCTTATGGACATATCGAAGAATTTACGGAAAATCATGATACATCGATCCCCATCAAATATACTGTATATACGTTATGATCACAGGTAACGCATGTCTCAATGACTTAGTGGTCGAAAGAGTTGTAACACCAAAGCCAAACTCCTTTACGGAGACAAACATGAGTAGATTGCTAGTCATGTTTGTCCATTTATAGAAATGGTGCAACAAGCACCATACATCGGCTGTTCTGGAAATCCTCGCATGTCTCAATGACTTAGTGGTCGAAAGAGTTGTAACACCAAAGCCAAACTCCTTTACGGAGACAAACATGAGTAGATTGCTAGTCATGTTTGTCCATTTATAGAAATGGTGCAACAAGCACCATACATCGGCTGTTCTGGAAATCCTCGCATGTCTCAATGACTTAGTGGTCGAAAGAGTTGTAACACCAAAGCCAAACTCCTTTACGGAGACAAACATGAGTAGATTGCTAATCATGTTTGTCCATTTATAGAAATGGTGCAACAAGCACCATACATCGGCTGTTCTGGAAATCCTCCTGGATCTCCACCTCTTCATCAAATTTGATTGCATATAGAGACGAGGTGGCAACAAGCAGTGATTAACATGTGGCAGGCTAGCCCAATAGAGTGCGGTAGGCTTTTAGATGATATAGACTGTCATAGCATCCTGCGAATATCTACATATAACATCATGAATGAGATCAAAATAAAGCCGGCTTATAAAGGGAAAATAGCTGTTGGTTCACAGACGGCTCCAACAACCATAAAAGAAGTGAAGCCGGAGTCACAATACAAAGGTAAGGATAATATCGAGACTGGGCAATAATGCGATTATCTTTTCGTTATAAATCTATACCATCCGGCTGTGCATACATGGGCTAAAACACACAAGTCTTAAATACAGATCAATAAAAATACATTCAGATGTCCCTTGGATCTTGTAATTTTAAAACGGTTTAAAATTACCAGAAAATTCTGACCTAACCGGGCGGAAACAACAAATTCACTCTGGTTTGGATACGTGGCCACATTGGCATATAAATCAATGAAGTTGCCGACTCTCTGACCACAAAAGTGTGGCAACCAAGTTTGTTGAATCAGAACCGGCATTTGGCATATCTGCAAATTTTGTCATTGCAGCTGTCCTAAGTCTGGACCGAGAGGAAAATATTGCACTACTGGCAAGATCTACCAGGATTAGTACGCTCAAAGGAGTTAAGTCGAGAACTGAAAAACTTTTAGCGTTAACTATAACCTGCCTATATACTGACACGACCGACTAAATCATGACACAGACAAAAGTCGGTTCTCACTATTTAACAAAAGGCAACTAGCGCTAGATAACCCAGACGGTTTCTCACCCAATAAGATTATTGGCTTTATCAAACATGTGAACTTGTTCGGTGATATGTAATTAGGAGTGAGCTACAATAGACATGATTGGCGCAGTGGAAGGTTTGCCTCTAAGCTCACTTACATATGAACCTTACCTAACAACCCGACCCTAGAAATCAAGGATCATATAGACCTAGCTACATGCAATGATTGACTTTTCTTGAAAAATTTGCATTAGGATAGTTCACTGATGAAAGAAATGAGTCAAGCGGGAAATATTTTCATAAAAAATTATCTCTCTGTGTATATACCCGGTCGCGTATACGTAATATGCAGGTGCATAAGGCATAGCTGACTGCTTTGGGTTTTTAAAAACAATAGAACCAATGAAAACGAGAATAAAGTGCAGACGTAGTTATCCTAGTATGTCTGCAGTTTACTATATTTGCAGGCGAAGAATGGGCTGTGTGTTCATTTTATTTTGCAACAGTTTGAAACACTTTCAAGATGGGCGAGGAAACTTTTAAGCGGTTTTGCACTGAATATGATCGAGATCGAGAATAGTGGTGTTAAACTTCAAAAAACTATCAGTTAATTGCAGATGCTGTAGGCTTTCTCTGCACATTCTACGTCCTCACTTTAGCAATAAGCAGTGAGACATATAAGCCGGCATTGAAACATATTCTTTATAGGATTTTGCAAACAGCAGAAAAAATAGCTATCGATGAAAACTAAAAGAAAAACTGTGTGTAAAAATATTAATGAAATCTTTGCATTCTTTCGACAACCTGAATTCTGGTTATGCTAGCAAAACCAGGAAATTATAAACATTATAAACCTATTTCAGAAGAACAAAATTTTGAAATTTTTTTTATCAACATTTTTGAAAAATTTCAAAAAGAAATGAAATTTTTTAACTCTACTCCACTAAGTGAATGTGGAATTGAAAATGTGACAGATGGCAACAATATTTGGCATATGCACCTATTACACTTTTATTGAAAAATGTACAGGTTGGTCATCCCAAGAAATAATTCAGTCATGCTGGACATTTGTGAAGGTATTTGCGCAAGCCTTCCATATTTGGCACCTGTTATTTAGTATTGAACTTTTGCTGTTGGATGAGCACTCTGTATATTTTTTTGACCAAAACTTATCAGGTTTTCTTTATAAAAATAATGATAACTATATTCCGATTATTATTCTCAATGTCATTTCGCAATTATTAATTTTTTAGAGTGACCGGCATGCACAAATAAAGAGCGAGGTTCTGTGTAAATACCTTTACCGATTTTTACTTCCCTGCGAGGGAGGGTTTTTTAACCACCACTATACTTCCACTCCATTACGTGAATGTTGGATTGAAAATGTGACAGATGGCAATAACATCTGGCATATGCACCTATTATACTTTTATTGAAAAATGTACAGGGTGGTCATCCCAAGAAATAATTCAGTCATGGTGGACATTTGTAAAGGTATTTGCGCAAGCCTGCCATATGTGGCACCTGCTATTTAGTATTGAACTTTTGCTGTTGGATGAGCAATCTGTATATTTTTTTGACCAAAACTTATCAAGTTTTCTTTGTAATAATAGCAATAACTCTACTCCGATTATTATTCTCAATGTCATTTCGTAATTATAATTTTTTTAGAGAGACTGCCATGAACGAGGGAAGTTCTGTGTAAATACCTTTACCGATTTTTTTCATCTTGGTAAAAATTTTTTCAAAAATGTTTGAAAAAAATTTTCAAAATTTTTTTTTTTTCTGAAATAGGTTTAGCGCGTCATGAAACGTGGAAATTTTAAATTTGAGCAAAAACAAATTTTTTTCATCTTGGTAAAAATTTTTTCAAAAATGTTTGAAAAAAATTTTCAAAATTTTTACTTCCCTCGCATACCGAAGGGAAGTATTGTATTCGAGAAAAAATCACCCTCCGAGATTTTTTCGGATTCTGACGTTTCAGAACACGTAGATTCCGAAAATATAGGTTTTTCAATTCCGTCAGTCTGTCTGTCTGTCTGTCGGTCGGTCTGTCTGTCTGTCTGTCTGTCTGTCTGTCTGTCTGTCTGTCTGTTGGTGTATTTACTAAAAAACTACTTGACGGAGAGCAGTCAAATTTGGTAGGTAGTTAACCCTACTGTCAGCGAAGAACTGGTAGAATTTTCACTGAAAAATATACAGGGTGGACCGTCTAAACGGAATAAATAGTGAAAAAAATTTTTTTTTGCTCAAATTTAAAATTTCCACGTTTCATGACGCGCTAAACCTGTTTCAGGAAAAAAATTTTTTGAAAATTTTTTTCATTTTTGAAAAAATTTTTACCAAGATGAAAAAAAATTTTTTTTGCTCAAATTTAAAATTTCCACGTTTCATGACGCGCTAAACCTATTTCAGGAAAAAAAAAATTTTGAAAATTTTTTTCAAACATTTTTGAAAAATTTTTTACCAAGTTGAAAAAAATTTTTTTTTGCTCAAATTTAAAATTTCCACGTTTCATGACGCGCTAAACCTATTTCAGAAAAAAAAAATTTTGAAAATTTTTTTCAAACATTTTTGAACAAATTTTTACCAAGATGAAAAAAATTTGTTTTTGCTCAAATTTAAAATTTCCACGTTTCATGGCGCGCTAAACCTATTTCAGAAAAAAAAAAATTTGAAAATTTTTTTCAAACATTTTTGAAAAATTTTTTACCAAGATGAAAAAAATTTGTTTTTGCTCTAATTTAAAATTTCTACGTTTCATGACACGCTTAACCTATTTCAGGAAAAAAAAATTTGAACATTTTTTTCACCAATATTTTTGAAAAAATTTTTACTACTAAAATGATTTTTTTTTCTGTCTTCTAATTTAAAATTTTCACGTTTCATGGCATTCTAAGCCTGATTAAAAAAAAAGTTTTTTGAAATTTTATCACTAAGATAGAATTTTTCTTTCTTTGTTCAGATTTTAACTATCCACGTTTCCATGCCATTCTAAAACTATTCAAACAAATTTAAAAATGTTTTTGAAGAATTTTTTAAAAAATTTGAAAACATTTTTAATCCATTTATGTATCACTACTATAGAACAGACGAAAAAATTTTTTTTGCTCAAATTTAAAATTTCCACGTTTCATGATATTCCAAACCAATTTCGGAAAAAAAAATTTGCAACATTTTGTTACCAGTTTGGAAAAAAATTTAACACCAGAATGCTCAAATTTAAATGACATTCTAAACCTAGGTATTTCAGAAAAAAAATTTTGAAAATTTTTTTCACCAACATTTTTCAAAAAGTTTTTACCACTAAAATAGATCGAATTTTTTTTTATTTGCTCAAATTTAAAATTTTCACGTTTCATAGCATTCTAAACCTATTTTAAAAATACATCATTTTTAATTTTTAAACTTTTTTTAGCACTACTATAGAACAGAAGGAAACTTTCCTTTTTGCTCTAATTTAAAATTTCTACCTTTGACATTTTAAACCTATTTCAGAAGAAAAAAATTTGAAAATTATTTTACCATCTTTTGAAAAATTTAAAAAAAATGAAATTTTTTAACCACCACTATACTTCCACTCCATTACGTGAATGTTGGATTGAAAATGTGACAGATGGCAATAACATCTGGCATATGCACCTATTATACTTTTATTGAAAAATGTACAGGGTGGTCATCCCAAGAAATAATTCAGTCATGGTGGACATTTGTAAAGGTATTTGCGCAAGCCTGCCATATGTGGCACCTGCTATTTAGTATTGAACTTTTGCTGTTGGATGAGCAATCTGTATATTTTTTTGACCAAAACTTATCAAGTTTTCTTTGTAATAATAGCAATAACTCTACTCCGATTATTATTCTCAATGTCATTTCGTAATTATAATTTTTTTAGAGAGACTGCCATGAACGAGGGAAGTTCTGTGTAAATACCTTTACCGATTTTTTCAAAAATGTTTGAAAAAAATTTTCAAAAAATTTTTTTTCCTGAAATAGGTTTAGCGCGTCATGAAACGTGGAAATTTTAAATTTGAGCAAAAAAACATTTTTTTCATCTTGGTAAAAATTTTTTCAAAAATGAAAAAAATTTTCAAAAAATTTTTTTTCCTGAAACAGGTTTAGCGCGTCATGAAACGTGGAAATTTTAAATTTGAGCAAACAAAAATTTTTTTCACTATTTATTCCGTTTAGACGGTCCACCCTGTATATTTTTCAGTGAAAATTCTACCAGTTCTTCGCTGACAGTAGGGTTAACTACCTACCAAATTTGACTGCTCTCCGTCAAGTAGTTTTTTAGTAAATACACCAACAGACAGACAGACAGACAGACAGGCAGACAGACAGACAGACAGACAGACCGACCGACAGACAGACAGACAGACAGACTGACGGAATTGAAAAACCTATATTTTCGGAATCTACGTGTTCTGAAACGTCAGAATCCGAAAAAATCTCGGAGGGTGATTTTTTCTCGAATACAATACTTCCCTTCGGTATGCGAGGGAAGTAAAAATTTTGAAAATTTTTTTCAAACATTTTTGAAAAAATTTTTACCAAGATGAAAAAAATTTGTTTTTGCTCAAATTTAAAATTTCCACGTTTCATGACGCGCTAAACCTATTTCAGAAAAAAAAAAATTTTGAAAATTTTTTTCAAACATTTTTGAAAAAATTTTTACCAAGATGAAAAAAATCGGTAAAGGTATTTACACAGAACTTCCCTCGTTCATGGCAGTCTCTCTAAAAAAATTATAATTACGAAATGACATTGAGAATAATAATCGGAGTAGAGTTATTGCTATTATTACAAAGAAAACTTGATAAGTTTTGGTCAAAAAAATATACAGATTGCTCATCCAACAGCAAAAGTTCAATACTAAATAGCAGGTGCCACATATGGCAGGCTTGCGCAAATACCTTTACAAATGTCCACCATGACTGAATTATTTCTTAGGATGACCACCCTGTACATTTTTCAATAAAAGTATAATAGGTGCATATGCCAGATGTTATTGCCATCTGTCACACTTTCAATCCAACATTCACGTAATGGAGTGGAAGTATAGTGGTGGTTAAAAAATTTAATTTTTTTTAAATTTTTCAAAAGATGGTAAAATAATTTTCAAATTTTTTTCTTCTGAAATAGGTTTAAAATGTCAAAGGTAGAAATTTTAAATTAGAGCAAAAAGGAAAGTTTCCTTCTGTTCTATAGTAGTGCTAAAAAAAGTTTAAAAATTAAAAATGATGTATTTTTAAAATAGGTTTAGAATGCTATGAAACGTGAAAATTTTAAATTTGAGCAAATAAAAAAAAATTCGATCTATTTTAGTGGTAAAAACTTTTTGAAAAATGTTGGTGAAAAAAATTTTCAAAATTTTTTTTCTGAAATACCTAGGTTTAGAATGTCATTTAAATTTGAGCATTCTGGTGTTAAATTTTTTTCCAAACTGGTAACAAAATGTTGCAAATTTTTTTTTCCGAAATTGGTTTGGAATATCATGAAACGTGGAAATTTTAAATTTGAGCAAAAAAAATTTTTTCGTCTGTTCTATAGTAGTGATACATAAATGGATTAAAAATGTTTTCAAATTTTTTAAAAAATTCTTCAAAAACATTTTTAAATTTGTTTGAATAGTTTTAGAATGGCATGGAAACGTGGATAGTTAAAATCTGAACAAAGAAAGAAAAATTCTATCTTAGTGATAAAATTTCAAAAAACTTTTTTTTTAATCAGGCTTAGAATGCCATGAAACGTGAAAATTTTAAATTAGAAGACAGAAAAAAAAATCATTTTAGTAGTAAAAATTTTTTCAAAAATATTGGTGAAAAAAATGTTCAAATTTTTTTTTCCTGAAATAGGTTAAGCGTGTCATGAAACGTAGAAATTTTAAATTAGAGCAAAAACAAATTTTTTTCATCTTGGTAAAAAATTTTTCAAAAATGTTTGAAAAAAATTTTCAAATTTTTTTTTTTTTCTGAAATAGGTTTAGCGCGCCATGAAACGTGGAAATTTTAAATTTGAGCAAAAACAATTTTTTTTCATCTTGGTAAAAATTTGTTCAAAAATGTTTGAAAAAAATTTTCAAAATTTTTTTTTTTCTGAAATAGGTTTAGCACGTCATGAAACGTGGAAATTTTAAATTTGAGCAAAAAAAAATTTTTTTCACTATTTATTCCGTTTAGACGGTCCACCCTGTATATTTTTCAGTGAAAATTCTACCAGTTCTTCGCTGACAGTAGGGTTAACTACCTACCAAATTTGACTGCTCTCCGTCAAGTAGTTTTTTAGTAAATACACCAACAGACAGACAGACAGACAGACAGACAGACAGACAGACAGACGGACCGACCGACAGACAGACAGACAGACAGACTGACGGAATTGAAAAACCTATATTTTCGGAATCTACGTGTTCTGAAACGTCAGAATCCGAAAAAATCTCGGAGGGTGATTTTTTCTCGAATACAATACTTCCCTTCGGTATGCGAGGGAAGTAAAAATTTTGAAAATTTTTTTCAAACATTTTTGAAAAAATTTTTACCAAGATGAAAAAAATTTGTTTTTGCTCAAATTTAAAATTTCCACGTTTCATGACGCGCTAAACCTATTTCAGAAAAAAAAAAAATTTTGAATGCTCAAATTTAAATGACATTCTAAACCTAGGTATTTCAGAAAAAAAATTTTGAAAATTTTTTTCACCAACATTTTTCAAAAAGTTTTTACCACTAAAATAGATCGAATTTTTTTTTATTTGCTCAAATTTAAAATTTTCACGTTTCATAGCATTCTAAACCTATTTTAAAAATACATCATTTTTAATTTTTAAACTTTTTTTAGCACTACTATAGAACAGAAGGAAACTTTCCTTTTTGCTCTAATTTAAAATTTCTACCTTTGACATTTTAAACCTATTTCAGAAGAAAAAAATTTGAAAATTATTTTACCATCTTTTGAAAAATTTAAAAAAAATGAAATTTTTTAACCACCACTATACTTCCACTCCATTACGTGAATGTTGGATTGAAAATGTGACAGATGGCAATAACATCTGGCATATGCACTTATTATACTTTTATTGAAAAATGTACAGGGTGGTCATCCCAAGAAATAATTCAGTCATGGTGGACATTTGTAAAGGTATTTGCGCAAGCCTGCCATATGTGGCACCTGCTATTTAGTATTGAACTTTTGCTGTTGGATGAGCAATCTGTATATTTTTTTGACCAAAACTTATCAAGTTTTCTTTGTAATAATAGCAATAACTCTACTCCGATTATTATTCTCAATGTCATTTCGTAATTATAATTTTTTTAGAGAGACTGCCATGAACGAGGGAAGTTCTGTGTAAATACCTTTACCGATTTTTTAAATAGGCTTAGAATGTCATGAAACGTGGAAATTAGAAATTTTGGGCGAACATTTTTTTTTCCATCATCTATAGTAGTGGTATAAAAATTTAAAAAAATTTCAAATTCTGAAATAGGCTTAGAATGTCATGAAACGTAAACATTTTAAATTTTAGCAAAAAGTTTTTTTTCATCATATATTCTATACTAGTAAAAAAAAAACGGAAATTTTAAATTCGAGCAAAAAAATGTTTCCAGCATATTCTATATTAAAAATTTTTTGAAAAATTTTTCCTTGACAAAATTTTCAAACAATTTTTCTTTTTGAAAAAAAGTATTGTGAAATAGATTTAGAATGTCAAGAAACGTGGAAATTTTAAATTTGAGCAAAAAAAATCCATTCTTTCTATTGGTAAAAAAATGTTCAGTTTTGAAATTATTTATTTTCTGAAATAGGTTTAGAATATCATGATTCGTAAAAATTTTATATTTGATCGAATCAAATGTTTTTTTCATTATTTATTCGCTTTAGACGGTCCACCCGATATATTTTCCAGTGAAAGTTTAACCATTTCTTCGCTGGTAGTAGTGTCAGCTCCCTACGAAATTTGACTATTGTCCGTCAAGTAGTTTTTTAGATAATGCACCAACAGACAGACAAACAGATTGAAAAACCTATATTTTCGTAATCTCCATGATCTAAAACGTGGAAATCCGAAAAAATCTCGGGGGGTGATTTTTTTCTCGAATACAATACTTCCCTTCGGTATGCGAAGGAAGTAGAAAAAATGTTTGGTATTAAACTGTTTATAATAATTATTTTAAATAAGTTGGCTCTGAGTAGGGTTGATTTCTGAACCCTACTTAATGAAAAATAAATCATATTTTAGTGTATTATTTAAAAAGATAATATTCTACGAGTGCTTGCAGACAGAATTTTAACAGTTTTGAACAAGTCGCGATCATCTATGAATCAAATTAAAAATAAAAAAAATTAAAAATTTCCAATATCAAAATAACATCTGAGGTTAGATCATATGTATTCTGGAAAATATAATCAAAATATGCAAAAATATAGAGGTTGTCTCATTTATAAATTTGATTTTCATGTAAATTGCATCGAAACCGGAAGTCGGCCGTTCTGATTTTTTTACGCCACATAACTGGAACTTTTTTTTCATATCACCACACCAAATTTGAACATAATCCATTAACCCACTCAAAAGTTATAATAGTGTCGCTATAGGCTGAGCCACCCGGTATACAGGATTTCGTTAAATTTGCATAGGTCACTTTGGATATTGCTTGGTGAACTTTTCTTAGAACATCTTGCATAAATATTATATTATGAGAGTTTTGGACTCATTAGAAAATGTGAACTCTGGAATAATTACTTTTTTAAATATCTCGTCCAGATGCAATGGTTGTGTAGCATTTTAAAAAACGGTGTATGTTATAGGAAATATTTCCACAAATCATCAACAAAACTCTTTTAATTCAATGAATTACCAGTAACTATGATTTCAGTAGTGACGGCGCGACAGTAATGAATTCTATCTACGATCTAAAATGTTAGATTTCCATAACTGGATAATATGGAATGGAATTTATATTATTATAATTCTATAAGAATAAATTGCTGATAATAATTAGCGACGTATAGAGTACCTGAGCATATGCTTTCATCATTCAGGACGTTATTACATGTTGTTAAATACTTTAATATTTTAAAGGCAACGAAATTAGTATTCTTCCAGCACCGCTAAATTTAAGTTGCTGTAATAGACATTGCGATAGTCTTTTAATTTTTAGATCTCGTTAATATTTAAATAATTATTAGCAATAAATAATAATTTATTAGTAAGAAATAATACACCATTCCAAAATGTATTACACTGTATGGTGAGATATTCACGTATTTAATATACTTCTCGCAAACGAAGCCCAAGCATATATGGCATTTGATCGGTACCTTTCTAAAATCCTGAATATCACTAGTAGATGAAGAAAAATATGAATCATTGTATTAATGATCCATTTCTGAACAACTTTCAATGTTTTTCTGTCTATCCGTCCGTCTGGTTTCATTCGTGACATATAAATTGTGCAAATTGTAAATTGCAAAAAAAGAGTTAGCTTTTGTCAAGAGCCTTTCTTGCATAAAGAAAATTGCAATTTGAAAAATTCATATGTCGCAAAGCCATCGCCAACTAGTTGGCACTCCAACAATTCCGTAATCAGGTAAGATGGAAATACTATATTACTAACTTTCGGCATTTATCAAATACCTCCTCCAAATTTACCGTCGGCTATTGGGCTATAAACACGATCAAGACAGAAAGTCTGATTGTTATGGAGAACAGCAAGATTTTAACAGAATTGATTAGCAAATAAAAAAGTTGTAATCATTGAAATGTCCCTAAATTTCTTAACTTTTATGTTTCGTAATTGAATAGAAATCTTGTGAAAAGTTGTTTCCTACCATTATTATACTCTACGCAGATACAAAACGAAGAGTATATTGCATTCGATCGGCACATTTCTAAAACGGTAATATTACTCGTAGAGAAAACAATTTCACTGAGTTGGTGATTGCAAAATCCTATAAAGAATATGTTTCAATACAATTATAAGCAAACAAATAATAATTCATTTTTAAACATGTATAGAGTATATATGCTACAATACTTGTTAGCTAATAGCTAGGTCAAGATCTGTTGTTTTTATCAGTCAATCTCAAATATAATTATTTCACACTTGTTCATAGAAATGGTCTTGGTTTTGCATGAAACATCTTTATGAGCGGCTTTATGTCTTTCTGATGAGCTCCAGAATAAGGGCGAAAAACGTTTCAAAGGTTAAACATTTCCAAGAAACAGAATGATAGATTTTATGAAAATGTAATCCATTAGAATGAAACAATTTTTAAGACAAGGTAGATAAATAAATTCATGTTAGGCCTTTGTTCTAATTTTTAACTGAATCTTCATGATCGTAGCGGGTTATGTAGATACTAGTTTAATCTGCATGGCCTTAGGGGACTGTGTGGATGCTAGTGTTAGAATGAGAATTGTCAAATAAGAAATTAGACAAATTCACTTTAGGATTTTAATTTGCTAGCATAACAAGAATTCAGGTCATCGAAAGAATGCAAAGATTTCATTAATAATTTACACATACTTTTTTTTTTAGTTATAGATAGTTCTTATTTTGTGCTGTTTGCAAAATCCAGTAAAGAATATGTTTCAATACGTATGTACGTGTCTGTGGCGCTCGTTGCAATATATTCATAATGTAAATCAAGAATGATATATAAATGAGATAAGAATATAATGCAATGTAATAACCTATAATGATGCATTAAGTGATAAAGAAATGGTAATGACTCCGAATCCAAAGATTGTGGACTCGAAATACCAATGGATAAAATGCAGATTCTTCTGTTTTTACGGTGGCCATTCCCTAGAAAGAGACATCCGATAAGGAAATATTTATTCTTCTTGGCCGTGACTTTTTTTTCTTAGTGCTTATATTTAAAAAACTATAAGGCTACCTAAGTAGAACCATAGTAAGACTATTACTATGAATTTTCACTAAATGATTTCAGTGGTTTGCAAAATAGTTTAATTTAAAACTACGAAACAGAAAGATTAGCATAATTTTTAAATTTAAATCTAACTATTTTGCAAACCACCGAAATTATTGAGTGAGGATTCATAGTAATATTCTTGTTAAGGTTCTACTTAGGTAGTCTTATAGTTTTTTAAATGTACGTACCAAGAAAAAGAAATTGTCGCCAAAAATAGTAAATATTTCCCTATCGGATGTCTCTTTCTAGATAATGGCCACCATGAGTTATTTTACACCGACGAGTTTTTCACCAAGTAAATTGGAATCATCATAATTTTATGAAAATTACAATAAATCAGCGAAGAGTATATTCTTTACTCTAGTTTAAAAGCGTGGCTGACATTTTACACGAACACGACACGATTTACAACAGTAAATCGTGTCGTCACGTGGTGTCAATAAAATCAGAACACGGCCCATATGTTTCTCAATTTTATAGTTTATATGAATCGACAACGACCGACTACAACTTTCATTCATCTCCTAATATTTTTATTATTAAAAATACCTTACTAGCATTATAAAGTATTTGATATACTACCATCTCAACGTCAAATTCGTTTGTAGTCGAGATACACAGTGTATGAAATTTCGATATATCTCTTTTTATTTTATATTTTTTTAAATTTAATACCTTATATCTATCCATACCGTAGCCACTCAATCAGAGCACAAATACACAGACAACAACACAACAACCATTCCATGTAACATTGCCATCTACCACAGTCGCGACTTTAACTTAGAAGAGATAATAGCGATTAGCAGCGTTGTGTCATCCAACCACTTTCTACGCCACTGCTACCGTTTCAGTATTATATTAAAATGCCGTCGAACACTCATATCATATTCAGAATTTGAACCTGGGACTCCTAGTCTTATGTCATAATACTTTTTTTATCCAATATTTGAGTTCAATGTGTTGAAATGGATTTCAATAATAATGGGTTTTTTTTGAAGTTTATTAAAAATTTCTGTTCGGTTATAATTTATAATATACATATTTAACTCAATCAAATACGTATAATAATTGGAATTACGTAAGGTGTTATAGGCTTGTCGTTTGTAATTAAATTACAAACTATAATCCTATCGATGACCTATAAATCAAGTGTTGACAGTTATACATAGGTGCACCATATTTTGCAAATTGGTTGATAATGAAAGTTTTTAAGGAGTTTCGTAAATAATTATCAGTACTATCTAGTATTTCCTGTACCTAAGGAAAATACAACAACAAATTACTGAGTTCTAGTTTCACTGTGTAAGGAATTAAAAATAAATATATAATTTTCCACTAAAATTCCGTTCATTGATATTCAAGCGCAATGAACTTAACAATAATAACAGACCATAAGTAATAAAATTCCCTGGAGGCCTGAATAAGTGAGTTTATGCGACAGGTGGCTATGTATTTGAAGTCAGAGCCCCAGGGTAAAGGTGCTTGCTTCTCGATTACAGGCCACACGGTTATTATTTAACATACGATTCATTTTCACTTTAGATCTCAACGAGGAGGTTTAAAAAGAAAGCAGGTGGTGTAGATCCTCATATAACAGACTAACGTTATTTTCACTTGAGGAGTGACGTAAAATTTACGCAAAAATCACGTCAGAATGTCACAGTCAAAGGCTTCATTTTGTGACGTTAAATTGACGACATTTAGCTACGTTTACCCAATTACATGTGGAATATTTTAGATTAATTGGTATACATTTATATACATAGGAAATAAAATGCTTAAATCTAATACAAAATGACGTAACCCCTGAGGACTCTAGAAAAAGGCTCCATTTTCTGAAGTTTGATAGGCTGCTGATGAGTCACCAAGGAAGTAAACAGATTATCTATATCACGTCCTGGACACAGCTTATTAATCTCTGAACTACCGTTATTAAATTCCAAGCAATTAAATTACTATTAGTTATTATTACTTTCGGAATTAAGTTTGTAGTTCAAATTATTTAGTGTCTGTTAGAATAGAGCATAGCGAGTATCTGTTTATTAATGTGATTTGTATGTGGTGCCACTTAATAGTTATTAAAACCATTAGTAAATCCCTCAGGTTATTTTTTGCAATCTGTGCTATGTTTATAACATTTATAACACAATTAGTTTATTGGTCGAATGTATGTATGCTATTTTCTCGGGAATTGCTACTCCTAGAAAAGAAATAACTCAAAAAAAATAACCTTCCCTCCATCGTTGATCTTCATTTCTTCTCAATATACTTGGTAAGTATTTAGAAATAATGAAAAGTTTTCTGCTGCTATATTTACTGGATGTCGAAGTATTGATTCCTTACTCAGTGGTTTTTTATAGTCTGCCAACATGCCTGTTATAAACGAAAACAACTAAAATCAGCTAGCTGAAGAACATTGTTGTTGAAAATCCACTCCTATGTGATTGACATCGGTTCCTTGTCAATTAATTTTTGTAAGACTTATAATGTGACAGTATTTTACCATTTATTTGACACTGGCCTATTTGCGCTGTTAAGGCCACTAGACTGAGCTTGACCCGGCCCCGGGTTTGATAGACGGCCACTTTGCTGAAAGCACGCACCGTTGCATTATTGCCTGTCTCGCCATACGATCCGAATGTGAACTTGGAATAATAATAATTGATTCATTTATAAGAATAAAAACCACTGTCTAAGGAATCAGTACTTTTACGTCCAGATTCCCCATCCAAGTTTCTTTAGACGAAAGCATAATCAAAACATAATATATCGCACTCCAGTTTGCGGATATCATTGCTTTTAAGAATATAATATTTGAAATTACTCTAAGGTGGTAATTGAGGTGGTGGCTTATGCGAGAACATTTTTTGAAAACATTTGTTCTCGTACACTCAATCAAAATTTTTCTTTATTAACCTCTTTAATAAGAGAGTGGGGGTGGCGGATGCCTTAAAAAAATGTTGGCTTTTAGTATATACTCCAAATCCCAAGTATCTGGACTCCTATATACTAGCTCACTTTACTTATTTACCCTGTTTACGACCCCAACACTTCAACAGAATCAGGTCATATTAAAACTTAGTTTCAGATTTCGTTATAATACATACGTTTACTAAATTTCAAGTCAATATCTAATATTATCTTGTTGAACCTTTGAAGGGAAGGTTGTGGTGGGATGGCACAAAACCTTGACTACATTAGTATACACACCAAATCCCACGTTTATGGACTCTTACTAGCTTATTTTACTTATTTACCCATTTTCATCCCTATTTATCCACCAACCCTTCAACGAAATGCTCTCAAAATTCAATCTAATTCCAGATGTCATTATAATACATAGTGTACCCAAGTGAATATATCAATTTAATTTTGTTAATCTCTTTACTCATGGAATGAGGGTAGTGGTGATGGAGGGTAGCAGATGTCATAAATAAACGTGAAACAGTGGCTCCTATTGTATACACTAAATCCCAGGTTTCTGAACTATTACTAAATTGCTTTACTTATTTTCCTCTATTTGCATTCCAACCCTACAACGCAATTATCTCAAAAGATAACCTAGTTCCAGATGTCGTTATTTTACACGCGTGTACCAAATTTCAAGACAATATCTCAATTTTATTTTATTAACCCCTTCAGTAATGGAGTTGGAGGTGGCGAGGGTGTGGGAAATGTTGAAAAAAAAATGAGGCCTTAGTTTCTAGTATACAGGGTTCACCACTTAAAAATTTCAATTTTTTTTTTCTTGAAATTGGTTTAGAATGTCATGAAACGTCGAGATTATAAATTTTAAAGAAAAAATAATTTCTGGCTGTCTGTCGATCTGTAGTAGGTCTGTCTGTCTGTCTGTCAGTCTGTCTGTCGGTCTGTCTGTAACTTTTTTTTTCTGCACGTTTTCTCCAGAACGGTTTAAGATATTGACTTGAAATTTTGTACACGGATATATTATAACGAGATCTGGAACTGGATTGTTTTTGAACATATCCGTTGAAGGGTTGGGGGATAAATAGGGGCAAATAGGGGGAAATAAGTAAAGCAAGCGGCTAAGAGTACAGAAACTTGAAATTAGGTGTTTGCACTAGAAGTCAAAGCCTCAAATTTGTTTATATTTTCCATCACACACTATGCAATATTATATCCATTATCGGTCTAAATTCAATATGCCGGTTACTTCTCTTTAACTCACATTCTTTGTCCGGCAAAACTTACAATTTTGCACAAGTATATTAGTCCAGTGACATTGCAATATAGTATATCTGATATAGTTCTAAGTCTTTATGGCGGATTATCTTTTTCATCATAACCCCCTTGGTATGGGTATCAAATGAGAAGGATTGACGAGTAACATGGTGGACGCCCCAAGATGGCAGATTAGCTTTTTGTTCAAAATATATTCAATATTTTATCACAAAAACTAAAAAGAGTATAATAAAATACATAGAAAAACGTTTAAAAACGGCGCTCTTTTAAAAGTAATAAAAAGAAAAATTATATTATTTTCTAATCTAATTAAAATATTTAAAAGATGTAGGCAGATTATTAAAACTAAAAGCGTTGAGCGCAATAGTTGCGTAATATAATATGAAATAACTTCTACAGCATCTTTTCGCGCTCAACGGTTTTAGTTTTAATAATCTATATAAATTTTTAAAAGATCAGAACAAAAATATATTTTTTTTCTCTTCAGTACATTTATATAAGCGTTGCTTTCAAAAGTTGTTTCTTTTATGTGTTTTGTTTATTAAGAGTTAGAAGGAAATGAATCGTCCGAGGTGCGTCTGTCTCATTCTGGCCGAAGTTTACACTAGAAGAGCTAAGTAACTTTTTCGGCATATTATTGTTTACTCTACCAGATATCTTTATCGTTTCATAAAAATGATAAACATTCATATTCACCTACCGTAAGGTATATCACAAGTTGTCAAAGTTGTAAAATACAGTTATAGCACGTGATCATTACAAGATTTATTTGGTTTGAGAATGTTTATTTAAGTATTTCCAATACGGAAAAATATTCCCAGGAAGAATCTCTTATCAGTTAATCAGTCAGAAAGGAAATTGTTTCCCAATGAAGATATTCAGATTTCATTGTACATTTTATTTCAGAACTTTCAATTCATCGTCTCAAGTTCTTCCTTTTTTTTTAAACGTAAACATACGCTGCATTAAACAACAAAATATTTCCAAAAAGTTATGGTTGTAATCACTATACACTCTTAACTGTAAGAGGAATTTAACATTTTCTGCTAAGTTGGGTTTCTACCACATATCAGGTGTATTGCATCACTATTAAAAGATCATTCTTACTTTCAGACATTTATTATTATAGGTCTTCTGAATAGAAAATTATGCAGATCAAGACTAAATCTCCATCAGATCAATATCTACACGTATTCAAAAACGAGACAATATACAACATTTGCTAGAGAAAAATGTATATCTTGAACTAAGGCCAAACTATCATATGCCAGAAGACTATTCTGTCATGATTTATGTTCTATAGAATTAATTAAACCACAGAAAGTCCATACAACGGTGAGTTTTAAGAAAGCTACCTAGCTCCCGGACTTAGTTCCTACTATAGTATATACGATCTCAGCTGGGACATAAAATCGAAAACTCGGAAAGTAAAGTCGAGATCTCTTTTATGGGACATGGCGCCGGTGGTAGAAATATAAAAATTTAAAACATTTCTACCGCCCTCGATTGTCCCATAAAGGAGATGCTGACTTTACTCCGAGTTTTCGTTTTTGTGCTGTCCCAATTGAGATCGTATATACTTTACCATGAGATGGCATGCAAGTCTCATTTAAAATGAACATAAGCACATACTGTGCATTTGGTTCCGTATTTTGTAAACTTATTTAAAGTATATATCGTCAAACGTATCTAAATCAAGAGCAAACAACTTTGCTCAATTTTACTTCCATATACGTGGTGGAATGGAAGTAAGTATAGTAATCGTAAAAAAAATTATTATTATTTTGCTTTTTTGTTGAAATGGTTTGGAATGTCACGATAACAAATTTTTGGAGGTGCACGTTCTCTCTGGAATGGTTAAAGGCTTGAAATTTGGTATACGTATATATTATAATGAGATCTGGAACTTTAAAATCTATCCATAAATGGATATGAAACTACAGTTTGCAGTTGGTGATGACACAATGAAGCTATAGCGTCTTTATCAGTAATGAACAATAAGCACACAGCATTTTAGAAGGTAATTTTTTATTCGATTCTGATTTTGAAAACCCATTGTAAATATAATTTCATAATCAGATAAGATGAAAACAAAAATATGTAGAGGTTAGTAGTAATTCCGGATAAACCAGAAGTGAATATTTGGGCATGATCATGTTTTTGTATCAAACATCCTGCACCCTAATTTCAAATCTTTATCCTGAAAAATAGAGGAAAAAGTGGGGGTGCACCTGATCTGGTGGGCGCCCGGTATACTACAAGCCAAGGCCGCAATTTTTCTTGTAACATTATCTAGATTATATCTTGAGATGATTTCGATGAATGTGTGGTAAATAGGAGTAACTAAGTAAAGTAAACTGGTGAGAATCCAGAAACGTGGGATTTGATGTATGTACTGGAAGTCAAGCTATTAATTTTTTTGTGACAACTGCCAACCGCTCCATCACCTCCACTCCATTATTAAAGGGGTTAACAAAACACAATTAGATATCAACTTGAAATTTGGTACACGTATGTATTATAACAAGATCTGGAAGTAGATTGTACTATGAGCTGATTCCTTGAAGAGCTGTGGTGGTAAACAGAGGTAAATAAGTAAATCAAGCTAGTAAGAGTTCAGGAACTTGAGATTTGGTGTATACACTAAAAGCCAAGATATCAAATATTTTTTTATATCTCCATCAGCTTCGCCATTACCATCTTGGGGTAGATAATTTCAAATTCTATGAGCAATTATTTCCTCATACTGGAGTATAAGATAGTATCAATATGTTTTGTTCTAAAGAGACTTGAATGGGAAATCTGGACGTGGAAGTAGCGATTCCTTAGGCAGCGGTTGTTATTTTGTTTTACACGAAAACAGTGATTAAAAAAAGGAAGGTAATAAAAAATGTTATTCAGTAGCTTCAATTTTAAAAAAGTCATTAAAATAGCTCCAGTGGGAGTCGTTGGATTGTAGAAAGAAAGAGTTTGAAGACGTTTAAAACATAAAAGTTTAATTTATTGAATATTTGAAGGAGCCCAATTAAACTTCTGAGAACATTTGCGTGTTGATGTTCGCACATACTCTCTGTCACTCTGTCCTGGAGCCATGAAAAACCGTAGTTGTTATACATACTATACACCTCTGACTTAATATATCTCACAATAAAAATGCAGTGATAATAGTGTTTAATCTAGTGGTTTTAAAATAGCCATATCCATCATTTATAGTTATGTTAGCAGTTTTTAAATATTTTATATATAGGAACAATAGACATACAATATTAATTATAATGCCACCGTTTTGATTTGACACCAATATTTAAAATATTTGTGTCATTATTTTAAGAAATAATGACACGATAAATATTTTTTAAATAGCGTAAAACGTATCTCATAAAAAGTCATGAGATACGTTTTACATTATTTGACAAATAGGTAGCAGGCCTGTAGGCAGGAGGATGCTAGGGGGTGTCCGGCACCCTCTGGGAACATTTGAGCGCTCGAGTCGAAATTCGCACCCCCTGAAATCCGATGAGCACCCTCTACAATTTATTTTTGGCTACATGCCTGAGAGATTGTACATTAAAAGATGAAGTTATAGAAGTAATATTAACTGTATCATGAACTCTACACTTCAATTAGATTGTACAGTTAATTATTTATAATCATAATTGTATTAAATGTGTTAAAGTAATAAAGGTTCAATTTAATAAATATAATTTAAAATTATATTTACTATTTTATTTCTCATTAGAGCACCCCTATATTTAGATAACCTACAATCACGTTACATAATTAAATACAATGTTAATTGAATTCTATATATTTGCATTGATAACATATTCACAACAGGTACCAATGTACTTGAAATTAATTTAATACAATGTCGATGCCTATATTATAATTATTTTAATATTAACTGTCATTCGAGTAATAGGATTTGATTATAAATAAACCTTTTAGAAAAACATGGTGTACCGTTTAAAACTGAAGATATACTTAAAATTACATGAAGCAACCCGTTGCCCCTGTTCCCATCGATATGTTTTGTGCAGTAAATTTTAATAAAATTGTTATTGGTTTAGTGATAATGAAAATATATATTTTGAAATTTTGCATTTCTGATCAAAGCATGCACCTGCCTAATACTTCTATAAATATCTATAAAATTAGAAAGAAAACTTTTGACTAAAATATCTTAAATATGGTAGTAACAACAATTTTCGGTAAAGTTAAATTAAGAATAGAGGCATTGTTTAGTAGCCTTTCAATGTTTGATTTCTTTACATTTTTATAAATTATGTGTTATATTTAACAAGTTTCTTGCAGAAGATAGAAGAATTGTATTTAAATAACAAAAATAACGAGGTAAAACACAAGGCGAAATTTAAATTTTGATAACTTTAACCAACAAAGAGAAGAATTAAATATCTTAAAAATCTTTTATTTTTACATTATGAGTGAGCTATACTTAAGAGCAGTGGGGAAGGGGGATATAGCGACAAGTGAAGATATATCTCCCTAATAATCAAATTTTAGACAAAAATATTCTTCAACAACCCTGTACTATTTATTTATGTACATCTTACACTTATTTTCAGTTAAATAACATAACCCAATTTGCAAAAAACAGTTTATTGTTAATCATTAAAATTATAATTAACAATAAGCTGTTTTTTGCAAATTGGGTTATGTTATTTAACTCAAAATAAGTGTAAGTTGTACATACCTAAATACTTCAGGGTTGCTGAAGAATATTTCTGGGTAAAATTTTATTATTAGGGAGATATCTTTTTATTTGTCGCTTTATCCCTCTTCCCCACGCCTCTTAGATATAGCTCACCCTTAAGGTACGATTGTAGTAATATTATCAGTTGAACTGTACAAAATTTTCAGCAAATATTTATTCATTGTAATTCTACTCTAAATAATTTTTATGAAATTTGTTAGATTAACACAAACGCCTAAAAAAATAACGAACCAAATATCTTTAAATCTATTTTCTACATACATGATATAAGTATGTAAATTAAATTTCAACATATCTACATTCTTATTAGTGAAATTTTCCCCTTTACGCATAAAATTATACAAATATATAAAAATAATAAAATATAAAAAATAAATCTACTTACGAATAACAGCACTGGTGCAATAAAATGTTACAAAAAATATAATAATTTTTTTAAACATATTTACTTTCGATGTGCTCACCCACCCGTTCACGTACTGCTAGTGTTATGAATTTAAAACTTGAATCTAAAGAAGTTCTATATTATAAAAAGTAATGACCTTGAGCCGCCTAAAATTACACATAATATTAATTGGCAATTTAAATATTAACTGGAAAAAATACTCATGGCAAATTAAAATTATTATCCCGCTAAATTTTAGTAATTACTTATAATTACCTATAAAAAATAAAGAAAAATTTAGAAAATCGCATCATAAAATGATCAAATTCATAGTTACCAAACTTATGGATAGTAGCTAGAATATTTACAATTCAATATCACAACTTTAAAATATACACAAGAATGCCACTCGACGGTATATTAGTGCACTTACATCTTTTATGCGGGTAATAGTATTTGATTGTTGACCTATTTGATACTTTAATTATTAACTTTAACAATGGGAGTGAAAATAGTTAAAAAAGTAAATAAAATCGGCGCAACTTGGCATCAACAATTGCTATGTAACGTATTCGTAAGAATAAATTCAAGATTTCTCTCACTATTTCATATTATCTAACGCTGATCTGTTATTTCATAATTATTGCCTAAGGTGGCGTTTAAATTAAGTTATAGCAAATTAATAAGTAAAAGTAATGTAACAATTAAACGAAAAATATTGAATCTCTTAATTGCTCTATAATGTTGAACATAGAAGAAATAAAATATTGGACGGCCTTTCTTGTGAATATTTTATATATCAAACGTCAGTAATATCACAAGAATAAATAATTCATTGCTTATTATGCACCTATTGCAAATTGATTTTCAGCCACTTCCGGTCCATTTTGAGCTCTGAAATTAGAAAACGAATGTTATGATATAAAATCTTTGATATAAAAACCGCTTAAAAATTCATTGGTTTCATAATTTCTTCATTTTTACATAGACCTGAGTGTCTATACATTAGGCAATAAAGTCGAATTAACAGGCCAGTGAGTAACATTTTATTTCATAAATTTTGCTTTTCTGAAGGCAGTTTGGTACATACCTACCATTTTTCAGCCTGTTTAGTAGACTCTTACTTATAGTACAGGAGCCAGCGTGCAATTACCTGACACATTTGTGTAACCTAGAGACATAATAAATCCCTTTTCCTTAGAGCATAGACAAGAAAAACGACATGAACATTTTTCTTAGTGGTGGAAACTTAATTTATAAATGAAATTAATTATTAAAAAAAAACAGCATAACATTTTATCCCTAATTTAATAATGTAATGTAATAATCTATGTAACACAAGTGTACATCTATGGGATAAATAAACGTATTTATTATTATTATTATTGTTATTATTATTATTTACTAATCATAGCTTAAAAGTAGGCACTTCAGGTTTAAAATCTCTGCGACTGCACCTCACCTAATTGGGAGGTATGCCTGCCTCTGGATCTCCACTAACCGGGATGTATGGCGATCGTATTTTTGTAATAACTCTGTGGTAATTAATCGTTAACAAAGAAATCGGCTTGATACTCCTTTGTCACGTCCAGTGAAAATTTTATTTCTGCATTCACTAAGTGGCAAGTAATCGATAATAAAAAAAATCGCTGTTTACAAATAAATACTTGTAACAACTGTAAAATATATTTTGAGCTATTTAGTGAAATTTTCGTAAACATTTCTCATATCGCATTTTTTGTTTACTATTAGCTTCTAAATAATTTAAGAACATATTGTGGAATTATATCGGGTGTCTCAACAAGAGCGCCGGATTTGAATTTTCCGCCATTTGGTTCGTGCGATTAGTTCCGTGTTCATTTGTTGAGAGTTGTCATGTACAAACCATGCGATTAGAAATCATGGAGCACTATTCAAATGAACAACGTTTAATTAGTGTGAAAACTCACTACAAAAGTGGTGAAAGTTTTGCGGAAACAGTTCGCAGATTACGTGCAATTTTCGGCCGCAACAATGCACCAAATGAGTCGACAGTTCGCCGTTTAATTAACAAATTTGAGGCAAAATTCACGTTGATGGATGAGAAGACCACTGTGTGTCGCCGTACTTGTCGGTCGCTCGAAAACATAGCCGCAGTGACCCAAGAAATCAAGCCAAGGAGCATCACGAAATTGATGCGGACTACTTTGTTTGGGGTTATCTGAAGGACAAGGTGTATAAGAATAAGCCACAAATAATTGAACGTCTTAAAGAAGAGATACAGTGCGTTGTTGCGGAAATAACGCCACAGGTATGCGAAAAAGTCATCCAGAACTTTATGATGAGAATGACTGTGTGCCAGAGGTCCCGTGGTGGCCACTTGCCGGATGTCGTGTTTCATGTTTAATCGCAATCACGTTGAAAAATAAATATTCACTTAATTTTAAAAAAGGTGTTTCTTTTAACACTAAATTCGGCGCTCTTGTTGAGACACCCTTTAATATAAAAAAGGTTTCATCATTATCGCCTACTATATTGGCACTTCTAACCATGCCAAGGTAACATTGAGAATCTGTTACGAGCCCGCGCCGTACATAGGGGCAAAGTCATGTGGTGCAAGACGGCTCCCTGAGGCCACAAAATTAAAAAATAGCTAGCAAAGAGAAATATATGATTTAAAAAAAACAAAGAGGAATAGCAATCTATTACAAGTTTTTTACTTCCATCGTTTACCAAAAAGAAGTATTGTATTCGTAGAAAAATCACCCTTCACAGATTTCTTCGGATTTTCACGTTTCAGACTATGTAGATTACGAAAATGCAGGTCTTTCAATTGCATCAGTGTATGTCTGTCGGTCTGCTGTCTGCCTGTTGGCGCTATATCTATGAAACTATTTGACGGAGAACAGTCAAATTTGATAGGTAGTTGATGCTAGTGCTGGCGAAGAAATGATAAACCGTTTAAAGAGTATAAGTAATGAAACAATGTAATAGATGGCCATAATATTTGGCATATAGTTAACGCAATTCTCAAGGAAGACACCTGTAATATTTTTATTAAAAAATATAATAGGTGTCTTCATTGCCAATTATGTTAACTATATGCCAAATATTATTGCCATCTATTACCATGTATATTTGCGAGTGAAAGTCTTACCCATTTCTTCTCCAGCTTCTTTTATTAAAAAATATATAGCGTGGTCAATTGGTCATACTAATAAATAATTGAACTGTGGTGAAAATTTGTAAAGATATTTACGCAAATCATTCATATTAGGTACCTTTTGTCTATTATTTATTTTTCTGTCGAAAGGCGGCCCTGCATATTTTTTAATCAAAAGTTGTCAGGTTTTCTTTGTTGCAATAGTGGCAACTACATTTTGATTACACAGGCCCACAGAAAAGTGATCTGTGCCCGGCACCCGACATCCATACATATTTAATAATAATAATAATAATAATAATAATAATATCACAAATAACATTGTAAAAACAGATACACACAAAAGAAAAAACAGTGAGCGATTAAACAAATATTATCAATAGATCTATTGAAAATTAGTCTCACATTTTGTAAAAAATTCGTTAACACTGTAGTTGTTCATGTCCAACAAAAATGATTTTAAAGCCTTTTTAAACTTAAAAAATATTATCGTAGATTTAATATGCCCCGGCAAACAGTTAAAAAATTTACAGCCCATGAAACAGATACTTTTTTGGTACAAAGCCGTTCTGTATTCTATTGGTAAAAGTAGATGTTTATTCCTAGTGCTATATGGATGATCAGTTCTAATCTCGTTAAATTTGCTTCTATTTTTGTAAACAAAACATGACAGCTCATAAATGTAAATAGAGTTCAAAGTAAGACTGTTTAAGCTTTTAAAGGCTTCTCTGCAGTGTTATATCCAATATTGGCTATTATACGTATTGCCCCTTTTTGTAGTAAGAAAAACTCTATTTGCTTCAGATGAGGAACCCCAATACACTATAGCGTACTTTATGCAAGAATGAAAAGTAGCAAAATACAACTGTCTTACTATTGATAGGCTGCATTATTTGGATGTTATAGCCAAAGCATAACAGGCCTTTGACAGTTTAGCACATATCAAGAATGTGATTAGACCATTCAAGGCTACAGTCGATTTTCAAACCCAGCATTTTTTATTCATTGGCATACTCCACATTTGTAGTAGGAGATAGAAGAACATTAGTGTTGAAGACAATATTAGACTGCAAAGTTTTAAAGGGAATACAGGTTGTTTTACTTTGGTTAATACATAGTTTATTATTTTCAGTCCACAATATTACTTTGGCATATATAGTATTTGCACTGTTTTCAGCATCAGAAAGAGTATTAGATTTTATTAAAATGTTCGTATCATCGGCATACGAAACTGTCAAACATGATGGATATTGAATATAATTCAGCATATCATTGATATAAATATAGCACAATATAGATCCCCGAGGCACTCCAACGCTATCGGTCTGCGAGTCTGATATAACATCTTCACTGCTGATTTCTATTTGCAAGGCATGACGCAAACCAATTGTGAGCAACACCTCTAACTCCATATTTCTCAAGTTTTGTCAATAATTTAGAGTGGTCTACACAGTCAAAAGCCCTTGAGAAATCTATAAAGAGTCCCACATGTATTTGCCCTTTGTCTATGGACGTTACAATACCGTCCACAAAGTCGCTTAAAGCGGTGTCTATGCTTCTTTCTTTTGTAAAACCATGTTGACTGGGAGAAAGCTTATTGTGCATCATTAAGAAGCTTATTAGCTGAGAGTTTACTGCAGACTCAAACACTTTTGACATACCAGGAGAAAGGCTAATGCCCCTATAATTCTCAAACAAGTTTGTGTCGCCTTTTTTAAACAACGGAATAACTTTTGACAATTTTAAATCCGATGGATATATTCCCTGCTCAAGAGACAGATTTATCAGATAGGTCAAAGGTTCAATGATATATGTAGCTATACGTTTTAATAATATAATTGATATTTCGTCCGAAGAGTCGAAATGTCTCAATTTTCCGATTAAAACTAAAGTGTCCTCCTTAGAAAGAGGCCTAAGAAATAGAGAATGATTCGAGACTTGAAAACATCTATCTATAAAGTGGAAGTCAATATATGGAGGCAAGTTAGAGGTAACAACTTTGGGAGCGTTAATCAAGAAAGTATTGAATTTTTCTGTTAGTTCACTAATATTTAAAAGCTTGTCAAATTCTGTATACCGGTTTTGCTATTATTATTTTTTTATTTTCCAAGAGTATTATTTAGTATGCTCCACATAGCCTTGTTCTTATTATTTGAGGACATAACTAATTTATCGTTACGGTCTTTAAAAAAATCTGATATTTCGATACCCGTTTAGCTCCATCACCCACCAATTTTCTTGTAAATCGCGATAATAACCTTAAGAAATCAGCTTCCTTAGGCTATTTCCATTTTCGCAATTTGCAAAAAATTGGTGGGCGATGGAGCCAAACGGACTTCTGATTCGTGCTAAACATGTCGAAATACATAGGGATTACTATGTCGGGTCCCGGTTCAGATCTTTTTTTTTTTTGTGACTGTGCACTGTACAGTGCAGAAACTTAGGATTTGGTGTATATACTGAAAGCCAAGGCCTTAGACTTCTTTCTAGTATTTTTAACACATACTAGAGCACAAACATACTTAAGATGTTTCCTTAAATTGACTTGGATGGAAAATGTGGATGTGGAAATAGTGATTCCTTATGCAGAGGAAGTACTTATTGCAGTTTTGCTTTTTGGTCCACTAGATCTAAGCAATCTTAGATGTCAATACAACCTGCGTGCGATTCTGTAGCGAGAATCAGATAACTGACTTTACGGGTTGGGTCGACTTTGATCCCGTCACTCCTTTAACAGTATTTCGATTACTCACATAATCTATAAATGGTTATTATAGTCTAGGAAGTGTTTCTCAAGTGCTAATTTATAAGACGACGATCTGAGTAAAAGTGCAGCGCGAATCAACAAGATACGACAGAAGGCAGATAGTAACAACCATTTTCCATATTCGTCTTTGAAGTTGTAAGAATTGGTAAGAATAACACCAGTGCCTCAGCTTTTATATACATTTCTACTTGTTTTTACAATGACTTCAAAAGAAAGGATGTCGGGCTTATCGGCCTAAGAGCCTTAGTCTGATCATATATGGTACGACCTGCATCTGGTATGAAGACTACTTTAACTTCTTTCCACACTCACATGTATTCTAAAGCTAAGCAAGATCTATACAGGCGACCTAATAGTACCTCCTTACTCTTTTGTGTTAGATCAAGATGGATACCATCCGGCTCCGGCGATTTGAATGGATCAAATATCGATATGGCCCATCCCAATATTTCATATTGTGTTATCAGCTCCAATGCCTTCTTCCAGTCTAAAGCAGTTACCTGTGATCTGAATTCCATCACTAAGGGTTTCATTTCCAAAATCTCAGACCTTCGGAAACGAGCATCAACAAGACACTAAATTGTTTCACGATCATTATTTGTGTAGGACTCATTAGGAAACCTGATGTAATTAAGCCGCAATGATGGGCTTTTTGAGTTTCGAGTAATCTAGCTACTACCGGTGGGCCTTTATTAGTTCCACAGAAGAATCTCTAGCTTTCTCTGTTCTGCTCATTTATACCTTTATTGGGACTCTTTATAGATTTCCCAGTCCGCTGGTACTTGAAAAAGAGTTCCTCTGTTAAACAAGTTCCTCATTTGTATTGAAACATGTTCTTTATAGGATTTTGCAAACAGCAGAAAAAATAACTATCTATAACTAAAAGAAAAACTTCGTGTAAAAATATTAATGAAATCTTGCATTCTTTCGATAACCTGAATTCTGGTTATGATAGCAAATTAAAATCCTAAAATGAATTTGTCTAATTTCTTATTTGACAATTCTCATTCTAACGCTAGCATCCACACAGTCCCCTACGGCCATGCAGATCAAACTAGTATCTACATAACCCCCTACGATCATGAAGATTCAGTTAAAAATGAGAACAAAGGCCTAAAATGAATGAATTTATTTATCTACCTTGACTTAAAAAATTTTCATTATAATGGATTACATTTTCATGAAATCTATCATTTTATTTCTTGGAAATGCTTCGCCTTTGAAACGTGTTTCGCCCTTATTCTGGAGCTCATCAGAAAGACGTAAAGCCACTCATAAAGACGTTTCATGCAAAACCAAGACAGTTTGATCTGCATGGCCGTAGGGGACTGTGTGGATGCTAGTGTTAGAATGAGAATTGTCAAATAAGAAATTAGACAAATTAATTTTAGGATTTTAATTTGCTAGCATAACCAGAATTCAGGTTATCGAAAGAATGCAAAGATTTCATTAATATTTTTACACAAAGATTTTCTTTTAGTTATAGATAGTTATTTTTCCTGCTGTTTGCAAAATCCTATAAAGAATATGTTTCAATACAATTATAAGCAAACAAATAATAATTCATTCTTAAACATGCATAGAGTATATAGGCTCCAATAGGCTAATAGATAGGTGAGGTTGTTTTCATCAGTCAATGTCAAATATAATTATTTCACACTTATTCATAGAAACTGTCTTGGTTTTGCATGAAACATCTTTATGAGTGGCTTTATGTCTTTCTGATGATCTCCAGAATAAGGGCGAAAAACGTTTCAAAGGCTAAGCATTTCCAGGAAACAGAATGATGGATTTCATGAAAATGCAATCCATGAGAATGAAAAATTTTTAAGACAAAGTAGATAAATAAATTCATTTTAGGCCTTTTTAACTGAATCTTCATGGTCGTAGGGGGTTATGTAGGTACCAGTTTGATCTGCATGTCCGTAGGGAACTGTGTGGATGCTAGTGTTAGAATGAGAATTGTCAAAAAGAAATTAGACAAATTCATTTTAGGATTTTAATTTGCCAGCATAACCAGAATTCAGGTTATCGGAAGAATGCAAAGATTTCATTAATATTTTTACATACAGTTTTTCTTTTAGTTATAGATAGTTATTTTTTCTGCTGTTTGCAAAATCCTATAAAGAATATGTTTCAATACAATTATAAGCAAACAAATAATAATTCATTTTTAAAGTTCCTCGTTTCTTTACGCAAGCCTCTTGGTTACTTATTTGCAAGGGGCAGTTATTTTCAAAGACGGAATTAATGCCATTCCGCAGCCTTAGAGTTGCTGTCTTCACTTCTTACGGCTTTTTTCAACAGGGTACATCCTTGTAGGTTCCTTGCGTAAAGGATCCAGTCAGTGGACCTGTACGTAGAGAACGTAAAGAAATTCCAGTACTGCTGTGCCAATCAGGTTGACGTCCGAGCTGCTCCGCACTCTGGTGGGCATAGGCATCGCACCCGAGTATCAACAGCAGCTGCTGAATTAAATATGCTACATCAGCATTACCTATCTTGGCAAGCAAGTATCTCCTGAGCAAGCAGGCTTTGCTAAGGGACGTGGTGCTAGAGAACAAATATTGAATTTACGTCAACTTATCGAGAAGGCACGAGATTATTATGTGTCTCTGTATCTTTGTTTCGTGGACTACACTAAGGCATAACGTTGAATGGAATAAACTATGGAGCGTCTTAATAGAAATGGGAACACCTTGACATCTGGTCTCTATTACTCGTCGATTGTATGAAGGAAACTCTGCTTTGGCGAAGATTGATAATGCTAATTTTAACAAATGTAAAGTTGGTAATGTGACGTGTGCCGGAGGAGTGGCAAGGTGGAGTAGCTCATGGAGGAGCTAAGGTTTCTAACTTGAAGTTTTCGGATGATACCACCTTGGTTGCAGCGAATGAGGATGAGCTCATACACCTGCTAGACAACCTCCAAACAATAAACTCTGAGTATGCTTTGAGTGTAAATTACAACAAAATAAAAATTATGATTATAGATCGATCAAATCAAAACCATCAAGGAACGTTAAGGGTAGGTGATTGTCAGATAGTTAGCAAGATGGTTTATCTTGGAGCCCTTGTGAACAGCACTGGAAACTGCAAATGTGCTAACGCTCTAGTTTTCTCTACCTTTTTTACGCTGCTGCGGTATGGACTATTAGAGAGATATGTGGCGTATTGATATTTTCGAAACGTGGGCTTGGAGATGTTTTCTGAATAGCCCATCGCATCAACAGCTCGATTCTACACGAAATACGTCCGTTAAAACGAATCTCCAGAACCGTATTTTCCCGAATTGTCTCATTATTTGGTTACATCAGCCGGAGAGAGGACATTATAGAATGTTTAATTATCAAGGGAAAACTTGATGGCAAAAGGCAAAGAGGAAGAGCACCAAAACTTGGGCTGATGTCATCAAAGAGCTTTGGTGAGGCCGTGCGCCTGACAAGCAGCCACGATAGATGACGTGAGGCTGCCGAACACGCTATATGGCAAAGGGAGGTACTGTATGAATCACAGAACGTCTGACAAGACGTTGTGAGTAAGAGGGAGAAGAAGAAGACTAACTATCTATTCTGTTCAAATTTCCTTACAATCGATCAAGCAGTTTGGAAGTTATTAACAAAACCTTCTTGAGACTTATGGTTGAATAGATAAGAAAGGGGGCGTTCTAGGAAAGAATTATAATTCTAGGACATCCTGTATAAATACGAGAAAGTAGTTTTAAAGGACACCCTCCTCTTTCCCTGCTATGAACTTAGCAGCACCAATTTTGGACGATATAAGTTGTTGGAATATCTACTTGCGTGTATAAAGAGATCTTGGGGGGCCAGAGGTTTCCACACATCGCCGGAGTACCTACCGCAGGGCGGTTTAATCTCCGATCGAGTGGGAATGTTTAATAATGGCCATTTGCAGACAGTTATAATAAGGGGTTAAAATCTTGTTCTAATGTTAGTACTAAACATATAAAAAGAAATAAAATACACAGATTTGACCCTGGTTTCTCATCTGGTTTGCGAAAAGTGCATTACAAAAGTGTGCATGTGTATTTGTTAAAAGCTTGATGGAAAGCTACTACGGGATAAGAGTATCCCCCAGGGATGCGAAAAGCAGGGGATTTCGAAAGAGATATTCAGGCAGATGTTCCGGGCGAGCCGGGAGATCACCCAACTGAGTGACTCATCCTGTATAAACAGTTTAATTAGCTTATTATTATGAAAACTTCTAAATAATTCATACATGTTTCCGCTAAAATCGGCCTTAGGGCTTTACCTTTATCGGCCATCCTTACCTGCTTAAATAACCTCATTACACTTCGGAAGTTTTGACGGCCACTGAGTAGATATCAGATGTGCAATATATGATGACCCAGTCTATGCCATGGGGTGAAATATACAAATAGTGCTTTGTCATGAATTAGTGCAAAATTTTATTCTGAAGTCTTGACAATTTGACATCAGATTCATGATACATCATGTCTGAAAGCAAGAGAAAGTATACCAAAAATTTGCCTGTTAGGCGCGCAGCCCTAAAAAACTCTTCCCAATTAGTTCTTTGTAACATCAGCCATCTCACTTTCTTTGAACTCTCAACCAGTCTATATATTCTTTATACAGTTGATATGGTCGAGAAATGAGAGAATTTGCGGGAATACGATGAGGGAGACTCACTTTTGAGAAGTATTTATTTCTGATTATAGGCCATTAGTACGTTGGACCGTCCAGGAAATTAGTATCAAACATATAAATACTCCCATCTCGGCAGCTGTCTGCGTCCCTAATGGTCCATGTCTAAGAGACGTAAAGGAAAAATAGGGTACCAGCAAGTCTCACCTTTGTGCGGTTCGTAACATCTCTGTCACGCCAGGTTTTGTTCAATTAAAAAGTTGCCGACCTTGTCAGATCTATTCTCCTCCAAATCTTACCGTACTTTTCAGTAATATTCACAAGGGCTCCAAGGTATACCACCTTGTAAACAAGGTAAACAAGATAGTAAACTATCTCGCAAACACCTATCCTTAACGTGTCTGGGTGTTTATTACTTGCTCGATCTACAATCATAACTTTCGGTTTGTTTTAATTTCCAAAATTGTTTACTTATTCTCCAAGATATTACAAATGTAATACTTTGACCTGACGAATTAAATAGATGTTTATAGCATATAATTGCGTGCTGAACTACTTAAAATATTTTATATTCTAATAAATTATAATCTTTCACGACAGACTTTAATGATGGGTCACATAAAAAACTCTTGTGTCTCATACTGACAAATGAACTATAAACCGACTTACAAATAGGTACTCATCTTGATACTACTATAAAGAAGTGTATTTTATAGGTCAATTAAACAGAAGTCAATTAAATCATTTTACATATCAGGAGTGCAAATTATATATCATTAGATAGAGTGGAATAGATACATGAAATAAAACATAATAATTGACTGAAATGACGGAATAACATTCAAAATAAATTAAAAACCAAAAAAGTGTGCGATAAGGTATTTCACTTGAAACGCTGAATGGCTTGTGAGAGTCATGGAAGAATGGACCTAACGATGTTGTTACATATCTATAACTTTATCAGTTGAGTCTTTAAGATCAGAAATGCGACGTAGATAAGCTTACTCTGAAGAAATTCTTACTTATTGGAAAATTCCAAAACAAAACTTTGACGCTACTCAAAAAAATACAAAAAATTCACGATCCATTTAGATTTCACAAAGAATAACGGTTTTAACAACGACGTGTAAAAATATAACTTTTTCAGAATAATCAACGTATTAATTATTATTAATTCCCCCTATCATAAACTCCAGTACCGTAAAATAAAATGACTGGTATTTGTCAAAAAGATTATCTGCAAAATCATCAATATAACTATTGCTTCCTATAAGAAAATTACTCACGTACGTTGGAATGATTGACAATACGGAACTTTTTGAATATAGAATATTAAATGTATAATGGCCATAATTTTAACAGATGATATATTGATCCAAAGGAACAGAAGGTCTTTATAGAATCATGGACTGTCAATCAGATTTTAAAACAATTGAGACAATAGAAGAATTTTCGAATACAGCAAGAAGCTGCTTATAATCCGTAGCCAATACAACAGCAATACAACTAGAGTGCAGGCCACGACACCACAGCAACATACACAATGAGGAAGCAGACAAGCTAGCCAAAAAGAGGAAAAACAGCCTTGATGCGACCTGAGAGATCAGCGAGATATTTTACAAAGCTGCAAAAGAGCTGATATACAGAAACATTACTTGTATTTAGTGTTGGGGGAATAGGACATTTTTGAGAATCGAGTACGCGATACTCGAGAACAATCAAGAATCAAGTATGAGTACACATCACGAAATTTATTTAAAATTCGAATTCCGAATTCAAACTCTAATATCGACCTCCTCGATTTATGTTTATGTTGATCGCGTGTTGCCTCATTTGCTCGGTAATCGGCACCAGTTGATGTTAAATTTGATGTTCTATTTTCTAAATTTGGATTAGCACCATCACTTACTAGAATCAGTTTCCTTAATTGGAAATAACGGTGCTTTTAAAATACAATCGGTTTCAGAAATCGATCGGAATTAAAATACTTAATAATCGATTCCAGTAACAGACTCCAGGATACATTTCTTCTACAAACTCTCTAAATATTACATATTAATTTTATTTCTGTGAAACCATTTATTATGGACCAAAGAATAAAAATAAAATATCTTTCCCTTAAAACCTACACAATATATGTTATCATTTTTTCTCTTCAAATTGCCGTTAAAATTTGAAAATGAAAATATCGATTTCGATTCTAGATATTAGTGAACTGTCTAAATGAAAGATCTACAAATTGTTAAAGTTCATCAAAGCTGTGCATTTGTAATCTTTACAGGATACTGAATTGATATTCTGTGTGTATTTTAACACTGGATATGCAAAAATGACATTGGTAATTTCTGTTATACCGGATACAAATTAGGTTCAAATTTTTCTAGAAGGAGTCACGTTTCGGGATGTTCACTTATCTTAGTGAAATGTAATTTTGACATTTTAGCTATAACCGAGTTATCCGTAGAATGCCATACTGAAATGTGTGCAGTGAGTATTAACATAGAAAATAGAAAAATAATTAATATTTCAGTATACCGACCACCAAATGCGGATATAGATATATTTCTATTAATTCTGGCGCATTAAACATTGCTCCAAATAAATGTAATTTTATTGTATTGTCTGACGATTTCAATATAGATTTTAACAAAAAGTGTACCTGGACAAGGTTATTTGAGGATCTGTTAAGTTGTTATGAACTCATGATAACTTCGACAGAGAGTAAGGTCAGTTGGGGTTTCTGGGCCCAGGGGGTAACTGGGCCATGGCTTTTTTCCGTAAAACTTGTGGGGGTAATTTCACTTCAAGCAGTTGGCAGCACCGAAGGACAATGGCATCTCACTATAACAATTTCTGAGTGTTGTTGCTTTCATGTAGCAATTTTTTAAATTTTGTATTGCAAAATTTTCGTAGCAACTTGATGTAATCTTGATTTTATGAAATATCTGCAGGTTTACTGTATATATTATCAACGTCACAGTTAATTTAGCATACATTAGAACCATAATATATCCCTAAAATATTATTGCAAGCACGTATTTTCCGTTAGGTCATAAGCTTGAGTGGGTGGCCCTGTTACCCCCATAACATTTCAAAAACCAATTTTTTGTAAATCGCGAAAATAGCCTAAGCAACCCCATTTCTTTAGATTATTTTTGCGATTTATAAAAAGTTGGTGAGTAATTGAGCTAAACGGACATTGGATTCGTGTTCAGCACGTCGAAATACATAGGATTACTATGTCGGGTCCCGGGTACAGACCACTTTTTTTGTGGGCCTGTGTTATTTATGCTTACTTGAAATTAGATGTTTTACTTCCACATCCACGTAGTGGATTGGAAATATAGTAATCGTAAACAAATTTTCAAAAACTTTTTTCCTTGAAATCGGTTTAGAATGTAATGAAACGTCGAGATTTTAAATTTGAGCGAAAAAAAAAATTTCTGTCTGTCGGTCTGTCGGTCTGTCTGTCTGTAACTTTTTTGTCCGCACGCTTTCTCCGGAACGATTTAAGATATTGTCTTGAAATTTTGTACACGTATATATTATAATGAGATCTCTAACTGGATGGTTTTTTGAGGATATCCGGTGAAGGGTTGGGGGGTAAATAGGGGTATATCTGGGGAAATATGTAAAGCAAGCTGGCAAGAGTACAGAAACTTGAAATTTGATGTATGTACTACAGGCCAAGGCCTCAGATTTTTTGATAATGTTTTTCAAGCCACCCACCACCCTTTCTTCATTATTAAAGGGGTTGCTAAAATAAAATTGAGATATTCATTTGAAATTTGATACACGTATGTATTATAACGACATCTGGAATTAGATTATATTTTGAAATGATTCCGTTGAAGGGTTGGGGGTTAAATAGGGTTAAATAGGGGAAAATAAATAAAGCAGGCTGATAAGAGTACAAAAGCTTGAAATTCGGTGTATGTACTAGAAGCCAAGGTCTCAGATTATTTATGTTATTTTTCAACCCCCACCACCCCTACTTCATTATTAAAGGGGTTGATAAAATGAAATTGAAATATTCACTTGAAATTTGGTATACGTATGTATCATAACGACATCTGGAACTAGATTATACTTTGGAAAGCTTCCGTCGAAGGGTTGGGGGTTAAATAGCGGGAAATAAGTAAAGCAAGCTGGTATGAGTACAGAAACTTGAAATTCAGTGTATGTACTAGAAGCTAAAGACTCAAAATTTTTATATTTTTCAACCCTCCCCCCCCACCACCCCTACTCCATTATTAAAAGGGTTGATGAAATAAAATTGATATATTCATTTGAAATTTGGTACACATGTATTTTAACGACATCTGGAGCTAGATTATATTTTGAGATGATTCCGTTGAAGGGTTGGGGGTTAAATAGGGATAAATAGGGGAAAATAAGTGAAGGAAGCTGGTGAGAGTGCAAAAATTTGATATTCCGTGCATATACTAGAAACCAAGTTCTCGGATCATTTATATTATTTTTCAACCCCCACCACCCCTACTCCATTATTAAAGAGGTTGATAAAATAAAATTGATTTATTCACTTGAAATTTGGTAGGCGTATATATTATAACGACATCTGGAACTAGATTATATTTTGAGATAATTCCGTTGAAGGGTTGGGGGTTAAATAGTGGTAGATAGGGAAAACTAAGTAAAGCAAGTTGGCAAGAGTATAGAAATAAATATAATAATAAATAACAATCGTTTGTATGAAACCGAGACTCGTATTGTCCAGTTGCCCCAATTTCTAAGGGTAACTGGGCCCATCAGATTTTCTATTATTTAATTATTATTATAAAGAAAATTAAGTTCGACTCGGGATTTGAATACTATATATTTAAAGACTGTATATTGTATTATATATAAAAAAATATATCAGATATTAATAAAACTTGTTAGTGGTTCTCAGGCAAGTTCAAAGTATAAAGTAAACTTCATATTTCTAAGTCAGATAAAAAATTTCAAAGCTTTGCCGCCTATTACCACTAGGATATAGCGGGGCATGGATTAAAATAAGAAATTAAGGGAAACTCGCCAGTATCAGTTATAATTTCTAATAATTACGCCACTCACTCCTAAAATATCTTACGATCTAACGGTCACTACTGTTTACTTAATTTTTTACACACATACATAATGCCGTAAAAGGGCAAGCATTTTTATGGCCGAGTTTTATGGCTTTTTTTGGGTGTCTCGCGCCGTTGGGTGTCTCCTTTGTCGGGAATTTTTTATTTGACTTAGAAATATGAAGTTCACTTTAATATACTCGCTCAGGTTGTAAAATCATGGCCAAAATATCCCAAGTGACCTTACCAGAATATTTACGAAAAAAAATGGACATACTAGTTCGACCTGCATTGACTACATGGTAATTAATATGCCAGGTGATATGTTTGACTGTCGACTGTCGCCTGATAAATTCAAATATTGCAGATTATCTAGCTCATTTGTTTTGTATAAACACTGTCTCCGCTGCACATCAAGAAAACCAAGCGGAAACATGCAAGCAAAAAAAAGTTAAAGAACGTATCATTACAACTAGCAACATGAAACATTTATGTACAGCGATGAGTCAAGTTGACTGCATGGTTTTACATATTATATTTAAATATAAATGGTGGATTTTGGTTCTTAGTTGATACAATCGTGCGGTATTTGGATGTCTGTTGTCGGGTCAAGTACGTGGAGCAAAAGTGTACAGAAAATAGACATAATGACAAAAGATGTATAACCAAAGAGTTAATCGAGGAAGGTAAGAAATCAAAAAATAAATTAAAATTGCCTATCAAAATAGAAAAAAAGAAAATAAATAATTTGAAATTTCCTAAGCAAAAGATTTTTTTGTGATAAAATAGCAAATTCCTTAAACAAAACTAAGGAAACACCGAATATTATAAATAGTAAACTTGGTAGAAATAGAGTACTGATGACATATCCCTTTTCGTGCTAAAGCATATTAGTGATCATATTGTTTGTTCACTAATATACCTAATAAATCAGTCCTTTTGTCAGTGTTGTTTTCCTGCAGTTTTTAAGATGCACGTATTATTCCAAGGGTGTCCAGAAAACATTGATAATTACAGACAGATATCGAGACTTAGCACCTTATCAAAGATAATAGAAACAGTTTTTCATGTTCGTATTGTTAATTTTGTGGAAAAGAATAATATTTCGCATCGCAACATGGATTTAGGTCAGGTAGATCAGTTGAAACGGCTTTTTCCCATTTAATTAATTATGTATATTCCTGTGTGAATGACGATATGTTGCATCAATGTTCTTCGGTCTATCTAAAGCTTTCGATGCTATGGACTGAGAAATACTCTTAACAAAAGTGTTTCATCTAGGAATTAGAAATACTGCCTTGAACTGTATTAGATCTTATATGGACGACAGGTCACTAATAATGAACTACAGTCATGTGAATTCTAGGGCACACAAAGTTAATCAAGGAGTTCTCTAGGGCTCTGTCCTATAGGGCCCTTACTATTTATGTTATTTGTAAATGACCTTCCTGATTACATAAAATATGTAAGTCATGCTACTATATTTGCTGATAATACCACTATTACAATAACGGCGACAAGTGTAGATGAAATTCAATTACAGGCGGAAAATATTACTAATACTTTAAGGGTAAGGTGTGATAGAAATAAATTAATATTAAGTACAAAAAAAAACGGTAGTAATAAATTTTCATGTTAGAAGATCTTTACCAGTTAATTTCAAAATTATTATGGACATCGAACTGGATGATGAAACAAAATATCTTGGTACTATACTGGACTCGAAGTTATCATGGGATAATCATATTGACACGGTACGCAAAAAATGAAATAAAGCATATTTTGGCATCCTCCAAATGAAAAACACTTTGAGAATGGTCTACTAAATATTTATTATGCTTTGGCGTACTCACACATTTCATTAAACATTATGAGTTGGGGTTGTGGCAGAGGAAAGAATAGGGTATTTGTTTTACAAAAAATATTAGTTAGTCTAATATTTAATTTAAAATGTAGATAAAGGTAGAACAATTTCCAAGTAAAAAAATTAACCTTACCGTGCGTGTACATGTTTAAATGTTTAATGTACACTAAACAAAAGCTCGGAAAATTGGTTATGATATCTGATAATCATTCTTACATTCTGATAATCATTAGGCACGGCGAACTCTTACCTATTCCAAGTCATAAAACTACAACATATATGAATTCTCCATGGTACAATTGTGTTAATTTATAAATGCATTGCCCAATACTGTGCCAGAAAGCAGCGGTACTAAACTGTTTAAAAATAAAGTTAGAAATATTTTTCTAGAAAGCGGTTTCTATAGTATTGACGAGTTTGTGTCCGGAATATTACAGTAACGATAGTTTGTGATTTTATCATTTTTAATTAATTAATGTTTGATCTTTTGTGTAGGCAATGTGTTTTGTATATGTTTTATTCTTAGTTGTACACACTATAATTTCATTTGTAAGTATCATACTCATACAGGGTGTAATTAGCTTCATGTCATTAAAAAAAACTGGTGGTAGGGAACGACAAGACAAACAAAAAACCTTATATAATATGGGGTCTAAAGCTCATAGTTTTGGAGAAAAAAAATAAACAAAAATTTCGCAAATTTTCAATCAAATTTTTTGAGAACTGCTGGAATATTGAGGTAGGTTTAGATCTAGATCTGATCTGAAGAAAACTATACTCTAACTCTTCCTTGTGCAATATTTTAGTTACTGTGAGTGTTTCGTTATGTACACACGTCCAACCCCGCCGTTCGTTGTTTTTGTTATTTTTTAATTTCGCGTCATTGTGTATTTATAGTTAAGATTTATTTTATTGACTTACCGTTCAAGTTGTCGAATTCTTGCTTACGTAGACACAACTCACTTGTTCGTTCTTTTGTATTCCTTTTTGGCATTTGTACCAAGTTTTTATTTTATTTTCTTTATTGACAACGTTAGTTGATAGTTTAGTGTTTAGTGTTGAACGAAGTGCGTATGTCCTTAATTCGACGTACCGAACTGTGTATTGATGCAGATGCAGAGACTTTGAATCATTTAGGTAGGTAGTAAGCTTTTAACCCAGGACACTCATTTATGTTACAAATGTTAATAAACCACATTTAAATTTTCTAAATTACATACAATCCAATATTTTGTTCCAAATTAAAAAACGCGCATGTAAAGAAATGCTCTGTTTAAACTTCTATGGCCATCATTTGCTTGCAATTGTGCACGAGGAGAGAACGAATTATTCACCTCTTTATAATCGTCTCAGTTCAGTTGAGGCGGTCCATCAAAGGCGATCGATGATCCGAGGCCTTTGCTTTGACACCGCAGACCACCGCGTGTGCTGGCGAGCACTTTTTTATGACAATTTAAAAGTTGTGTAATTGGGAACTACAAGTCCATTGGCCAAGAAAAGCAGCGGTTCTCAATTGTTGTCTACCATAATATTAAAAATGTTGACCTAGATCAGTTTTTTTCAAAGTGCCCCTAGAGGGAAAAGTCATAAAGGTTTTTTGTTTGTCTAGTCGGTCCTCATTACCAATTTTTTTTAATGACATGAAACTGATTAGGTTATTGAACCAAGTAAAACGATCCATTTGGAAAAATATCCAATTTACTATAAAAATGAAATCAGACAAAAATCCCATGAAAAAACCGCTGCCTAAGGAATCACTACTTCCACATCTAGATTCTTCATCCAAGTCACTTTAAAGGAAACATCTTGACTGCATTTGCACTCTAGTATGTGGAAATTAGTGGTCATAGAATTTTAATAATATTTGGGGCAGATGTCAGAAAAGTTCGAGGAGTTGGTTTCTACCATATACGTTAAAAATGAAGTTTCTGGTTTACCCTACTTATTTTCCACTATTCACAACCTATCACCTCCCACCCCTTCAATGGAGTCATCTCAATCAGATGTCACTACAATACATACGTGTACTAACTTTCAAGTGAATATCTCAATTTGATGTTACCAATCCCATTAATAATGAAGCGGAGGTGGTGGAGTTTGAAAAATATTAAAAAGAAATCTGAGGCCTTGGTTTCTAGTATATACAAAGAATCCCAAATTTCTGTACTTTTACGAGCTTGCTTTACTTATTTTCCCTTGCATAACCCTATTTAACCCCCAACCGTTCAACGGAATCATCTCAAAATATAATCTAGTTCCAGATGTCGTTATAATATATGCGTGCTAAATTTCATGTGAATATCTCAATTTGATTTTATCAACTCCTTGAATAATGGAGTAGGGGTGGGGGGGGCTGAAATATATTATTAAAAAATCTGAGGCCTTGGCTTCTAGTAGCTACATACACCGGGTTTCAAGTTTCTGTACTCATACAAGCTTGCCTTACTTATTTCCCCCTATTTACCTCTAAATAACCCCAACCCTTCAACGGAATCATCTCAAAGTATAATCTAGTTCCAGATGTCGCTATAATTCATACGTGTACCTAATTTCAAATGAATATCTCAATTTTCTTTTATCAACCCTTTTAATTATGAAGTAGGGGGGTGGTGGGGGTTGAAAAATATTATGAATAATCTGAGACCTTGGCGAATAAATCTGAGGTCTTAACTTCTTGTACATACACTGAATTTCAAGTTTCTGTACTCTTACAAGCTTGCTTTACTTATTTTCCCTTATTTACCCCCTATTTAACCCTCAACCCTTCGCCGGATATCCTAAAAAAACAATCCAGTTCCAGATCTCGTTATAATATATATGTGTACAAAATTTCAAGTCAATATCTTAAACCGTTCCTGAGAAAACGTGCGGACAAAAAAAAAAAAGTTACAGACAGACAGACAGACCGACAGACAGACAGACAGAAATTTTTTTCCGCTTAAATTTAAAATCTCGATATTTCATGACATTCTAAACCTATTTCACGAATAAAAAATTTTGAAAATTTTTTTGCGATTACTATACTTCCAATCCACTACGTGGATGTGGAAGTAAAATAATACAAAACCATTAAAAAGACTTCTAAACACCTTTGGTCTAATATTAAATCGAAATCTACGTAAAAAATTATTTTACTAAAAATGACCAAAATATTGAAAAATTTTTCATCTCGAGGACGACGGTCAATCGCCTTTGGGCTCAGCCGTTCAAATTTTCAAAAGTACTCCAAAAATTCAAGTTGCACGGAGCGGAAAACTGCTCCGCCCGACGGACTTTTCGGAAGTACCACGAAATTAAATTTTAAAATTTCAAAAAATTATTTTTACAAAATTACTATAACAAGACGTAATTAAATCCAAAAGCCGCTCCTCGAGATGAATTTTTCGAAAGTACAACAAATTGTTTTTTTCGAAAGTACAACGAATTTGGTGTTTTACAAGTAGCAATCCTCAGTCAGGGTGTAGCGAGTAGCCATTTTAAACGTCAAAATTTAGGGAAAAATCAATGGGGCGGTTTTTCCAATAAAAACCGAAATCCTCATTTAATATTCCTCAAAGAGTTGGAGCATAATCCTCATACAAAACCCCAAAAACGTACAGAAAAATAGTCAAAGAATTCAAAGTCGGAGGGTCGATTCCGACGAACACAAAATATTTTTTATTCCTGCTCAGGCGGACAACGCCATACTAATCACTCTAAGGTGTGTCGACGGAAAAAAAGTATATTTGTGTTCGATGCCGTTAGTACGTTTTTAAAAGCAGGAAAACCATCGGACGACACATATAGATAGCTTCTTTAAGCATCTTGATAATAATTTCGATAATATTAGTGCCAAATTCAAAGTGAATAGTTTTCAAAAAGTTTTGCATACATTTTACAAATATTACTAATTGGGAGTCTGAATGTTTTTGTACAGTCGATTGTCGTAGTTCTCTTGACGCTGAATAAGTTACACTCCTACGGGAGGTAACGGCTTGCCGAGTGGTGGTGCTCTTTGATGTTTGCCTTATACACATTAGCTAGGTATTGAATATTTATACTTTTTACATTTTATTAATTATTTCAATAAATGAGAATATATTTTGAATTCGATTTCTTATCGATCCACTAATTATAAGATTTGTGACCGACGGGCGATTCTGTGGCGTGAGTCGGACAATTACTTTCCGCGGGTCACCTTGATCCCGCCAAGTCTGTGTACTTGTCCGAATACTCATAGAATCCATCGACGGTCTTAATTATTAAGAAGTGTTTCTGAGATAGTGCTAATTATAAGCTATATTCATTAAAAGTGCGCCGACCGACGTAAGAGTTCGACGGAGAGAGCAGACTGTGTAACGAAGCAAATTTTATTTTATAAAACCGCATGTTTATTATATACTATTTCTAAGTACAGAAAGTAAATAGTTTGAATTTAAGCATTATCCGGTTGGAGAGAGAGCTCCGCTAGATGGCGCTAGTTCTCCAACACCAATTAATTATGTTCCATCTGTATCGAATACTCTGCCGAGTCAACGATATAGTAAGGGAATCTGGAGCCAGGAGGAAATTCGAAATTAAACCGATACCGACGTTCGAGTAAGTACAGGAATATCCAGGACAGAAAAAGGTTCTGAGGTTTCTGGCTGGTCTAGTCCCTTCAGCTGGTCAGATACCAACGGCTTTTGGATATCCTGGATGTTATCTGTCCTTACTGCCCGGAGCGTATGTACGCAGGGTGGAGGTATCCTGGGTAGACTCGGGTGTGGTTTGCTGGCCTAGTCCCTTCAGCTGGTTGACCACACGGGCTCGCTGATACCCCGCATCTCCTCCACTCTCGTGTCCGTAAACCCTGGAGATTGGTCTATCCCTGCGGGTGGATTAACCAAGAGGGAACCGTGAGCCGGAATGTTTCTGGTTGTAGACCGTCGAAGGGGATATCTTGAGTGATTCACTGGCCTAGTCCTTTCAACTGGGTAATCACTTGAGATATTTCTTTCTAACTCACTGTTGAGTACGCACGCCTGGTTCTGAGGTGTTTTGGGTAGATAGGGTGACTTGCTAGCCTAGTCCCTTCAGCCGGTTTGTCACATAAGCTCTCGGCTACCCAAAATTTCCCCCGTACTGGAGTGAGTACATCCTAGAGGGCAATTTATGCCTAGGTATAAATTGGCCGACAGGGAACAGTGAGCAGGAGTGGGTGATTTATCTACGTGTGCATTCTAAATCTTGTATCTTTCTTTTCCGCTGCGCACTAGCCAAGTAGCGTAGGTATTGTACCGTATTGCATGTAGATTTGGTAATTGCTTCCTCCCCGCTTGGTAATCACCGCCGATAACAGTAACCGTGCTTGTTGTAGTAACTTAACCGTAGTAACCTTCCCCCCCTCGCTCGCCGTCTAAATATTGTTTTGTTTGCTTGAATGCAAATACGTTAGGGTAGTAGGATTGTAGATATTATGATTTTGATTATAATAAATATGTATATTATTTAAACTGTGCCTTTTACTGTGTGTGTGTGTGAAGTCTGACCTCCCTAGACCCCTGGACATACCGTGTCTCCTCTGACGCTATCCCAGCCCTACCGAAACAGGTTGTGTTAAGAGGCTAGTGTGAGTCCTTTACCTCACGGAAAACAATTGTAAAGGTGGCGCCCGAGCTTACCGTCACCGCCGACTGAAGGCTCGAGTGCCAAAGTGACGATTCACTACTCGAGAGTGTGAATAAAACGTCACAACTGTAGCAATCACAGTAAGTATAATTTTGCCTATTTCTCGTCTTGGGGAGTCTGAAGGGTATCTTGAATCCCCCTTGTGAGCAGAGTTGATCAGTATCGTAGTGACGACACGGCTCCGGCCTAAATTATATACACTCCTTGTCGTGTCCTTCAGACCGAACGATACTAAGTTCATCTACAATTACATCCTGTATTCATTGAAGCTGTGTGGTCAAAGTTTAATTACGATTATTTATTTTATTTGCATTCTACTATTTGTGGGAAATTTGGACCTATCCTATGTCATGTAATGTGATCAAATGGATTAATTTTGTTATTATTATTACTACACATTATGTACATATCTAACAAACTTAAAGGTGTCCCTATCCAGAAGGTAGGATATATGGTGAAGAGAAATAAATCCCTCTTCGCATCTTATTTGAATGTCCAACCTTAGTGGCTAGGTTTTCACGCTTCGGAGAACAATTTGCGATATCCAAATCTCCATCAATCGTACGCTTGCCTTTGTAGGACAAAACTGTCTATAGTAGGTTCATGAAAAGTGAAAAGTGGAGCAAAAAATGAGCGGCATTTTCATCAAAGGAAATAACAGGTCTATTTGACTGAAGTTGTACTGTTGTTGACACACAGAAGTATATTAAATATTGAATGGTTTTGCCGGCTAGTAAAGAAGAAAAAATGTACTATTTGTCGCTTGGTGTACAGTTACCGACAAAGGCTATAAAAATTAATTGGCGTTCCGCCAGTACGAGTTATCTTACAATGGCGTTGTTCTGGATCGTTTTGTGTATTATGTATTAAACTATTAATTACTTATAAAAGGTTGCAAAATTTAAGTCAAAATAAAATGTTACGGGTGAAACACTTATCTGTCGTAGATCGCACACTGCAGAAAAGAAATAAATAACTACCAACACAAATTATGAAACTTGTGAAACCAACGCGCGCCCTTGGAGCTACTTTTCACTCATTTTAAACCCACTATACCGGAATAATGAGACTATTATAGATAAGCTTAATCTTCAGTGCAGCGCAATCTGCAAGAAAGACAAAGAAGTCTTATTCAATAAGTGTCCAGAGTTTTACGGTTTTATCAGAAAAAGTGATTTTAACGTTAATTTTTGAATTATGTGTATGTAATTACTGCAAAAATAACAGAAATTGATTTTCAAAATTTTAAGGCAAATTGTAACTTGAAAGGGCAAATGAAGAAGAAATAGGCATTTTTTTCTTTGTTGAAAGAATTCTAACAAAATATTGTGATATTTTACTCATATTTCTCCAAAAACTGTTAAAAATAGGTAGATGTCAGTGTCGCATCACCTCGGCCAATAGTTCAAGTAATAAACACCTAGTTATTCAGTTCAATTCGTGCCGCTCATTATGTAGTTGTTCTATAGTAATTTGGCGGCCTGCAACGAATTCTGTTGGCAACTGAATGCGGACAAGATTTAGTTCAAGATAAGTTTCAAGGACACATTACACAAACAATGATATATTGCACTTCAGTAATATTGTCAAATGAATATTGACTCATTCTTTTTATAAGTATACGACAGTATTACTGTCAATATTTAACTTCAGTACTCATCTAGTAAGCATAGTTGTTTAAATTTGTTTAATGCAAGTAAAAACGGCAATAAAAACCAGCCATCCAAATATCAAAGACAGGACTATTATAAGCGGACAAGCTACTACAGAGCCGCATTTAAATTTTTTCCGGATTAGAGTGAACAAAATATTATACTAGAGGTTTTGAAATCGTATATACTAGAGGGTTTGAAATCGTATGGTGGAAGTATTGCCCGCCCTTCGCGATATTGATAGATAAATTTAAAGTACGGCTCTGTTTATTTGTTCCCTGGGTATGACGTTCTAGTTAGGGGTGACTTGCGTAACTAAGTTTCAGGAGGTAAGAAATTGTAATTAAAAGAGACTTGTTTCCGATTGTGTCTTATTATAATTATGCCAGAACGTACTATACATGAGAACAATGTTGTTCTATGTATTAAGTAATACATTATATTTATGAATTGCCATTTTCTACCAAATTTGCACATGCCCCGCTCTCCCATTTATACGTATAAGCGGAACACCTTTGAGATTCTTTATGTGCATGGAGACAACTACACGGCGGTTTTAGTTTTATTGGAAAATGAATCTGCAAAAGGAAAGATGTGTAGCAATAATTATAGCATTAGAAATGAAACGTTATATCAAACGGTGTGCCTGAGCGAAAAAACGAATGACACGTCCCTGTATTGGCTGGTATGCCTCATTGGTTTAGTATATACGATATCAATTGGAACAGCATAAAAACGAAAACTCGGAGTAAAGTCGGCATCTCCTTTATGGGATATAGGCTATATAGGATATGAGATATATTTTATTTTAATTGTTAAAGAAATGGATTTATATAATACCTTTATTCAATAGAAGTGGTTAATGAAAAAATATGTTTATCACATTTGATAAGTCACATAAATTATATAGTAAGGCTTCGTCTATTGTCTAGTGACCTACCTCTCGTTCTATCTTCTAGCGGCAAAGTTATGTAATTTTAGGCGGGAGTTGCATAGATAGTATATAATCCTTCCGAAGGGGCGTAAAGCATCGACTGTCTTGTTTATTAAATGTTAGGCCATGATACTATGAACTTTGCAGTATTATGATGTTAGGCAAGTAGTAAATTTCTACTATTCATTAAAGGAAAGACTCAGCAAAAAGGGGGAACTCGTTTCCTGGCATCGGTAATTGGTTTCAGTAGCGGAAATAGGTCGACGTTAAATAAACAAATTTCAAAAAAGCTTTGTCTATGAACTTTAAATAAACAATATTTCATTTGTCACTATCCGATTTTTCAGAACTTCAATCGGTATTTACATTAATAATAATTGGATTAATAGGTGGTAATATAGAATATTCATTCCTTTTTTATCACATGAGATACACACTTTCTCCATATATCGCTTTTGCTTATTTCGTCTACTCTTATCTTTATATTCCTTAAGACAGCCTCACTTAATTGTGTGGATTGATTATATTGACGTAGTCTTATTTTTACATCAGCCGACACCATTTCAATGGGGTTGAAAACGCAATAATATGAAGGTAGACGTAAAATAGTATGATCGTGCGCTTCAAATATTTTTTCAACGGCATGTTCCTTTTTAAAATGTTGCTTTCCAATCAGTTCTAATAAAGTCTTATTTGTATTATTCTCTGGCATTTCTTTACCTTTCATAAATTCAATGATATCGGCTTTTCTTGTGTTGGTGTTCGGAATTTTTGTGTGTTGCCGCATTATATGACGCATTGTCCATAACAATTACAGAATTTGGTGGGATATTTGGTAACAGCTGTTCCTTTGCCCACTTCTTAAATAATTCGGCTTCGTGGTAGTCGGCAGAGGATTGCTTGATATTTTTGGCAGACAACAACGGTTTTTGGAATAAAACCGTTTTTACTTCCAGCATGTAGAATTATAATTCTTTACCCCCTAGAATATGGAGCACTTAAATTATGCTTTTTGGTGTTATCTACCCAACCGTATTGAACTACATCATGGGTGTCAAATCATATTTCGTCAAGATAAATTATGTCTCTATTTCCATCTCGGTATTCTATTATTTTACGCAGGTACTCGTGTCGATAATCAACGATGCGTGCTAATTCCATAACTATCATTCGTTTGTCCAATTTTTTGTACCTAAAACCGTAATCGAGCAAAACGTTTCACAAAGTATCTAATGATTTATAGTTATAATCTGGATAGTCGCGTAATTTATCTCTAATCATTTCTAATGTGGGCATCTTCTGTTCATTGTAAAAGTTATACACAAATCGACCAATGATATCTTTGGACGCGTTATCAAGTTTTTTAAGTTTTTGTCCAACTTTTTTCCGTTTAATAGGATGATCAATTACATCCCCGGCGCTAATAATCCTATAAATTTTAGTACTGCTGAATTTGGTTAATTCACAAATCCTCTTCACAATTTGATTATATGAAGAATCAATATTTTCGCTTTTTAAACACGAGTAAGTATTCAAAATAACCCTTTGAGTTTGAACGTGTAAGTCTTTATTTTCAAATTCCGCTTGTATAGGCTCTGTATCAAAATCGTCCGTTTCGTTGTCACTACTATCGAAAGGCCTCCAAAATGCCATTTTAAACAATTAATTGCAAAAAATCACTCAAACACTGTAATAAAACTAATAATTTGTTCAACTATTCACTAGAATTAAGTAATTTATAACGCTGCCTGGCTGTACTGCACTGACTCGTACAGATCATACGATGCAAATAATAGTTCATACGTATTTTTTGTTTGATATATTATCGCATGCAAAAACTCTGAACGAGGTTGGTGTTGACAAATCAAATTCGTTAAGCATCTAATCCCACCTATATTTCTATGTGACAGGCGGATCAAGTACACGTGGACTGTAGACGAGTAGTGGTGAATATAAATCTGTAAAATTCTGTGCTCTCTCATTCAATGTGAAGCGATATATTGACAATACCCCGTAAGATCCTCTAGTTCCGTGCTGTTCCAATTGAGTTCGTAAATACTATACTAACCCTTTTCTACGAGGCTACAATTTTCTTTAATTACTCTCTGTAGTTGCACTAAAGATATTTTTTTCTGACATCAATCGGATGGCTGCAGGTTTTATTCCTACAAAAGTGCCGCAATTTTCTAAATGCCTCGAAAATTTCAATGAAATTTTGCTAATCTTATCTTGTTCTCGCTCTGTCTAGTTTTCAAATTCCATAGTACACTATCGCCCATTCTTGCATACAGCGCGAAACAAACTATAAGTACTGATTTAATATTGAAGTACATAACAATACAAGGTCAAAAATATTGTCATCCCCATTCTCCAATAATAAATCACAATATCTGCATCCGAATCAATACCACATCAATATTCGCTTTGCACTTTTCAAATCAACGACTCTTACATGTGCGACTTGACACACTCTTGACAGTTCAGTTCATCACTAACTTCCTCTTGCGGATTTAGTATAGAAATATACCTTTGCTTATAGGAAATCAAAGACTACTGAGGAGGAAGAAATATTGAACATGGTTGGACGAGGCAAGTTAAAGCTTCGAACTGTGAGGTTCATAGACGGTAAATAAAGTTAATAATAATGTTTAAAAATTATTGCCATTATTTTCAATAAGATAACGAAAAATGTTGCTATACAAATAACTCTGTCATGAATACAGGTTCAATGTTATATAGTCCTATGTTATTGAATAGCAAGTATGGCGCGTTGTCTTCAAACGTTTCTTATAAGTACGATAACTTCGATGTTCGAAATATTCGATAAGATCGAAATTTGCACAGTAAATTAGTGCTAGCTAGAGAATGAACCTCATTTAAAGAAAATAGATTAATAATTATGAAAGTTACTAAACATTTAAATTTAAAAATATATGTGAGAGTAGCCTCGATACTTTTTGAAAAATTCTGCATACTAATGAACGTTTCGTTAACCAATCCGACATCATCGGAAGTTGAATAAGTTTAAAAATATAATAATTATTTCCACAAAACTGACTTATCTTCAGAAATTATGAAGAGTATTCTTCCCATAGAATGACCAACAGTTATATAAAAATCTGAATAAAGTGTTGACGACGGACATTCATAGTCAATTTCTTTTTTTTTAAGTAATTGTTAACATGAATATAATTTAAAAAATTTTTAAAGCAAAGGATCCTTTTGCAGTAATCTACCACTAAAAAATAATACATTAAATAATTCTAAAAGGGTACTAGCCACAAATGATTTTCTTTAGCTCGAAATGTTGTATGTGTGTGTATATGTGTGTGGTGTGTGTGTATGTATGTTCAAATTTGGTGATAGAATGTTTGACCATTTCCCGATATCCAATCATGCTGAAAGTTTGCACATCAAATTGGTTCTGAGGACAATACAATATAGTATATTCAATATTATGGCAGATTCAATATGACGGCCGCCACAAAATAGCAGATTACCTTTTTCTTGACAACCCCCTCGACATGGGTATTAAATGAACGGGTATAAAAAGTTAAATACAATAAACTGAGTGACGTCTAAATCCAATATGGCGACCGCCACAAAATACCTATATTTTTACAACCCTCTCGGCATGGCTATGAAATGAAAGGGTATGGCAAGTAGAATATGTGGCGTTATTATAAATCCAATATGGCGGCTGACACAAAATGGCGGATTACCTATTTCTTTACAATCCCCTTGATATGGGCATCAAATGAAAGAGTTTGACAAGGGTAAACGAAGTAACGGCGATCCAATATGGTGGCCGGCACAAAATGGCGGATCAACTGTTTTTTTACAACCCCTTCGGCATGAGCATGAAATGAAAGGGTAGAATACAATAAGCTGTGTGACGTTATTCTAAATCCAATATGGCGACCGACACAAAATGGCGGATTGCCTAGTTCTTTACGACCCCCTTGATATGGGTATCAAATGAAATAGTATGAGAAGAGAAAACGAAATGATGGCGAAATGAGGCAGACGGGAAACTCGAAAGTAAAAAATAAATAAATAAAAAAAATGTTTGAACAATGGTTTTGTTTCGAAAATTAATTGCACTGAAAGGTAGAAAATAATTTATTCAGTAATTGAAGTACAAAATGATGATGAAGAGAAGAAAATCATAAGACGCATCAGGATTGTGATAAAACGTTATGAATAGTATGTTGTAATATTATCATATTACATATGCTGCTGCTATTGCAACAGCAATACTTTATCAGCATCCAATGGTTTTGTTCTTTTTACCAATTTGTAATTTAAACACTGAATAAAAATAATTTTCTATTTTTTGGCACAATTCAGTATTACAAGAAAATCATTGTTTAAAAAGAAAAAAACATTATTTATTTAAAACAAAATTTGTAACATTAATACTTCTTTTCAATGTTCCAGGAAACAGCAATTAAGTTCAATGTGAAGTTTTTATAATGTTTATATTCAAATATTATTTTACATAAATTAATTAGCACCTTTAATCACGTAAGTAACTATAATTAAGGTATATCATTTTCCTGGTTTAGCTTGAAATGAATCTTATTAAAATTGTACTTTAATCACAGAGAAAGCATATTGTATAAAACAAGTCTATTAAGAATAGAATTCATTAAAACATAAAATATTATAATATAGGTATTCTTTGTTGAATTAAATGCCAATGTATCTAAACATGTATTTTTTCGTTTTGAAAGAATCCCCTCCCAGATCTTGGCGAAATTTTGTGCATAAATTGATAGTAGTATGGGATGAACTATTCCAGAAAATTATAATAAAAAAAATGTTTCAGGGAGCTATGTGGGTAAGAAAAAAAATTTTTTCTCGAAAAAATATGTTGTGTTTTAATGCCACGAACAGAGAAAAAACCACTGCCTAACGAGCCACTACTTCCACATTTAGATTTCCCATCCAAGTCTCCTTAAACAAAAGCATCTTGATATTATATTTGCACTCCTGTATAGGAGTAGGGTGGCTGATGCAAATATTTCTTTTGAGAGCTGTTGCTCTCGTATACACTATATCACAATTTTATTTTGTTAACCCCTTTAATAATAGAGTGGGGGTGGTGGTAGGGGTGGCAGATATTATAAAAAAATCAAGAACTTGATTTCTAGTATATACACCAAATCTTAAGCCTCTGCACTCAGTTATTTAGCCCTGTTTACCCCCTCAACCCTTCAACAGAATAAGCTCAAAATATAAGTTTCAGATCTCAATAATGCGTACGTGTACCCAATTTCAAGTCAGTATTTTAACTCTATTTTGTTAACCCTTTTAATAATAGAGTAGGGATGGCGGTGGGGCGGGTATAAAAATCTGGGGCCTTGTCTTCTAGTACATATATGGAATTTCAAGTTTCTGTACTGTTACCAGCTTGCTTCACTTATTTTCCCCTATATAATATAGTTCCTGATGTCATTAGAATATATACGTATACTAAATTTTAAATGAATATCTCCACTCCATTACGTGGATGTGAAAGTAATTATCAATTTCATTTGGCGTAGAACTACAATGGGATGAGCTTGAGGCAAATAATTGTTTATTTACCCTCTTAAAACACCTACAATTAACAAAGTTCTCAAATGGGTAGCTTCTTTGTAAATCTTTGACGTTGGATGTCCAGTCGAACAAATTCTGGTTTGAAAACCTAAGCATTTTTGATTATTGGCGTCTGTACTGTAGTCAACCGCATAAGTAGTTTTCACAAACATTAAGGTTCTTGAACACAGCACTCGGATACCAACATTCGATGAGTGTTTCGCCAACCACGTTGGCATCATCGAGAAATGATTAAAACTGAAATACATCAATGAAAATGCCTATATATTTATATCAAAATATTGTCATGGTCGAACGAATTTAAGCGTGTTGGGCAATACTACATTTTTAAGTTTTTCTATTTTTATGATGGGCCATATGTTCTTCTAACCTCGTTATAACTTGACGTTTAGTTTGTCCAACATACATTCACATCCACTTCACTACGTGGATGTAGAAGTAAAAATTATAATCTTATAACTTAATTCGTATTATTGTAACAATAAGAAAATGAAAGTTAAAAGTTGTTGAAGAATGGACAATATGTATTGAAAGTTTACTATAGTAATGAATATTTGACAATTTCAATCCCCAACATTTATCTATACACTGCCAGCTATTCAGATGTGTTTATGATGCATAAGACAAGAACGATTTCTAATATTGTTAGGCAGTGAAGTAACATCTTCGCGAATGCCCCATACTGACAGATTTACACTAATGAATAATAAAATTGCATCACACCCATACTACACCTGATTGTATTTAGTGAACTGGTATCATCCTATACATCCGCGGATACGTTACTTCTTTGTCTAACACCATTAAATATAATTTTGTTCTTGTCTCATGCATAATAAACACATTTCAATAAATAACATGATCAGCAGTGTGCAAAATATAGCGAGGATTTATTAATTAGACGTTTTTAAAAAACATGGTATAAATACACAGAACGGTACAACATGAAAAATATACTATACCGGGTAATCCAGCTCTCTTGTAACTTTTGGGCAAATGGACCATTTTCAAATTTCTAATTACGTGATGTGAAACGCAAAAATCACTTTTGGTTTCGACATTTTAATTTTCAATATCTTTATTTCTATGTTAAGAAAACAGTCCATATAAAGCGTATACAGTACAAGTTTCAACTTCTGAAAAATTTAGTATAGAATATACAGTGAACAAGTTTTATTTGTAAATTTACGAGGAAAAGTTATTCTTTTTACAAATGCATGCTTTTTATAAAAAGTTCGAAAATGCTACCGTTTTCCAAAATTTATATACATTTGCAAATGTGTGGAAAACTACAAAGAATGACATACCTTTATTTGTAAATATATTAAGAAATGGTTATTAAAGAAAAATGTTATGGATTAAAAGTTATTATCAGTCGCAAAATCTTGATCTCCTAGTGCAAATTTATTTTTAAATCATTAACGCTTTTCCAAAAAATTTAAACCATCATATTAAAATGTAATCTAGTATACATCGACAATATTTATTATATGTATAGGGTGTCCCAAAAGTCCCGGAACGGTCAAATATATGGCAAACTGCTAATCTTTTCGGAAAACAAAAAAGCGCGTGTTCAATATTTCAAAAAACCCATCCAATGACATCAAAGTTGACTCCCCACCCCTCTCTGCATAGGGGGGGGGGCAATTTAGAAAAATTAAATGGGAACCCCCATTTTTTATTGAAGAAACGGATTGTACGGCTGAAATTACTTAATGTTCGTCTGGAACATTTTTTTGGATTCGCTACAGATGGCGCTGTAATCGCAAAAAATTAGCTTAAAGGCGTAAGTTGAAATACTGGAAACAAAAAAACACGTATTCAATATTTAAAAAAAATCTATGCAATGACACCAAAGTTGACCCTCCCCCCCCATCCCCCTGTGTAGGAGGAGGGCAAAATACCTATCTAAAGGTATAGAATATGCGATGTATCAAATGAAATAACTCCAGAGGTATTGTAGAAAGTTACCGATGAAGTTTACTTTCGGTTAGGACTTTACCAAGAAAAAGGTGGTTATCAATTTGAGCACAATAAAAATTAAAGCTGCTTTGAGGCAACGTGAGCCACCTAAAATAAGCACCGCGTTCTTACAAAAATTGGGGTTCCCAATTAATTTTTCAAAGTTGCCCCCTTGCACAGGGGGGATGGGAGGCTCAACATTGGTGTCATTGGGTAGGTTTTTTAAAAATATTAAACACATGTTTTTTTTTGTTTCCGATGTAAACCGATTATTTGAAACTTGCGCCTTTAAGTTAATTTTTTGCGATTACAGCGCCATCTGTAGCGAATCCAAAAAAATATTCCAGGCGAACCTTACGTAATAGCCATAGTAAACAGCCATACAATTTGTTTCTTCAATAAAAAAAATGGGGATTCCTATTTAATTTTTCAAAGTTATACCCCTCCCCTCCTCTGCAGAGGGGGTGGGGGAAGTCAACTTTGGTGTCATTGGACAGGTTTTTTAAAAATATTGGACAAGTCTTTTTTTGTTTTCCGAAAAGATTAGCAGTTTGCGATATATTTGACCGTTCCGGGAATTTTGGGACACGCTGTATGTAGGTGTCGTCATTATATTTAACGTAGCAAATATTTTCCTAGAAATGCTAGGAATGAAACAAAAAGTGTACATTGTTAAATGTTATTTTTTGAGAGAGAATATTTTCTATAGTGGAATCGAAAGAAAGTGGCAGTGTGGGAGCCCTGATATGAGTACTGTAGACTTTTACTTATTGGATGTCAAAAGGTGTGTACAACAGTATCTAATAACAATTTAGACAGACAAAAGAAATAATGCCAGAGAAACTATTTGCTTAAACGTGAATCTTTGAAAAATAATTTGACATTATTCTCAATCACTGTCCTTAAAGGCGATTCGATTTTTATTTATTTTTCATCCTCTTCAATAAACAGTTATGTCGTTTCTACAAAGTAAACGAAAATATTGATTTTTTTAAGGTTTAACATCAGACTCATTATCAGAGAATCGTCTAATATCTACGTGCCAAACTTTAGATAAGTCTGTAAAAACTTTGCAATTATGGCAGCCCTGTTTTAGTCCTCATTCTGAATTGCTAACTTTTCAGTATCAACTACTCCGAAAATATCTAAACTCCCGATTTTAATGCAATTCCGATCGAGTCATCACCACCGCATTCGCAAAATTCTTGAATAAAAGAAACCTTATCCGATATTTGCACACTTTATACTGGATATAGCTTGAAGAAATTAATATGAGACTACCGCCGAGCCATACTTTACAGTTTCCAAAGGCTTGATAGAAATCGCTTAAGTTGTTCCAGAGTAATGATTGAACGTCATAAAGGAAACGAATACGGGTACAACTAAAAAAAACCGTTGCCTAAGGAATCACTACTTCCACATCCAGATTTTTTATCCGAGTCGCTTTAAAGGAAACATCTTGACTATATTTGCTCTCCAGTATATGGGAATTTGAAACGTTCAACTTTCTTTCTTTTACTTGCTGGAAATAAAACGAATCATTTAAATTTAACTACTTTAATGGTTTACAGAATAAGACACAAACAATGGCAGAGCAATTGACATCAGGGTGCAGGTACACTACAAAAAACTTTCGTCAGAATAATAAAGTAAAATAACTGAAAGTCCATATGACATATAGCAAAATACAAGGCAAAATTGTACATAAGAGGAAACCATATAAAGTAAATAATGAAACTAAACTAAACGTGGCCTGACCAGAGCGTTATAAACAAATATTTTTTACAATAACATAATTAAGCTTAACTAAATTATATATGGACACACAATAGGAAAATAATACAAACTGTACGTAATATTAATGACAAAAAAATGGTCCGACAATTAATAATTTCGACATAAACTTGTTCATTAGTTGAACACTACGTTTTTATGACCAAAACGCACGAGAGATGTCTAAAAAACGTTCAAACGAAATTATTCATGCACTATAGTCTTCCCATGGAGTACCAAAAGTCTTAATCGAACACTGGATACAATAGGAAATATTACTGGCCAAACGTGGAATGGCTAAACTTGATCGTACAAGCTACTACGCTATTGGTCAAGCATTTGTCATGACTAGCCGATAAGATTTAAATGCGTATAATGCTAGGATCAGTATCTTATAATTTAAATTTAAATAATAAATAGAATAACCACGCGCTTTATCGCATTGGCACACATAATTAAAATTTACAAATTAAGTTACAGTGTGTTTCAAAACGTGAGCGTTACAAATTATTGGTCATAGAATTTTAATAATATTTGGGACAGATGCCATAGAAAAATTTGAGGTGTTGGTTTTTAAAATATATGTTAAAAATTAAGTTTCTAGCTTCTTCTACTTCTTCTTCTTCTGCTTCTTCCCATGGCGCTATGGCCCAAATCGGGCCTTGGCCTTTAAGAAAACTGAGTATATACATCAAATTCCAAATTTCTCTCCATACTTTTCAGCTTGCTTTACTTATTTTCATCTATTTACTCCTATTTAACCTGCAGCACTTCAACGGAATTACCTCAAAATCTAATGTAGTTTCAGATGTCGTTATAATACATACCTGTACCAAATTTCAAGTGAATAAGTAAATTTTATTTTATCAACTTCTTTAATAATGGAGTTGGGGTGGTGGAGGGTTGAAAAATATTATAAAAAAAGCTGAGGCCTTGGCTTCTAGTACATACACCGAATTTCAAATTTCTGTACTCTTACCACCTTGCTTTACTTATTTTACCCTATTTACCCCTATTTAACCCTCAACCCTTCAACGGAATCATCTCGAAATATAATCTAGTTCCAGATGTACCAAGTTTCAAGTGGATATCTTAATTTTATTTTATTAATCACTTTGATAATGGAGTAGGGGATTGAAAAATATTATTAAAAAAATGAGGCCTTGGCTTCTAGTACATACATCTAATTTCAAGTATCTGTACTCTTAGCAGCTTGCTTTGTTTATGTTCCCCTATATTTCAATTTTATTTTATCAACCCATTAAATAGTGGAGTGGTGGGGGATGGAAAATATAAAAAAAAGTTAGGTTTTGGCTTCTATTACATACATCAAATTTCAAGCTTCTGTACTATTACCAGCTTGCTTTACTTATTTCCCCCTATTTACCCCTTTTTGCCCCCCGCCTCTTCACCGGATATTTTAAAAAAACAATCCAATTTCAGATCTCGTTATAATTTATACGAGTACAGTATTTCAAGTTAATATCTTAAACCGTTCTGGAAAAATGTGCTGACAAAAAAAAAGTTAGGCAGTACAGACCGACCGACAGACAGATTTTTTTTCTCTTAAATTTAAAATCTCGACGTTTCATGACATTCTAACCTATTTCTAGAAAAAAAAAATTTGAAATTTTTTTCACGATTACTGTAAGTACTTCCAATACACTACGTGGATGTGGAGTTGTGGACGTAATTAAAGTCAGTTTAAAATGGGACTGGTGCAATGTTTATCAAATTTAGGTGTTTTAAGTAAAAGTGTAAAGGCATTTCTGTAGTATTGAAAGCAACAGCGATATTGATGAGAGAATTGGTGAATGCAAAAATTTTGTTCAAACAAATGTCTATACATAAAGCCTAAAGTTTTCAAAACACTTTTTCATAAATGTAATAAAATACCTATGTGCTAAAATATTCTGAGATTTTAAGCACTCGTTTAGGAAGATTTACAGTTTAAATTGAATCAAAATAATAGCAGTATTATCAAAGAAATTGCCTTTGTTGCTTTTTGTCGAATATTTTGATAATTATTGGTTTTACAGAAATATGGTTGCTTGTTGTTAGAATATATTTACTTTTGTAAATACATAATAAATAAACTTCAATTCATACTCAATGTACTTATTAGACAGATATAACAATATAAAAAATAGAATGGTTATCTCTAATTTATCTTTTCTTTATTCACAAGGAATAGATAATGGAAAACAAATTTTTCGCTCAAATTTAAACTTTCTGCGTTTCGTGGCATTCTAAACCTATTTCAAAAAAAATTTTATAAAATCGGTGATGGAAAAAATGTTTAGCCCTAATTTAAAATTTCCACATTTCGTGAAATTCTAAACCTATTTAATAAAAATGTTTTTCAAAATTTTAAATAGAAAAAAATTAAGACATTTTGAAAACTTTTTATAAAATGGGTGATGGAAAAAATTTTTCATTGCTCAAATTTAAAATTTCCACGTTTCGTGACATTCTAAACCTATTAAAAACATTTTTTTTTTTTAAATTTAAAATGGAAAAAAAAATTGAAATTTTGAAAATTTTGTATACAATGGATGATGGAAAAAAATATTTTTTACTTAAATTTAAAATTTCCACGTTTCAAGACATTCTAAACATATTTAGAAAAAGACATTTGTTTTAAAATAAACATGCTTTTTAAATTTTTTTTTACCACAGAAATTTTTTCTTTAAACTTCCACGTTTCATTATATTCTAAACCTATTTTAACAAAAAAGTTTTGAAAACAAAAAAAGTGACATTTTTGCCCCCACCACTATACAGTAGATGATGGATGATCAAGTTTTCTCTGTAATAATAGGACTAACTACATGGCGATTATAATTCTCATATGTCATCTCTTAGGTGATAATTTTGTAGTGACCGAATTTCAAGTGAATATTTCAATTTTATTTTATCAACCCTTTTAATAATGGAGTGAGGGTGGTGGGGGGTTGAAAAATATTATTTAAAATCCGAGGCCTTGGCTTCTAGGACATACACTGAATTTCAAGTTTCTGTACTCTTACTAGCTTGCTTAACTTATTTCTCCATATTTACCTCTACTTACCCCCCACTCCTTCAACGCCATCATATCAAAATATAATCAGTTTCAGCTATCGTTGTAATACATACGTGTACCAAACTTCAAGTAAAAATCTAAATTTTATTTTATCAACTCTTTTAATTAGAGAGCGGGGTGGATGGAAAATATTATAAAAAACCTGAGGCCTTCGCTTCTAGTATATACACAAATTCCAAATTTCTGGACTCTTAACAGATTGCTTTACTTATTTCCCCCTAACTACCCCTATTTAACCGCCAACCCTTCAACGGAATCATCTCAAAATATAATCTAGTTCCAAATTAAAAGCATGCCGCTCCCTATTCGACTTAAAAAAAAAACTAGAAAAATTTGTATTGAACTTTAATAGAACCGAATTACAGAAATTAATAGAAAAGAGACCCTGAATATACGCTACCGAGACGCTACTATTTTTTCAGTTAGAAATCACATTTTATAGTCGTAGGTCATCTATTTTATAATATATACATGTCTAATTATTTTTTAACGCTATGGAATGTTAATATGTTTAGCTGTAGGAAAAATTACATAGTTACCTATTTCATTATATACCTTTTATATTACCTATTTAATTTTATGTGTAAGAGTATATCGTACGTATATGTAATGTACTGCTTGTATAGAAGTATAGTTATATTATAAGTAGATGTATTTAAATATAAATGTATTTTACAATATTTCAGTAATGTAAAAAATTATTGGTAATTCAACCGCGGACAGCCCTGGCTTTGCAGGTTACCTTAGTTTATTTGCTTGTGAATTGAATTTGTTGTGTACTATTCTGTTCTCTGTTATTATTATTATGTTATGATACATACGTGTACCAACTTCCAAGTGAATATCTCAATTATATTTTATCAACCCCTTTAATAATGGAGTAATTGGGGGGTTGAAAAATATTATAAAAAAATCTGCGGCCTTGGCTTCTAGTACATACACCGAGTTTAAAGTTTCTGTACTCTTGCCGGCTTGCTTTACGTATTTGCCCCTATTTAACCCGCAACCCTTCAACGGAATCATCTCAACATATAATCTAGTTCCAGATGTCGTTATGATACATACATACGTGTACCAAATTTGAAGTTAATATCTTTATTGTATTTTATAAACCTATTTAATAATATACTAGAAGTGGTGGGAGGTTAAAAAATATTATAAAACATCTGAGGCCTTGACTTCTAGTACATACACCTAATTTCAAATTTCTGTACTCATACCAGCTTGCTTTACTTAATTTCCCCTATTTAACCCCCAACCGTTCAACGGAAGCATCTCAAAATATAATCTACTCGGATGTCGTTATAATGTATACGTGTACCAAATTTTAAGTGAATATCTCAATTTTTCTCGTGACATTCTAAACCTATTTTAAGAAAAAAAATTATTGAAATTTTTTTTAGGGTTACTATACTTCCAATCCACTACGTGGATGCGGAAGTAAAAGTACATGATTGAGTTAACTTGGCCAATCATAATTAAAAGTGTCCTCAAAAAGTTAATTAGACCGATTTTAAACATTAATTTTTGTGTAAGAACCACAAAAGCGTAAAAATCGGGGAAATTGCTATACTTTTAGGAGAATGCACCAATGTAGACTACTTAGGGTAAAATTGTAATTTTCTATTTCTAAATTCGTAATCTGAAAAGAAAATATTTATTTCGTTCGTTTTTTAGCATTTCTCCGCTTTGAAAATTTTCCATAAATTAAAAGAATTCTAAAATTCAAATAATCTCAAAATTTAGTTTCTTATTCGGCGGTTTATCTTTTATTTGAACAAATGTTTCAATTTTTGAATTTTTAAATTTCGATCACCTAGAACCCGAGATTCCAATATTTTTAAGAACTAAGATATTATGAAGAAAGTTAAAAATATTTTGCCGCGGAGTATAGTTTAAAACATTTGCCTACAAGAAGATTTTTTTTACCTGTCTTCTATCCGTACAACTTTTGAATGAAAATGTATAACTGAGTATAATTCTTAGTTCGGCCACTTCTTAGCACGCTTAAATGTAAGAGGAAGGACGAAATATCTTATTGTTGCTACTGTGAACACAGCTCGAGTATATTCAACCATAGTTGTCTACCCACTTATCATTAAATCCGTGAATCTAAGAATTTAGAAGAAATTTGGTCTAGTGGAACACGCTTTAATTTCTCTCCCACCCATATATTCGTCTATTGAAGAAATTAAGTAAAGTAGTAAATTATACATATTGTCACAGCTGCAATGACGGTGAAATTGGTAGCTAAATTATTAACAAAATGTTTAACACTGTTTTCACGGACCATTTGTGATCTATTGGATAAAGATAAGAAAACAGGTATTTCTTAGTTTAACTCGTTCTAACTCAAAAGGGAACACTAAATTTTCATCATTACATATTTGTTAATAAGAAGGTCAAATTTTAATAATCATAGATAATAATATGATTTTTTTATAATGCGATGTCGAGTCTTTCGAAGTAGATACCAAGTAATATTGAGAGCAAATAACAACAACGATGGATGCAATCTTTTTCTTTGAAATTGTTTTTTATAGGAACAGTTCTCGAAAAAATCACGTATGAAAAAATTTGATCAAACTGTTGCTATAAATAAAATACATATTGGACAAAATAACTTGAGGGTGTGCTCTTTTGATTTTACCAAAGATTTTGAAGTTTCCATCAAAGAATCGTTAACATTTTGTACCTATACTTAAAATTCTGAAAAAAAAATTGACTTCCTGTTTAGTTATTTTCCATATTTTTTTGCCCCTGAGTATTTACTGCATTAATGTTTCATATTTTTGTTTTTAATGACCCTGACTCTAAAGGAAAACTAATGATTTGTGTGCTGAACAATTTTGTTGATTATACACAATGTCGCCAATGTATTTAATGATATATAACATATTATTTATTGATATGTTTAATATTTACATATCAAAGTATTTATTGTAGTAAAATATTGCTGACTAATTCAAATAAATTTAGTTAATAAATTAGCCAACAATAAAAAATATCTAGTTTCTAGTTGACACAATGAAGATTGATAATTATTGTTCCTTGTGTATTATATGCATCATATTTTTAAACATTAGTGAAATATTTGGATTATTGAAATTACGTAAGTCGATTTTATAATATTTTTTATATAGTGAACATAATTTGAAAATATAATAAATTCAGGTTATTTTTAAAAACATTTCCTAAGTAAAATTAGAGCTAAATCAAGAAAACTATTATTACGCATTGCAAAACCATTATGAGAAATATAACAAAGTGATGATAAATATAACCATTCTAGTTCCAAAATGATACTGAAGTTACATTAAGAAACTTCCACATCCTTGAAAATTAAAGCTTGGAATAAGTTCAAACAAATACATTTTAAAATTTGCTAGAAATTAATTTTGATATCTAAACAAAGGTTTGTTCTGTCAATCTTTCAACTATTCAAATTTTACATTATTTGTTTGATATACAATACAATGTTATTTAAATTTTAGGAAATTCCTTAATAAATCAAATACTTTATTTTAATAATATTCAAAAAGTAAACTTGCGTAGTGGCTCAACCATATATACACTCGTGTTTCCAATAACATGCTATAACCATAGTGGAGTAAGAAAAGGACATTGATATGCATAATTTTGTAACAGTAATATTATGATTCCATACCTTCTGGGATAGGTATTACCAGAAGTATATATATGAGTTTTGGATTTCTAAAGCCCATTGCAGTTTTTTTTTTATAAACAATTTAGTGTTTGGAACAGCATTTTTTAGGTAAAAAGGTGAATAACTCCGGTTATAGAGGTCCGATCGGGACAAACAGAAAATCAAAATCTTCGTGATTAAAATTCCAACAAATCTGTGTAAAAAGTTTCTTTGGTCAATTTTTTGGCATTTATATATAAACCAAATAACAGCAAATGGATCTCTTTGTCCATTTCAGACAGACAAAAATGTACTTTTTTTTAAATTAAAGTTCTGGCAATTATCTTTCTTCTTTGACACATTTTTCAAAAATGTTTTTGAAATTGTCGAGAAAATCCATTTGTTCTTATTTGATAAATAAATGCCAAAAGATGACTTAAAACTTTTTTCTAAGTCTACGGGAAGCAGGCATCGAGATCTACATTTTGAAAAATTATCCATTTTGCACTTAATGCCATAAAATGGCGGGCAATTGAAATTTTATATAATAAGTTCAGTTGTGTCCACGGGGTTCCATATTTTGGCATCAAAATTTTAGGGTGTGTTGCTTTAACCAAAGGTATATTTTCTGAAAGTTTGGAGCCGATCGGAGCTCTTAACGTCCCTGGGCGTTAAAATGAAAAAGAACGCTTTTTAACAAGTTTATTCAATTTTCTATGTTATGTAAATGACCCCGATCGCACCTCTAGAACCGGAGATGTTCACCTTTTTATCTAAAAAAATGCTGTTCAGAAAACTAAATTGTTTACAAACAAAACACGCAACAGGCTTTGGAAGTCCAAAACTCGGATATGTACTCCTAGTGATACCCCAGAAGGTATAAAATCATAATTACTTCCACATCCACATAGTGGAGTGGAAGTATAGTAATCATAAAAAAAAACATTTTTTTTTGTTGAAATAGGTTTAGAATGTAGCGAAACGTCGAGATTTTAAATTTTAATGAAAAAAACTCCGTCTGTCGGTCTGTCTGTCTGTCTGTCTGTCTGTCTGACTGTCGGTCTGTAACGTTTTTTGTGAGCACGATATCTCTGAAAGATATTGACTTGAAATTATATGCACGTATGTACTATTATAAGATCTGGAAATGGATTGTTTCTTGAACTTATCCGGTGAAGGGTTGGGGGGGTAACTAGGGGTAAATAGGAAAAAATAAATAAAGCAAGCTGGTAAGAGTACAAAAATTTGAAATTTAGTGTACATACCAGAAGTGGAGGCCTCAGATTTTTTTATAATATTTCTGTCCCACCATTATTATTAAAGGGGTTGATAAAATAAAATTGAGATATTCACTTGAAATTTGGTACACGTATATATTATAACGACAACTGGAGCTGATTATAACTGAGATGATTCCGTTGAAGGGTTGGGGGTTAAATAGGGGTAAATATTGGAAAATAAGTAAAGCAAGCTGGAAGAGTACAGAAATTGTAATTTGGTGTGCATACTAGAAGACAATGCCTCAGATTTTTGTATAACATTTTTCAACTTCCCTACCACCTCCACTCCATTTTAAAGGGGTTGATAAAATAAAATTTAGATGTTCACTTGAAATTTGGTACACGTATATATTATAACGACACCTGAAATTAGATTATATTTAGAGATGATTCCGTTGGAGTGTTGGGGGTTTAATAGGGGTGGATATAGAAAAATAAGCAAAGCAAGCTGGTAAGAGTACAGAAACTGGAATTTGATGTATACTAGAAGCCAAGGCCTCAGATTTTCTATAACATATTTCAAGCCCTCCACTACCCCCACTCCATTATTAAAGGGATTAATAAAATATATTTGAGATATTCGCTTGAAATTTGGTACACATATGTATTATAACATCTGGAACTAGATTATATTTTGAGACCAATCCATTGAAAGGGTGGGGGGTAAGTAGAGGTAAATAAAATGAGTACAGTAAGCTGAGAGTTGAAATTTGGTGTATAGTAGAAGCGAAGGCCTCACATAGTTTTTACCCAACAACTCCACTCTATTATTATAGGGGTTGATAAAATAAAATTGAAATACTCACTTGAAATTTGGTGCACGTTGTATTGTAATGACATCTTATTGAGATGATTCCGTTAAAGGGAGGGGGTTGTAAATTGAGAAAGGTAGAGTCCAGAAACTTCATTTTTGGCGTGTATGCTAGAAACAAACACCTCAAATTGTTTTATCTACCCCAAATAATATTAAAATTCTATGATCAATAATTTTCACATACTAGAGTGCGAATATAGTCAAGATATTTTCTTTTCAAGAGACTTGGATGGAAAATCTTGATGTGGAAGTAGCGATTCCATAGGCAGCGGTTTTTGCTGCTACAACTATGCATATCTCTTCGTTTTTTTGGTCTTTTTTTTACTGTATTACCACCGATAAGTCAAAGTTGACAATAATTGAGAAAAATTGGATTACCGGGATTATAATTAGAATAAAAATATTACTAACAATGTTATTACTAAAAATTATGTAAGTATTTACACAAAACTTCTCTCTCTCTCCCTTTCCCTCTATTTGGTTCTTTTTATTTAGGTGTTGATTACACCGACACAAGAAAAAAAGTTCATATACTTTTGAGTAGAGCATGAAACCCCCCTGTATCTTGACCCAATGCTGCCATCAGAATTTCTCCATCACGTTAGGATTTTCCCCCTAATCCCCCTAAAAATTAAGATTTTCACTGATTTTCAGCTAATTTTTGGGATTAGGGAAAAATTCTGTCGCGATGGAGCAATTCTGACGGCGGCATCGGATTCAGCGGCTCAAAATATAAAGGGTTATCATGCTCTGCTGAAATGTACATCAGTAGAAACGGATATTAAATGTCAATAAACTATCCGCCATCTTGGAAACGCCATCTTGGATTTTTGCCACTGAAATTAAGCACATAACCGACTTTTTTATTTTTGTTTTTCAAATACGTATTCAGCAACATTCGACTGCAACTTCCATTTTTTTCTTAAAGTATCATTAAACGTAATTATTTTACATTTTAAAGGACAATAAGTATGTCATCTAATCTACTTATAGTTCGTTCGAATCGGAGAGACGCATTGTATATTGCAGTTTCGATATCCCGTACATCTTCCCATTTTTGGAGTGATTAATCTTAATTTCTTCTTAATTTTTTGTTCTCCTAATTCTTTGGGACTTCCTGCCACATGTACTTCATATCTACAAAATATCACAATGAACCAGTATGTTACTGGTAAATAACCTCTACGCCTGTGAATTTTACCTCAAAGGATCAGTGAGGGGTTACTTTTTTTAAATAAATAACGCAAATAAGTACAAAAACTTGAAATTAAATATTTCGCTGACCGACGTTTCGGAAATCTAATCTGTTTCCTTTTTCAAGGCTTTTTTGAAAAATCTTTGTTTGCTGTGTACGATAAATACATAGCTCTAAGAATGTTTATTATATTCAATATCCATAGACCATTACTATTTACATAGAACTGTTGATAGAGTTAACAGTTTTTTTTAATTTTTACAATGTTAAGTTTGTGAAGATCTTCTTTTAATATTGGCAATCAGGTTGTACAGACATCTACGGCACAATTCGACACGCAAGTATCCTCATTCAATAATATTATCGCTGGCTCTTTAATTTCTCTTATTTGCTATCTGCCTCTTTTGTTAAAATTTTTGCTGAGTCCCAGTTTATTCTATGTCCGTTCTCCCAAGCGCGTTCGCAGATCTTGGATCTATGACTTTCAATTTTTCTGATGTAAATTTAGTGTTCGCCCAATCTTACACTAAACGGTCTGGATGACTCACCCACGTAATATTTGTTGCACTCACACGGAATACTAGAAATGCAGTTTTTTTGAATTTTGCTCGTGGTTCTTCGGTTTCGTCTTTGTCAGAATAGATCTTAAAGTAATTGTTAATTATAAATTAAACACTGCTTTTAGATGAATCAATCAATATGTTATAAAAACTCTACATATGTTTCGGCTTATTAGGCCTTTATCAAGAGTTTTACATAGTGAATACTAAAGTTTTAGACGTGCTTGTTCTAATTTATACCTAAAATTATTTATGGCTTAATCTATTTATGACCTAATCTATTTAAGACTTAATTTAACACCCTTAATTATGGGAATGTTTGGAGTGGACCTAAACTGATTATATAAATCAATGGATAGTTCTTATCAATTTGTTTATTATAGGGGTATTGAAGAAATTTTGTTGGTCGTTTGTGGTACAAGGGTTGTACTATCTATCTAAACGTTTACCTTTTCTTTCTGAATGAAGTAAATTTATGTTATCAGTATGTATGAAATGGCTGTTTTCAATACAGTCTGTTGACATTCCTGTATTTTTATTGTTATTTAAGATAGATTTTTTATGTTCTTTTACCCTGTTCACAACGCTTCTACCAATCTGACCGATATAGACAGCATTACAATCTTTACAATTAATTTTATATACACCAGATTAATCCATTTTATTTAGTTTTGAACTTCTTGCCGTTAATACAGAGCTAGCTACATTCTCAGTGGAGGAAATCTCGGACTTGGAAAGACATAGTCTAGATAATATATTTAACACAACTAAATGTAATACTAACAGAGGAGAAATAAACCTGTTAAAAAGTATTAAACAAAAAACTTGTGAATCATGATTTGGTTCTCTGTAAAGCGGATAAGGGTAAAAATATAACAATTTTAACAAAATCAGAATATAATGTAAAAATACAAACAATCTTAAATAGTGAAGACTTTGAAAAAATCAATAAAAACCCTACCAATAAATTTAAATCCGAAATGTTATCTAACTTAAAGAAATGTAATACTGTTATTCAAAGTAATGAGGTGTATAAATTGAAAATTATGAACCCTTCAGCCCCCATTCTTTTTAGTCTTCCGAAAATTCACAAAGTAAATAACCCTATACGCCCCATAGTGTCTTACATCAATGCTCCATCTTATAAATTGTGTAAAAAACTAAATTACATCAATAAATTTTAAATCTAAATATTCCATAAAAAATTCTTTTGAATTTATTGAAAATACAAAATATTTAATAATACCAAATAACGCAAAATTAATCTCCTTTGACGTCAAAAGTCTATTCACCTCAGTCCCGCTCACAGAACTAAAATTAATTTTACGATCAGTTGAAATTTAGCATTTAGAAATTTAGAATTTAGATTTCACCCTTTCATAGTCTAATACATAGACTCACGAATTTTCCTTTAGACCAAAGTGATCTTGATAGAGAATTAAATATAATCAAACAAATTGCAAGAAATAACGGATACAACGACTCACTAATAGATAACATGGTCAAAAACAAACATCGCAAAATGCTTCAAAAATAATTCTTCACTGTGCCTAACAAACCTACAAAATATAGTTTTATTAATTATATTCCGAAATATAGTAACAAAATTTCTAGAAAATTGAATAATTTAGGTATCTCTACAATTAGTGTGAACAAAACAAATATAGGAAACATTTTGGTTAATAACAAAGAAAAACTAAATAAAATGGATAAACCAGGTGTATATAAAATTAATTGTAAAGATTGTAATGCTGTCTATATCGGTCAGAGTGGTAGAAGCGTTGTGAATAGGGTAAAAGAACATAAAAAATCTATGTTAAATAAAAATAAAAATACAGGAATGTCAACACACTGTATTGAAAACAACCATTTCTGATAACATAAATTTACTTCATTCAGAAAGAAAAGGTAAACGTTAAGATCTGCTAGAACAACCAGAAATCAAAAAATCTTTCAAGTAAAACCCTTGTACCACAAACGACCAACAAAATTTCTTGAGTACCCCTATAATAAACAAATTATAAAAACTATCCATTGATTTGTATAATCAGTTTAGGTCCACTCCAAATATTCCCATAATTAAGGATGTTAAATTAATTCCTAAATTTAATATAAATAGATCAAGCCATAAATAATTTTAGGTATAAATTAGAATAAGCACGTCGGAAACTTTAGTCCCTTACGAGGCCGGTCCAGGTCTACAGCGATGATTGGGGCAAAGGGCTCAAGCTCGACCCCTAATCATCCGAGGCCGTCATCACAGTCAAGAATATTGGCGCGGAAACTTTAGTATTCACTATGCAATACTCTTGATAAAGGCCTAATAAACCGAAACATATTTAGAGTATTTATATTATATTGATTGGTTCATCTAAAAGCAGTGTTTAATTTATAATTAACAATTATTTTCAAGATGTTTCACAAGTTCAGTTCATATCTTAAAGTGTTGTTTGTTTGAAATACCGTCTTATCAAATCTATCACCGATACGGCGCAACTTTTCGGATAATCCGCATACATATGGAGTTAACGCTGTGTAACGTTTTTCAGGTTTTTCTCGTACCTGATTGTTATTTTCAATATTTATGGAGGTTTTATCGACAATACCGTAAGGATATTGGTTATTTATAAGAACTTATTTTATAAACCACTTCTCATTGTTTAGTATTTCATCATTAGAAGAAATGATTTTGGCTCTATCATACAAACATTTTATAACACCCCTCTTAACGTGCCGTGCATCGACTGGTTTGAGTTGTAATTTAAATATCTGTTGGTATGTGTTGGTTTTCTATAAACACTTATTTCAATTGTACCATTTACTCTTTTAATTAAAACATCTAAAAATAGTAATTCATTTCTAGTTTCATTTCGTCATTAACACAACAGAACGAATTTTAACAATATCAGATAAATCGGTCTTGTCAAAAGGTTTAAACTATGCAATAACCCCAAAATTGGTTCCAAAATTTGATACAATAGCAGCCGTAGAAAAAACTGCACAAAACATGCCAACAGATGACGGAAATGAATATCGCGTGCGGGCAAAAATTGCTTTAGAGAGGCATATAAAATTAAAGAAAATTTAAGCATAAAAGAAAAACGGTCAATATCCTCTTTGAAGAGAGATGAAACCATTAAAATTTTGCCAGCGGACAAAGGTAATGCCACAGTCATTATAAATAAAAATACATATGATGAAAAAATCATGACACTTATCAATGAAGGACCATACTCAAAATTAAGTAAAGACCCAACAAAATCAATTGAGGCAAAATTTATAGAACTTTATTTAAATACAAAAATGAATTTAATGACTTTGGACGACGGAAGCTTGCACCGCATTATAGCAAGCCTCCTTATTTTTATGGTTTACCAAAAATACATAAACAGAATGTACCATTAAGACCAATTGTTAGTTCCATTAATTCGCCATGCCACAATTTGGCAAAATTCTTGCTTAAAATTGTTAATCCGTTATCTGGAAGTACTGACCCGTATATAAAACATAGTAAATATTTTATCGAAAAAGTTTATGAAAACAATGTTCATAATACACATCTGATGGTTAGTTTCGACGTAGTTAGTCTGTTCACTAACGTCTCAGTGGACAAAATTTTAAAAATAACCAAAGGCAAACTGTTAAACGAAAATAATTTGGAAGCTAGAACTAAATTGAGTGTAAATACCATAATGGAACTTTTAACCATGTGTACAAAAACAACTTATTTTCAATTAGAAAATGACTTCTATCAGCAGGATTTCGGTATGGCAATGGGTTCTCCATTGCCACCGATTTTAAGCAATATGTTTATGGAGGATTTTGAGACTAGACATGTTCAAAATTGTGCATACAAACCGGTTATCTGGTGGAGATGCGTAGATGATATCTTTGCAATCTGGCCTCACGGTATTGAGTTACTAGATAGTTTTTTAGAACATTTAAATAATAAAGAACCATCTATTAAATTCTCTTTAGAAAAGGAAACTAGAAATGAATTACCATTTTTAGATGTTTTAATTAAAAGAGTAAATGGTACAATTGAAACAAGTATTTATAGAAAACCAACATATACCAACAGATATTTCAATTTCAACTCAAATTAGTCTATGCACGGCATATTAAGAGGGGTGTTATAAAATGTTTGTAGAGGTGTTTCAGAATCTTATGAGCCGCGAAATGCGCAAAAGCCAAAGTTCATTCTGCGTTATAAGTATTTTTTTGAAGACACTGGCGGCTGAATTGTTGTATATATAAACAGGAGCTCGAGATAAATTGTAAACAATAAATATAATAATTTTAAGAAGTGTAACTGAGTCGACAGGAGGGATTATGTCTGTACGCATATGAAGGTCTCAGCTCATGAGATTTTAAAACACCTCTATGATAGGGCCAAAATCATTTCTTCTAATGAGAAGCGGTTTATAAAAGATGCTCTTACAAATAACCAATACCTTGAGGGTTTTGTTGATAAAACCTTCATAAATATTGAAAATAACAATTAGGTACGTACAAAAACCTGAAAAACGTTACACAGCGTTCATTCCTTATGTATGCGGATTATCCGAAAAGTTGCGCCTTATCGGTGATAGATTTGATAATAGGACGGTATTCAAACAAACAACACTTTAAGATCTATTCTGAGTAAAATTCAAAAAACTGCATTTATAGTATTCCGTGTGAGTGCAACAAACAGTACGTGGGTGAGTCATCCAGAACGTTTAGTGCAAGATTGGTCGAAATTATATCAGAAAAACTTAAATTCAGAGAATAAACTGGGAGTCGACAAACATTTTGACAAAAGAGGCAGATAGCAAAAAAAAAAAAATTAGAGTCAGCGATAATATTATTGAATGAGGATAGTGGCGTGTCGAATTGTTCCGTACAACCCGATTGCCAATGTTAAAAGAAGAACTTCACAAACCTAACATTGTATAAAAAACCGCTGCCTAAGGAATCAGTACTTCCACATCCAGATTCTTCATCCAAGTTACTTTAAAAGAAACATCTTGACTTTATTTGCACTAGTATGTTTAAATTATTGGTCATAGAATTTTAATAATATTTGGGGCAGATGTCATAGAAAAGTTTGAGGGGTTGGTTTCTACCATATACGTTAAAAATGAAGTTTCTAGTTTACCCTACTTATTTTCCACTATTCACAATCTACCACTTCCCACCCCTTCAATGGAGTTATCTCAGTCAGATGTCACTACAATACATACGTGTACTAACTTTCAAGTGAATATCTCAATTTGATGTTATCAATCCCATTAATAATGAAGAGGAGGTGGTGGAGTTTGAAAAATATTAGAAAGAAATCTGAGGCCTTGGTTTCTAGTATATACACCGAATCCCAAATTTCTGTACTCTTACCAGCTTGATTTACTTATTTTCCCCTAGTTACTCCTATTAACCCCAAATCTTCTACGGAATCATCCCAAAATATAATCTAGTTCCAGATGTCGTTATAATACATACGTCTACCAAATTACAAGTGAATATTTCAATTTTATTTTATCAACCCCTTTAATACTCTAGTAATGGTAGTGGAAAGGTTGAAATATATTATCAAAAAATCTGAGGCCTTGGCTTCTAGGACATACACCTAATTTAAACTTGCAGTACTCTTACCAGCTTGCTTTACTTATTTTTCCCTATTTACCTCTACTTACCCCCACTCCTTCAACGCAATCATGTCAAAATATAATCTAGTTTCAGAAATAGTTATAATACATAAATGTACCAAATTTCAAGTGAAAATTTAAATTTAATTTTATCAACTGTTTTAATAAGAGAGTGGGGGTGGTGGGGAGATGGAAAATACTAATTAAAAAACCTGACACCTTCGCTTCTAGTATAAACACCAAATTCCAAATTTCTGTACTTTTACCAGCTTGCTTTACTTATTTTCCCTTATATACCCCTATTTAACCCAAAACCCTTCAACGGAATCATCTCAAAATATAATCTAGTTCCAGATGTCGTTATAAGTCATATGTGTCCAAATTTCAAATGAATATCTCAATTTTATTTTATTAACCCTTTTAATAATAAAGTAGGGGTGGTAGGGATTGAAAAATATTATAAATAATCTGAGACCTTGGCTTCTAGTACATACACCGAATTTCAAGTTTCTGTAGTCTTACCAGCGTGCTTTACTTATTTTCCCCTATTTACCCCTATTTAACCCCCAATCCTTCAACGGAATCATCTCAAAATATAATCTAGTTCCAGATGTCGTTATAATACATATGCATACTAAATTTCATGTGAACATCTCAATTTTATTTTATCAACCCCTTGAATAATGGAGTAGGGGTGATGGGGGGCTAAAATATATTATTAAAAAATCTGAGGCCTTGGCTTCTAGTACATACACCGAATTTCAAGTTTCTGTTCTCATACCAGCTTGTTTTACTTATGTCCCCCTATTTACCCTTAAATAACCCCCAACCGTTCAACGGAATCATCTCAAAGTACAATCTAGTTCCAGATGTCGTTATAATACATACGTGTACCAAATTTTAAATGAATATATGTCAATTTTATTTTATCAACCCTTTTCATATTGGAGTAGGGGTGGTGGGGGTTGAATAATAGTATAAAAAATCTGACGATTTGGCTTCTAGTACATACACCGAATTTCAAGTTTCTGTAGTCTTACCAGCTTGCTTTACCTTTTTTCCCCTACTTACCCCTATTTAACCCACAACCCTTCAACGGAATCATCTCAAATTATAATTTAGTTCTAGATGTCGTTATAATACATACGTGTACCAAATTTCAAATGAATATCTCAATTTTATTTTATCAACCCTTTTCATATTAGAGTCGAAAAATATTATAAAAAAATCTGACGCTTTGGCTTCTAGTACATACATCGAGTTTCAAGTTTCTGTACTCTTACCAACCTGTTTTATTTATATTCCCCTATTTACCCCAAATTAACCTCCAACCCTTCAACGAAATCATCTCAAAATATAATCTAATTCCAGACGTCGCTATAATACATACGTGTATGAAATTTCAAATGAATGTCTCAACTTTATTTAGTCAACCCCATTAATGGGGTAGGGGTGGTGGGGGGTTGAAAAATATTATAAAAAAATCTGAGGCCTTAACTTCTAGTACATACACCGAATTTCAAGTTTCTGTACTCTTACAAGCTTGCTTTACTTATTTTTCCATATTTACCCCTATTTAACCCCCAACCCTTCACCGGATATCCTCAAAAAACAATCCAGTTCCAGATCTCGTTATGATATATACGTGTACAAAATTTCAAGTCAATATCTTAAACCGTTCCGGGGAAAACGTGCGGACAAAAAAAAAAAGTTACAGACAGACAGACAGACAGACAGACAGACCGACAGACAGACCGACAGACAGACAGAAAAATTTTTTTCGTTCAAATTTAAAATCTCGACGTTTCATGACATTCTAAACCTATTTCACGAATAAAAATTTTTGAAAATTTTTTCCAATCCACTATGTGGATGTGGAAGTAATAAAAAAAAAGCTGTTAAGTCTATCAACAGTTCTATGTAAATAGTAAGTATCTATGGATATTGAATATACCAAACATTCTTAGAGCTGTGTACCTATTTATCATACACAGCAAAAAAAGATTTTTCAGGAAGTCCCAAAGAAGAAGAAAAAAAAACAAGAAAAATGATTTTTTCCTTCCTATAATGTCATTGAGTCGTCCAAGAAAATAAGCTCCAACGGGACCACCCAAATTCAAGGCAACGAGTCCTAATGTGGGATATATATATTTGTCACAGACCAAATTAAAATTTAGAAAAACAAGAAATTAATTATAGTAATCTAGTAATGATAAGTATGTATGTGTAACAAAACCATAACTATAAAGATGACTAAAATGGCAATTATCACCGAGTATCTTCTACTGTATATGCTCTGCTCAATAATAAAGTCGCACTGGCTAATATTATAGTTATTAATTACCAAATACGTTTATAAAATATTCGGAAAGTATGTCGATGAGGGATTTATTTTGAATTAGGAAGTTCTACATTGACAGATATAGTCAGTTATTCACAGACCGGTTTCGAGATTCTTGGTTCTCATCGGCATGGAGTAGCAACGGCAGCTTTAATTCTTTATTCGGGTACTGTTCTTTAGGCGTGTTGTGTTCCGATTAATATTTTAGTTCATAATAACAAGAGGCACTTCATATGCTTTGTAATGCTCTATGACGTCAGGATTTTTTCCTAATCCCCTCTTAATTACGATTTTCACTGATTTTTGGCCATTTTCGAGGTTAGGGAAAAATCCTGACGTTCTGGAGCAATTCTGAGAGCTGCATCGGATTCACAAGCTCAGAATACAGGGGGATATTATGGTCTGCTGAAAAGTACATGAGCCTATTTTTGTATTACTGTGAGATTATGTATACAGGATGATCACTATGTATATTTTTAAAACTATTTCAGAATACTAGGTTTTCTTCCTAGCAATATTGACAACTTGATTTCAAATGTTCTTTCCATATAATATAGTTTCGTAATTAACCAATATTCTTGAGTGGATTACCCTGTATATTTTTCACTAAAAGAATATCAGGTCTCCTGCTCGATCAACATTAGTTTCCTTCTCCGTTTCTAGAGTGACCACCTTGTTTGTATATTCTTCATTAAAAGTGTATCATGTTTTCTCACACGGTAACAGTATCAACTAAATTCCAAATAATATTTTCACAAACGCGTTTCAAATAATTATTTTATCCGATGACCACATTATATATTTTTATACGTATTTCCTCGACGGTCATGTCACATATTATCGACCTTCGTCGTACATTTTTCACACATGAATTTATAACGGGTGCCCACCCTGTATATTGTCTCTAAAACCCCATTTCTTCCTTGATAATAGCATCAACTGTCTACCAAATAGTTCAATAAATACAGTAGCCACAGAAAAACAGGGAATAGACTCACGGAATTGAAAGACTTAAATTTTCGGAATCTGCATAGCCTGGAACGTGAACATCCTAAGATATTTTAGAGCATGTTTTTTACAATTACAATACTTCCCGTTGGTAGCCGAAGGAAGTAAAAACAACAGATTTCAGTTTGTCTTAGATATCTCGAAAAGCAACATACGTGTTTTCTAGGGTAAAAAATTAAGTACAAAATAGTTCTAACTATCTCCGCCATTAGGCGTTAAAAAACACTTTTCTTGGTGCAACAAATTCTTCATACATTTTTGTTTATTTTCTAGCAATGGAAACAAAAATTGGATTTTTTACTATCATATTTTTTTACTGCAATATCTTGCAAATCATTTAAGATAGATCAAATGCATCTCGTTTATTGAATTGTTCTCAAAAGACAGAAGTGTGATTATTTCCTATCTTGTGGGGAGGAAATCACACCTCATACCCGTGGGAAGTAGTCATACACTTCGGAAATAGATATTTAAACGGCTATTAATAATACAGAGAATTAAATAGAGACATTGCAGAGTAGAGAAAACAGGGCAAAGCTGGATTTTTGCATGAACCTTCCTATTGTGGTTCTAAACATCCGATCTCATCGATATGTGTGTCGCTAAAAATATTACTCGGAGTCAAAGGTCACTAAAATGGTTTATCGCGAAATTTCGTTAACGGTCACTTTTATCGAAAAAACAGTGGTAGCTTAGAAAATTGCCTACAGGAAATATTGTATTAATTTTTTTCGTAAGACGACCGGTTCTCGAGAAAATCCGATTCGAAGAATTGTAGCGTACAGTATGCACTAATGATAAATTTAGTTGTGAAACTAGGTCTGACATGATCATTCCGCAGTCTCTCATGAAAGGACCTCACACCAAATGCATGGGTAATTTTGTTGTCGACGGAAACGTTGCAAATTCAAGGCATAGAATCCTTAGGTCATTCTTAATGAAAACTGTTGTGGATAAAGTTCCAAAATGCCTTTCTTTTAGAAATAAAGCAGGTCGAAACTCCAAAATTCAAAATTTTTTAAAATGCGGTTTTACGTATTTTTTATCGAAATACTCTTAATTTTTAATTTGCGTTAAAAATATAATACTGATGTACAGTGAACATAGGAAAATACAATTTTCTAATATTCATATAAAATATTTTAAAGTAAAATCGACATTTTTATTGCACGATATTTAAAAAACACAGGACAAATTCACTTCACGTTGCTATTAGTAATGTAAATAAAGCATAAAAAATTATTTGATTTATATGACTTCTTAGTAAAAATGAGTTAGGTATTGAAACATAAAATAAAAATCTGACTTATATTATATACTTATATCCTTCAATTATTCAGGATGGCTTATCAAAACAGATTATTATGCTTTATTTGTAATCAACAGTTTAATAAATAATTCAAAAAAATTATGTAAAATCGCGTTTTTAAAATTTTGAATTTTGGAGCTTTGACGGCTGTATTTATAAAATAAAGACATTTTGGAACTTTATCCATAACAGTTTTCATTGAGAATGACCTAAGAATGCTATGCCTTGAATTTGCAACGATTCCGTCGACAACAAAATTACCCATGCATTTGGTGCGGGGTCCTATCATGAGAGACTGCTCGATGATCATGTCAGACCTAGTTTTTTTTTTTTTTGGCATCAAGGCCATTAGCCATACAGCCAGCCACAAGATATTGAAACAGACCTAGTTCCACAACTAAATTTATCACCAGTGCATACTGTACGCTACAATTTTTTGAATCGGATTTTCTCGAAAACCGTTAGTCTTACGAAAAAAAGCAATTAGCACAAGTAAATTGGTAATTCAGAGCGCACTTTCACTTAATTTTGCATAAAAACTAATGATCCTACGAGTAAAAACCATATGAGCGTCTTTTTCTAAATTTAACTTTAATTTAAGTTTTCTTTTGCGTGATTAATATTTTCCGAGATATTTCAGAAAAACAAAATTTTCAAAATTCAAATTCAGTTATTTCAATGAAGCTCCCTCAAAAAGATGTAAATATTTTTGTTTTTTAAATAGCTATACCTTGAAATATATTGTGTGCCAAAAATTAGCCGTCCTAGTTTTATCCGAGGTCACGAGCTTTGGTAACTGGACTAATAAGAGACCGTCAAACAAAAAAAACACAAAAAACATGAGTCGGATTAAGAACCTCCTCTTTGTAAAAAATTAGGTGAAGGGGAGAGAAAGAGAATGAAATAGTGGTTACAATAACGACACCAGCATTTTTGGTATACTTCTTTGCATAATTTTACTTCCACATCCACTTAGTGGATTGGAAGTATAGTAATATTAAAAAAAAATCAAATTTTTTTTATCTTGAAATCGGTTTAGAATGTCATGAAACGTCGAGATTTTAAATTTGAGAGAAATAAATGTTCTGCCTGTCTGTAGGTTTGCCTGTCTGTCACTTTTTTTTGTCCGCACGTTTTCTCCGGAACGGTTTAAGATATTGACTTGAAATTTTGTACACGTATATATTATAATGAGATCTGGAACGGGACTGTTTTTTGATCATATCCGGTGAATGGTTGGGGGGTAATAGGGGGAAATAGGTGGAAATAAGTAGAGGGGTTGATAAAAAAAATTGAGATATTCATTTGAAATTTGGTATGCTATATATTATATTGACACCGGGAACTAGATTATATTTTGGGATTCCGTTGAAGGGTTGGGGGTTAAATTAGGGGTAAATAGGGGACAGTAAATAAAGCAAACTGATAAGAGTATAGAAACTTGGAATTCGATCTATGTATTAGAAGTCAAGGCATCAGATTTATTTATAAAATTTCTCAACCCCCCACCACCCCTACTCCATTATTAAAGGGGTTGATAAAGTAAAATTGAGATATTCACTTGAAATTTGATACACGTATGTATTATAACGATATCTGGAACTAGATTATATTTTGATATGATTCCTTTGAAGGGTTGGGGGTTAAATAGGGGCAAATAGGAGAAAATAAGTAAAGCAAGCTGGTAAGAGTACAGAAATATGGGACTTGGTGTATATACTAGAAGCGAAGGCCTCAGATTTTTTTAAACAATATTTTCCATCCCCCCCCCACCACACCCACTCCCTTATTAAAGGAGATGATAACATTAAATTGAGATTTTCACTTGAAACTTTGTATACGTATGTATTATAACGACATCTGAAACTAGATTATATTTTAACATGATTCCGTTGAAGGAGTGGGGGTAAATAGGGAAAAATAACCAAGGCAAGTTGGTAAGAGTATTCTTTTCTAGAACGAGTGATAATGTTTTTCCTGAAGTGAAAAGTCATCGTAATTACAAAATAAATAGTAATGTTAAAATCACACTCAATGACATTTAGACATATACATATTGAACCTAACTATTTTTTTTCGCTAAAATATACTATGTCGGCCGCATGTGTCGGGCGCAGCATATCATGACTTTCGCGCTAGTATAAAAAAACAGCATTCATTCCACAAAAGAAATTATTAAAACCTTTTCCTTCAAAAGTTATATGACAAATAAGATCAATATCACTAAAATTATCGCAGATAATGTTTAAGATCTGAAAACCGCAGAGAACTATGACAGTACAAAAGGTCATTTGTTGAGCAATTAGTTGCACATACAATAGTACAAATGTTAGTATCAAGATGTTTTCGGTTAAAGAAATTTGAATGGAAAATCTAGATGTGGAAGTAGTGTGATTCTTTAGGCAGCGGTTTTTATAATTCAATTAACTCGCGCTCAATTGTATCTACGGATGACGATATCTTGTTAGTTTTTGAAACCAATAAAAATTAACATAATTTTAACAATTAAAAAGGGAGGGAATACCTGATGTTTCAGTAACTGATGATCAGTAACTAAGAACCTGCTCTAAATATTTAAAACGCTTACAGAAAAGTAAAAAAAAATCTGCAGTCAGTTCAAAGTTATTAGAAAATGAAGAAACAAACAAGATACACTCTAAACACACACACCCGGTCGTTGGGAGTATAAGACAAAGTAAATCATTTCTGTGGTAAATTCATTACGTAGAGGTGTTTTAAAATCTCATGAGCTGTGACCTTCATATGCGCACAGACATAATCCCTCCCGCCGACTCAGTTACACTTCTTAAAAATATTATATTTATTGTTTACAATTTATCACGATCTCTTGTTTATGTATACAGCAAGGTAGCCGCCAGTGTCTTCAAAAAAACACTTATAACGCAGAATAAACTTTGCCTTTTGCGCATTTCGCGGCTCATAAGATTCTGAAACACCTCTACAACAATGTTTGTAATGAATTTTACTCCACCTACAATTTTTAATATTTTAAAAAATACCACTTCCATACCAAATATTTACATATTTGGAGGAACTAGGAAAGTTCCAATGAGTAAATTACCTATGTAGTACAATTTGCGATTTACCTTAGAATTATTCCAAAGATCTCTTGTTGTGTTATATTATGCATATTAAGTTATTCAAGGCCGCCAAGACTTAGAAATATATATTAAAAATATGTGTTTACGATGTAAACAAATACACAAACAAAATAAAAATAAATTTAAATCGTTTCTGTCAGCAAAAATCGAGATTATTAAATATCATTTTAAAATAAAACAAAGTGTATTTGTTTTATTGTTTATATTTTTTCTGAATAAATTATGCACCATTTATAAATAAATAAATAAAATGGAAGATACAGACTCAGATAAAAATTTTGAGGCCTTGGATTCTAATTCATACACCAAATTTTAAATTTCTGTACTCTTACCAGCCTGCTTTACTTATTTCCTCCTATTTACCCCTATTTACCCCACAACCCTTCATTGGATACGTTCAAAAAACAATCCGACAATCTTAAACCGTTCTGGAGAAAACGTGTGGATAAACAAAGTTACAGAGACCGACAGACAGACCGACAGGACCGACAAACTGACAGACCGACAGACAGAAAATTTCTTTTCGCTCAAATTTAAAATCTCGACGTTTCATGACATTCTAAACCCATTTCAAAAAAAAAATATTTCTTTCGATTGTTATACTTCCAATCCACTACATGGATGTGGAAGTAAAATAACAACCAACGAAAATCTCAGGTGTATGTACAAAAAGCCGCTACCTAAGGAATCACTTTCTTACATCCCGATTTTTCATCCAAGTCTCTTTAAGCGAAAACATCTTGACACGATATTTGCACTCCAGTAGGTGAGAATATTTGCTCATAGGATTTTAATAATATAAATATTTGAAACTCTTTGGTCCAAGGTCATAATGGAAATGTGGCTAATGCCAAAAAATATTTTGAGAACTTTTGTTCTCATGCAAACTAAATCACAATTTTATTTTTTATCCCGCCCTGGTTAACATTAGTAAGCGCCTGTACGTCGTGCCTTTCCTACAGTGTACATTATTATACTCTCACCAGATACAAAACGAAAAGTATATTGTATTTAATCTGCACATTTCTAAACCCGGAAATATCGCTCGTAGAGAAAACAATGTCATATTACTGTGTTGGTGATTAAATTCTGAACAATTTTCAAAATGTTCGTCTGCCTGTCCGCCTGACCGCCTGTCACGTTCTCTGTAAGCACGACACCTTAAGAAAGAAAATTCCGATTGTATTGTTTGGAGTGTAAATTGATGTCAGCTAATGAAAGAGCCCTATTGTTTTTGAAAAAAATCAATCAGTAAATAAAGAAGTTGTTATTTAAATTTTTAATAGAATTTCGTGTTTTATAATTCAATAAAAAACCGCTGCCTAAGGAATCACTACTTACACATCCAGATTTTCCATCCAAGTCACTTTTTCAGGTAGAAAACATCTTGACTATATTTCCACTCTGGTATGTGGAAAAAATTGGTCATAGAATATTAATAATATTTGAGGAAGATATCACAAAAAATACATAGGCGTTGGTTTTTAGCATATACGCCAGAACTGGGTAGTATCCGAATACTGTTGTATTGAAATACTTCTGATGTATCCGAAGCCTGTATTTGGATATTTAAAGAAAAATGTGTTTGTTATCCGTATCCGAAAGGTAATCTGGAAAGTATCCGTATTCGAATCCTTTGTTGTTTTCTCGGATACTTTTATTTCTCTCCCCCCCCCCCCCCACCGTTTCAGTAAGCGCTTCGTTCGTGAGGCATCAAGGACAGACATGAAGATGACCTCTTGCTGTTCATAGTGTTCATTCTTGTGCATTATTTGTAGTGAGAATCTGGAGTAAATTGAAAATTAAGAACAGCATGTTTTAGATTTAGACCGTTTGGAGTATTCGCAAGTAAGTGGCAAATAACCACCTATTTCCATTAATATTTTTCGTTACTGCCTTTTCGATATTTTTTACGTATTTAGATGAACAAACAAATATCCACCTGCTTAATGATTACCCACTGTTGAAGAAACTGTCTATCAAGTACAACACATGGTTGCCGTCCTCGGCACCTATTGATAGGTTGTTTTCTTTTGCCACCATGATTGGTGCATCCCGACGCAATGCTCTTACGATGAAAATTTTGAGATACTGGTTTTGACAAAGCCAAACTCCAACAAGCAAGGTTTAAAATAATGTTACCCAAAAATTGTATATGTCTTGCAGATAACAGTAAACGAGTTTTCCTAATAACTTACGTATTTTTATATTGTTCTTTATTATATCTATGCGTTAGAGTTAAAGGTGATTAGTGATAAATGAAGTTGACCATTCCAAGAACTATAAATTTCATAGTGGTAAATAGTCATCTTGTCACCAACTATATGATCCTTTACCACTATGAAATTTAAGGTTCTTGGCGCATTTTGGAAAAAGTCTTATCTCCATTTGTCACTAAACTGGAGATACACTTCGTTACCTCTAAGATGCAGATAGAAGTATCTATATCGGTTGTCCAAAAATGTATTCAAATACATGTATTTAGAATACATTTATTAATAGGGCATTTGCGTTTTAGTATCCGTTATCCGTACGATATATATACAGTGTGAACCTGAAGAAACGCACATGGTATATGTCATTTGTCAAAAAAATCCTCGAACAGGTCGATTTTAGTTTTGTAAATGCTACATTTTGTCACTATACCTAAATTTATGACGTCATTAGTTTTTGAGTTATGACGTCATCATAATTTGTTTTTAATGGAAGCAGACATATTTGTTTTTGGTGGTATATTCCCTTAGCTTTCTGGTGACATGAAAAAAATTGATATTACCTAAGCCATTCTTTGGAAAAAAATATTTTTATTGATCGATACCTTATATAAGTAATTGTGAGAAAAAATTCATCTCCATTGCTCAAATTGCGACCCTCCAACCATTTGACATTGACCAAGATGGGTTTAGATACTTTGCATGCTGCTCTGAATCATCTCATGGGCAACTCGTCTCATCTCCAAGCCAATTCTGTCTTTCAATTTTTCTATGGTATCCGGTCTGTTAAAATACACCTTTGACTTTAAGTAACCCCAAAGCAAAAAGTCTAAGGGGGTTAAATCCTGTGAACGGGGGCCACTCAATCGGACCTCGACAACGTATCCACCTTCCAGTAAAAATGTCATCTAAAAACTGACGCACTGCTATCCCAAAATGAGGTGGGGCCACGTCTTGCTGAAACCAGACGTTTTCAGCAGGAATATCTTCATCTTCATTGTTCGGAAACATAACTGCTAAGGCTGGCACTAACTCAACTCGCAAAAACTGTAAATATCTTGCGGCCGTAAGATTTTCTTAAAAAAAAAGGTCCCAATAAACGATCACCAATCATACCTGCCCACACGTTTACTTTGCTTCGTCGCTGTGTATGGGCTTCTTGAGTCCAATGAAGATTTTTGCGTGACCAATACCTACAGTTATGCCGATGTACAGTCCCCTTTAAAAAAAATGTACCTTCATCAGAAAAAACAATGTTCTTTAAAATATTTGGGTTTTCATCGCACAAGGTCATCCATCAACTGTTCACAAACCTGTAAGCGCCGATCTGGATCGTCCTCATTCAATTCGTGGATTAATTGCACTTTGTATGGATGGTACTTTTCTTTTTTCAGTAGACGTACAACAGAAGTTTGACTCACGTTATGATTTAAAACCAGCTGCCTTGTCGAAAGATGATGGTTTTCTTCACTTTCTAGAAGAACATTTTATTTGGTTTCGTTGCTTGTGCTAGGGCGACCAGATCGAGGGAGGTCAGTTACACTGCCAGATTCATCATATCTAGCCACCAATCTACTTACAGTGGATCTAGAAATTTGCTTTTCAGGATACTTGGCATTGAAAACATCACATGCTTCCTGATGAGTTCTCAGCCTATCACCATATCCAACCATCATAAAAAGATCTACGCGTTCTCTTTCACTTAAACGTGGCATGCATTCACTAATTTTACACTGTCTCAGAAGTGTCACAAGACTGAGGTTCCAGACGGGCCAGGAATAAAAAAGTTATCGATACTTTACACAAAAGGCCTGCATCTCTCTCTTGTTAAGATGATTGTTTTTTTTATTATTTTCTTTGTTCTGTTTTTATGTCAAATGTGTTCATGCTAGTTAAAACAAAAATGTAGGCAACAAGATTTATCAGTCCATAAGAAAGTGGAACATTAGTTGTGAATTTGCGAAAGGTAAGCTATTTTTACATAAAATGTCATTTTTCCAAAAGAATGGCTCAGATAATATCATTTTTTTTTATATCACCAGAAAGCTAAAGGAATATACCACTAAAAACAGCAAACAAAAATGTCTGTTGCCATTAAAAAAAATGTATGACGGCGTCATAACTCAAAAATGAATACGTCATAGATTTTGGTATAGTGACAAAATAATAGCATTTACAAAACTAAAATCGACCTGTTCGAGGATTTTTTTGAAAAATGATACATACCAAAGATATGAATTTTGTGCGTTTCTTTAGGTTCACACTGTATAGCATCCTTAACCGTTATTCAAATACTTTCATCAGATATCCGTACTCAGCTCTGATATACGACAAAAATGAAGTCTTTGGAATCTTATTAGCTTGCTCTACTTATTTTCCCCAATTTACACCCCACCCCCTTTCCCTTTAACGGAACCATCTCAATCAGATGTCATTATAATATACATGTATACCAAACTTCAAGTGAATATCTCAATTTTGTTTTATCAACCCCTTCAATAATGGAGTGGAGGTGGTGGGGGGTTTGAAAAAATTTGACAAAGAAATCTGAGATCTTGGCTTCTTGTATACACACCAAGTCTCAAATTTCTCTACTCTTACCAGCTTGCTGTACTGATTTTCCCTTATTTACCTCTACTTACCCCGCACCCTTTCAACAGAATCATCTCAAAACATAACCTAGCTCTAGACGTCGGCGTCGTTATAATACATACGTGCACCACATTTCAAGTGAATATATCGATTTAATTTTATCAGCTCCTTTAATAATAGAGTAGGGGTGGTGGAAGGGTTGAAAAATGATATAAAAAACATGAAGCTTTGGCTTCTAATGCCCATATACACCAAATCCCAAGCTTCTGTACTCCTACCAGTTTACTTTACTTATTTCCCCCTATTTACTCCCATTTAACCCCCAACTCTTCAACGGAATAATTTCAAAATATAATCTAGTTCCAAATGTCGTTATAATATATATGTGTACCAAATTTCAAGTGAAAATCTCAATTTCACTTTATCAACTCCTATAATGATGGTGTTGGGGCGATGGCAAATATTATTAAAAAAATGTAGGCCTGTACTGTTTCCAGATTACTTATTTCCCCCTATTTACCTCTACTTACCCTCTAACCCTTCAATGGAATCATCTCAAAATATGATCTAATTCCATGTATCGTTATAATACATACGTGTATCAAATTTCAAGTGAATATCTCAATTTAATTGTATCAGCCCCTTTAATATTGGAGTGGGTGTAGTGGAGGGATTGAAAAATGTTATAAAAAAATCCGAGGCCTTCGTTTCCAGTATATACAAGTTTCTGTACTCCCTTGTTTACCCCTATTTACCCCTCAATCCTTCACCGGATATTTTCTTTACGAATTTTACTTCCAATCCACTACGTGGACGTGGAAGTAAAATATCTACAACTAAAGGGACCCTCAGACGATCCATAATATTGAAAATATTTGAAAATATTCTTATAAGTGATAAATAGACGTTTTTAGCCGGGCGCGCGCTGTTTCAATTGTTTATAAGTCGGAAATGGTCAACTTTATGAAAGAATGACAGGAGGCCTTGTTTTTTAAATGACCAGGAAAACTTAAAAAAATTCATTCGGGTCAAAATTATCGATTTTTTAATTTGTTTAAAAAAAAATAGTTTAAACAAATCGGCTGTCCCAAGTAGAAACACAGTAATTGTACTTGGGCAAAATATCGGGAAAATAGATTTTTAATGAATTATGTTAGCCTCACAACATTTGAAGAGATATTGTCATATATTTTCACAGAAGTTTCATAAATGACTTGATTTGTCATTCTCCATTATCAGAGTAAAAATATATTTAAAAATGTTTGATTAGCAGATAGATTATGCTTTGTTTTTAAGTAGCTTCGAAATCTGTACATACATCCTTATTTATACGCAAAACACAGTAACTGCATTCACTGTATTTGTAACTGGTAGATACTCAAAAAGTAAACATTAGATATACAGCAAGTGTGTTTGGGTGTAGGAAATTGACAATTGAGACACATGTAGGTATTTAAATGGAAATGAAGGTCTCTTAAATAATTGAATCAGTTGCTGCCCATCATTGCACTTGACACAGTAAGTGGTGGTAATTATGGAAGGGGTGATCTGACCACCATTTTCAAAACAAAGTAACTACGCAGACCATGCAAAAACACAGTAATGTCAAAGTACTTACTGTGTTTTCCAATGGTATTTGGCTAATACTGTGTTTTGTTCAGGTACAACTACTCATTCAGTCACTTACTGTGTTTTGTGCACATAATAACTCTTAAATGTTGATTATTTAGTCAACTATAACTGTTCCACAAGACGTGTTAGGACACAGTAAGTCCAATACTTTAGAAAACTCAATTTTTATAAATGTGTCAATTACTGTGTTTCTGTTTGGGACAGCCCAAATTACAAAAATCGCTTATCTTGACTCGAATGATTTAAAAAAAATTATTTTGGTCATATTAAACAAAAAAGGTCTCTTGTCATTTTTTCGTAAAGTTGACCGACTTATAAATAATTGAAGGAGCTTGTACCCGGCTACAAACGCTTGTTTAACTTAAGCTTTGGAATGAAAAATGTGCACTTACTCTTCAGGATTGTATTAATGGTGTTCAAAGATTGTATAAGAATTTTGGTGAACTCAACAAGTTCATTTTTTAATATTGTATTTCACCCTTGAAAGTGACCGTTTTTGTGTTTTCTCAAACATTAAATCATTTATAAGTCAGAAACAGCCGACTTTGCGAGAAAATGACAAGAGACCATTTTTGTTTAAAATGACCCGAAAAACCACCGGGTCAATAAAAGCGATTTTTGCTATTTGTTTAAAAAAATTAGTTTAAACAAATTGGGACTAGATTTTCGTCCGGAAAAATCTTGATTCTTATTCAGGGGCCTGTCTCGGATGTGAATATGCAAAAAAATCGCTTGGGACATTTTATTTATACGAACGTGAGGTTTTCGGCTTGTCTAAAACAAGCTGAAAGAATTACCATATATAAAAAAGGTATTCCTTCATATCACTACAAAATTTTACATAAAAAGAATGAGTGAGTTTCGAAAAATTACCACTTAAAATTTCACCCGAGTAGAATCTCGTTAAAAATGTACACATTTTCAGGTATAAATTAAATACTCTTCGTAATGTTTTAACCTAAGCTATTAAAATTTCAGGGTGTAGTTAGAATAGACGAAAAATCAATACTTATATCGTTTTTTAAATTTTCTCCACGTCTCCATTTTCAATATAGGTATTCACGGTTAAAGTGGGGCCTCAATATAAGTTTGAATCGTATATTAATAAAGTTCAACCATAATATATGATGGCGTTATTTATCATGCATTTTGCTAGAAGACTTTTTATTATATTATGTGCAAGAATATATATATACATAAACTTTTAACCTTTTTTCTAATTTTTGAGATTTAAACATATCGCAGCGCCTTTAGGCATCTTAAGATCCTTGACACTATTATGCGTCACACTACTATTGTGGGAGGTGCAGCTCTGATTTAGATGTGTGTCATATACAGATTCGGCAAATATAGTTAGTGATATAGGGAATAAACTTCTTATTGAAACCAGAATACATGGAGTCGTCAACCCAGTCGAGCGGTGGTGGTATGAACGAATACCAACGCCCTGCGATGAACTACGACAAGGCGTGGTTTACCTGTGCAGATACAGGTTTACATATCTCAAACTGTAATTGGCGAATCTGTATAACTTTTTAACTTCTACTACATACATACAATAGCCTTCTTATTCACGTCTTGCCAGACATTTTGTGAGCCATGCCTTATTCTAGTTGAAACCAGTTTGCTGTATAGCACGTCTTACGGCATCACTCCATCTGTCTTGATACATATAAAATGGGATTCATTTCTTTGTATACCCTACTCACGGGACCGGAATAATCAGTATTTAGTCATAGTAGATTATCATTTGTTGTCATTTATGGATAAAAATATTCACCTGATTTTATTTCAGCTCCGTCTTTTAAAACGTGTCGAAGATCGGATCCGAAGATACAAACATGTATAAAGGAATCTATAGAACAATTAAGACCTCTCCTAATAGAAGGAATACCTGAATTTAACATACCTAGTTGTGAGCCTCTTTATATCCCCGAAGTTGTAATAGATAAAGGATCAGGGGCAGTCTCTTTGAAGTCGACTTACAAAGATATTAATATCTATGGTCCCTCAAAGTTTGTAGTTAAACATATAAAGTAAGTACATATATTTATTAAGCTAAGTTACCAGCATGAATGTTTTCAATATTTAAACATTAAACGTAATTTTGAACCGCGGCGGGGCTGCGAAAAATAGTCACCTTAATTACAAATCATTAAGACCACAACTAAAACCAGTCAGTGGCGACTTTTGTTATGTTAATTCGTCAATGTCAATACGTTGATGTGATCCTTCAACATCATGGTTTTTTATTAGATAATACTTATCGTTCTCTTCTAATAGTACATGTGCGTAAAAAGTATGACATGGCATAAGTTTTAAAATATTGTTGTATAAAAAGGTTGATTTTTATTAGCAATTAGGCAATTTTTGGTTTTACACACCCCCATTTCCAGCAACTTCAACTTTTTTTTTCAAATAACAACCTGTCCTTTATGATACCTCAAAAGAAAGGTATTTTAATAGGCTATTCAACGATATAAAGATAATCAAAATCCGTCAATGTGATTTGTTCCACGAACGTATGCAATAATTCTTTTTAAGAAAAAGGAAACGGCTATACGATGTGCAAGTCGCTGTTGAAAGTCTCGTAAACAGTATGGAATGCCGTTTAGAGTATTCGACCAATCTCCGCCCGCATTCTGTTTTTCAGATCTTCCAAATGATTTGCTTTTATATGACCTCATAAAGATAAGTCGAGCAGTGTCAGGTGAGGAGATCTAGCTGGCCATTCGATCGACTCCCTTCTGTCTATCCACTGGCCTGGAAACAACTCTGTCAAGTACTGTCTTACGTCAACTCCATAGTGTGGAGGAGCACCATCCTACTGGAACCATACGCGTACACTGGTAAATCATCACACGCATTGCAACACAAACGTTGCGTAGCTATTAACAGAGCTCAGTTTAACCATCTTATTAGATAATTTGTTAAGTTTCTTTCAACAATAAAGTTCATTAATCTTTTCTTTTCTTAAAAAAATATTGCATGCCTTTTGGAAACAAATCGCATTGACGGATCTGAATTTTCATTACGCTATTGAATAGCCTATTAAAATACCTATCTTTTGAGGGGTCATCAAGGGTAGGTTGCTGTTTGAAAAAATAGTTGGGGTGGCTGAGGGTAGGGGAGTGTAAAACGAAAAATTATAAATTGCACAAAAGTTGCGCACTTAATTGAAAATAAAAATTGACCTGCCCAAGGCAGTTTTTTATAGAATTAATATTGAAAAGTTACGGTCATGTCTCAATAGATTTTACACACGCTGTATATGTACAGGGAAGTAGAATATAACGTATATTTTAATACAAGACTTAATCACCATTTATTCTGCAAAAATGCTATACGCTTAACTGAATGCAAGCAATATATAGTTCAAATTTATAATAATTGTTGATAATATCTAACCAATAATACCATCCTTTTACATTACAGCTTTGATTTCATATTTCTTTCAGCGATACTTTGTATCTTCATGTACTTTCTCGAATTGAAACTGTCTTAGGATATTCACAAAGTTATACAAACATGGGTGATGGTTATAAAAACTAGAATTAACTCTGAAACAATAATATGATTCATATGCGTTTGTTGTCTTCGAAAAGATTTCTTTAGCCCATGTTAGGTGAAATTACAAATCCTTCATTTATATAATTTTCCGTTACTGCTGCAGATGAAACTTGTATGCGATGATTTTGGTTTCCAGAAATACTGCTGATACAGCATTATGGCTTTCGTACCCAAAATTTTCTATAACCGTTTTCGGTTGCATATCTGACTCACGCTAGCTAGATAAAATATGGTAACTTTTTAATGAATTTCGCAGACTAATAAAAAGGAAATGATAGTTTGAAATGATAAGTTCTGCGTGACTTGTCGTTATTCAATCTATGACTATGATTGATTGCATTTTTTGACATTTTCTGGAAATGTCGAAAATACAGGGAAATGGGAGTAAAATTATGTTTTAAAACGATGTCACTTTCACTTCGCTATGTTTTGGTTGATAATGCGGGGAACAACTCAACGAAAAACCCCGCTTGTGGTAATGGAACTCAACGCTCTAGATGCCTTTGAGGAGACAAGGAGGAGAAGAAGATTTTGATTTATATTGTTTGGATTTTATATAATTTATTGGCCGAGATTGAATTTTGAACAGAATATGACAGAAGAACAAAAAGGACAAAAACAAAAATAAAGCGAACTGAAGAAAAAGAATAAGGGTATAGGATAGAGGTTTTGAGGAAGTCTAGTGTGGGGTTGAAGGAAGTTGTGGTAAAGGAAGGTTTGGCTATAGAGGTTGCCGGAAAATGGGCAACGCCTGGTATGGTGGGGGGTGTTAGCGGACTATCGCCCAGTTGAAAGGAGTAGAATTTTTAGCATGTTTCCTAGACGAAGTCCGCTAGTGGTTTATGTAGATACATTACTTATGCGTCAACCGTACGGCTGATGATGAACACGAGCAAGGAATAAATAGTGAGACAAATGATATCATGCTTCTTTATTCGTCCGCCGCAGCAGCACTAATGCGTCTCGGCTCGATGCTACAAGATTTGCTCTCTCCGTACCACCTTTTGTTGGACAGGCGGTACAATATCGATTGGCGCTGATCGACTACACCGCATCATCGCATCCCACATAGTAACAGGCTCTCGTTCAGTATTACATCATCTGACTTTGATACTTTCATGTGCCTTGGAAAAAACTCGTAAGTTTCGTCCTATACGCTATACGCGAACATTAACATTTCCAATGTTAAAAAGTATTTGACCTCGCCAGAATATTAACAAAAATACTACAAGGGGCAGTTGTTGGAATCCATGTATTTTATATTGCGTATTTTAAATTACAGGACATTGTTCAATATATTTTGCAACAATGTATCATTATGTACATGCATTTAAAAAACTGGTAGCATTGGTTATATGGGGGAATAGAAGGAAATTTTTGTATATTTAATATATGCAACCCTCAAAGACTCTGGTCAACAATTTGTGCAGTATCTAAGTATTTCATACTTTGGCAATTTCCTCGTTAGCGTCTGTTGGTTGCAATAAGTTGTGGTAGATGGTTCTCCTTGCAACTTGTGTTGTCGTACTTATCTCCATACTGATGAAGGCGAAAAATCCGGAAACTACGGTATACGGATGGTATAATATTCCTTGCACAGGAGATCTTTTCTGCTTGGGCTTATTGCAAATCAATATATCTTATATTGCGCATTTTAAAATAACGTGTATTATTCGTTATATCTTGCAACAGTGCATCATTATTTAAATGCGTTTTAAAAAAAAACTGTTAGCAGTAGTTATATAAGGGTATAGAAGGGAATTTTTGTATATTTAATATATGTAATCTTCAAGAAAACTGTCCAACAATTTTTGTATACTGCAGGTATCTTTAAGTATTTAATACCGTCTAAAGTAAATTCTACACATTTAAAGTAACCATTATATTACAAATCTCAAATATACTCACAATAACATTCTAATTATGACATCTTTTATTTTTCAGGCTAGACCTAGAAAACGATAAGCTAAAATTAAAAATAAGGATACCACATTTACAAGTACTCTGTAAATACAAGATGAATGGCAGAATACTTATGATGCCTATATCAGGAACTGGAATAAGTCGAGCAAACTATTGTAAGTATTTATAAATAAGGCAAACCCTTAGTAGCCGCAAGCTTATCCGCAACAATTCATAAACGACAAAGGCAACGAAACTGCTGGCAACTCGAAACAATGTTGTAGGGAAATTTTCATAGACAATTTTTTCATATAAATTATCAAGACATAGTTTTCAAGAGTATTTTAAAACAAATTGACCTAGTGATAAGATCGAACTACTATTATAATAGAAAACAGAATATTTATATATTGAAGCCCCTATAATTTTGCAAAAGTTTGTTAGATCCGGAAAATGTAAATATATAATTGTACGTTACTATAATAATGTGACATATTAACACACTTAATTCATGAACAAACTGAAGTTAAAAAAATGAACACCTTTAATATCTTTAAGTTACAATTTAGTTTTTGAAAATGAGTTACTTATTTACATGCATATTACTTGACACATCATTTCGACAACTTTGTCCAACATTCACTAAATATGTTTGAAAATTTTTAAACTAATATTCGTCTTCATCATCATCAGACAGAGCAGAGCATTAAGTAATCAAATAGAATTGTAAATATATCGTTTAATATCCACTTTAGCTAATCTTGAATAATGTTGTGTCTTTACATTATATAAATTGTGGATGTTACAGGTTAAAAGTAAGGACTTATATCTGCTGAATTGAATATCAATCAAAAACTCTTTATTCAACTGCTCACTCGTGGTACACTGATAAGAAGTACCTCATCTTCAAAATAGAAATTTCTTTCTCTTGAAATATTAAAAGGATGCAAAGCCGTTTTTGTCAAGTTGACCATAGGTCAGCTTAATAAGACGTGAAAACCAGAAACTGATTTTTTTACATTTTAGGAATCAATAAAAGTTACATAATTACAATGGTTTTAATACACACCTGATATAAAATATTCTATATCGTAGTACGACGGTATAGCTAAGTTAATTTATTCAATATGAAGTTTTCAAGAATATCTTGGAAACCTTCGTTAGTTTTGAAAATATTCTACTATAACAAACTTGCAAACGTGTTCACTACTTAGACCAAACTCCAGTGTTTGTAAATTTTATAATATCTGCGAAAATATTAAATCATAAACTTGATAAACTTTATGATTATAATTATCTATATTTTAGAGGATGAACTTTTCAAGAATATCTTGGAAACCTCAGTTAGTTTTGAATATATTCTACTACAACAAACTTGCCAACATGTTTACTATTTAGGCCAAGCTTCAGTGTTTGTAAATTTTATAATACCTGCGAAAATATTAAATGAAAAATTTGATGAACTTTCTCAGTACCTATATTTAAAAAAAAATAGGTTACATTACTAGATTATCTCTGTAGGCCTCAAACAAATCACACCTCTTGAAAATAGCAAACATCGACAGATGATTAAAACTGGAGTTTTCGTGTTTGTGGAAACTACGTCTCCAGAGGCAGCGTTATACTGAAAGTTCCAGCCCTCTACAGGACTACTAGATTAATGATTATTGTTATAACTAATTAATGAATAATCAAGCAGGTAATTGAAATAATTTCACTTTCAACATCGTCTGAATCTACTAAATAGTTCATTGCATTTCCTTAATGTGACGCGTGGAAATAAGCTGCGAAACAGATTCTTACAATAGGTATTTTTGGGGTAGCTCGGTTTCAAATTATATTTTCATCACTAATATTTTCTATGTATTTTATATTTTTAAATAATTTTTAGGCAACATAAACTAATTAATTCATTATTTATATCAGTTAGTTAAATACGTTATTATCGGTCACCAATTTATTCCGTTTTTAGTTACCAAATGTTCTCAGAATGATGAATCAGTCACCAATCTGTTAACGTAAAACTATTTCAAAGAGATTATCTGTAAATTTATGCACAATCATCAAATAATAAAAACTGTGTTTAGAATTGTAGATTTATCTTCAAATTTTTATCACCAATATATTTCAAAACGATTACCTGTTTTATGACAATCAACCCAAAATGTAATTAGCTATATGATACAACATTGTGTTTAGAAACAGATTTATTCTCTCACATTGTTATCGTGAAACTCAGATGCCTAATAGAAAATTAAATAAAATACGCTTGAAGTCACTTAAAAATTAAACTATTATGAAAATTAAGTGCAATACGTATGTACATAACTAATGGTAAAAATCTTAAGCATAATAATTGAACACTATGGCCTCACCTACTATTTTCCATTAATTTTGAATATAAAACTGTTAAATCATTGGCAAATCCTATTATTTTGATAACTAAATGAATTAATTCTTACTACTATGTTGGCGACAACAAAGTGAATAAAGCATACATCGTTCCGAGGTTCTAAAACAATTTACTTGTAACAGATCTACTATTTTGAGAACATAGTTATTATTCCGAACATAAAAGAGATTCATTGGACTTAGGTTACAATGCTTATCCGTTTATTCTAGATACAAGCTGTTATAAATTTGGATTCATATTTTTTTAGACACTTAGGTTAATCCGAGATGAAAAATTATTTCTGGGATTGAATTTCATAATCAGAGGATTTATAGCCTAAAAGCTGGCTACGAAAATTAAAAATGATAAGGTGCAGTGAAAATTTTTATGTAAAAACCCTTCTTACTGGTTCAAAAGTACATATCTCTACAGCCAAAAGTCAATCTCGTGGGGAGAAGCGTGGGCGGGCGGTCAAACGCGTTAATTTTGAATCAAAATAAAATCTTTGTTTTAAATCAAAATAAAATCTTTAACTGCAACTCTGAAATTTTGTGTAGTTGCATAGTTTTTAACTGTAATAATTTCGTTAAATTATTGTCAGAAGCCTAGGTCGGGGATTAAACGTTGCCAAAAATCGGTAAAGTTGTACGAAAATTGTTCAAATTATTATAATTTGACATTGGTCAAGGTGCAGTTCTGGCGATTTTGTTTTAATATTTAAAATCTCCCTATTCTTCTGAGTTTTCCGGTTATTAACGTACCAGTGACATTAACGGAACAAAAAACAAATTGAATTCGCGAAATGTCAAAAAATGCTTTTTTCGTTCACTTCTGTCGACTTGAATTTTCGATTTCGCCCATGCAGTTAACGATGCCGTGAAAATATCAATTTCGATCTTTTAATATCGACATTAGGAAGCCTACATGGCTGCAGAGCTATGTACTTTTCAACTAGTAAGGAGGGATTTTCCATTAAAATTTTCACTGCACCTTATCATTTTTAATTTCTGTAGCCAGCTCTCCGTCTATTAGTTTGATCACAAATATTTATTATGGTGACAGATATATTTATTGCATTACTTCAAACTGTATATCTAAGCCTTAAAAAGGAATTACAGATTTAACACTAGTAGTTTCTACAAACACCAAAATACTAAATACGATCGTCACTCGATATGAGAATCATTAATTTAAAGATAATTAAAATGCAATTTCTGTCATCTCACAGTGAGTAACCTGATTGCAAAAATACTGAGGGTAGTATTCGAATTTTTATAAACTACTTCAGTGTTAGTATATCCAACATTCTCGAGTATTGGGTTTAATTTCTTTTACACAAAGGCACCATTTCCAACGCCAGGGACAAACTCAGTGTTGGTCAGTTCTCCTTACTTTTCAACCAGTCATCAGCAAAAAAAGACGTTTTTAAATCCCAAAATTTTGAAACAAAAATAATATTTTTCAAGAGGTATTGACGAATGTCTCCATTTACCTACAGTACAAAAAAATTAGATTCTAATTGATATTAAAAAAGATATGTCATTTTTAGCTAGTATTGACGCCACGATGACCATGAAAGCAGAAAGAATAAAGAAGGATGACGAAACTTATTATAACGTAAAGGACTTTTATGTTGAATTTAATATTGGACATGCCGAATTGCATCTTGACAACCTATTTGGTGGTGATAAGGAACTAGGTTAGTATAATAAAAGTAATCATAAGTACTATTCGAAAGTGTTCCAAAAGAAATATTCATGTTCTTTGATGTACCTGAACTTTATTGTATTATGTACTGCCACAAAAGATACACCTGCAACTTTAATATAGTTCGATGTTTGATAATTTTAACCATTAAAGCCGACTATGAAAATATAGCTCACCACTTTTGTTGAGATGCGAAGTGACAGAAAATATTTAGGAGTTATTACGCGCTACATAATATTATCAAAAGTTGTGGATTTCATTATACCTGAGTAAATTATATTCTTAATTTTTTTATATATAGACGAATTTAATCGAAATATGAGGCGATTGTTTATCCCAATTTATTCTAATCCTTATGTACAATATATCAGATGTACAATAACAGCACAAATTTTGAGAGAATGTGCTATGATTCCAAGTATTGCGGATTGCCTACTTTCGAGGGCTCTATATACGCCACACTAATTAGGTTCGTTGAAATTACTCCGATTGCGACTCTAGCATATGCTATAACTACAATTAGATTCACTGTGGATAATTATTTTATATATTATGGTTATTGGTCATCAAGTTCGAAGTCGTGACCAAACAGTTTACGAAAAATCAGCATCTTTGGAGTCATTTTTCGAGCCTTTCAATTTTAGAAACGTATCGCTATTTCCGCTATTATCCCTCCATTCATTCGAATACATGGATTTTACCTTCCGTCATTTAGGCAGCCTTCTCTTTCATCGAAATAAAAAAAATGTTCTCTCTTTTTCTGCAGAATTAGCAACTCACTTATTATAATACACATAACGCTCCTTAAGATTTGAGAAAGGAGTAGCTGGCTAATTGACCTTGGGCACTGTGGATCAATTGGGGCACCCTTATTCTAATTTTATTAAAGTTCCTTATGCAGCTTTGTCTATTGTATTGGACTCCACAGCCTTGATAGGAGCTCCGTAGTATAGCGGTCAAGTCTTGGTTTTATCTCTTCAAGTAGTTTTAATTTAAGTCCTGGTAGGGCCTCAGAATGGCATAGCACATGGAATAAGGTTTCTTTGTCCTCTTGGCAGTATCTACACATTGTGTCCTAGGCCAATCCCATTAAATTCATATGTTTATTGAGCTGAAGATCCACCATATGACCTTTCTTTTTGGCTTAGTGGGTCCTCCGTAAATTTGCGCCATCGTTCTTTAATGAACTCCTTGGCCTGTCTCTGTCTCGACAAATTCTTCCACCATTCTATAGATTTGTTTTGTATCCGTCCAATATAGTATCAGATTTTCATTTAAAGATACTTGGATGGAAAATCTGGATGTGGAAGTATTATTACTTAGGTAGGGTTTTTTTAAACAGAATTTATTATTTGCCTCATTTTTCTTTCGTTTTTAGGTTCTGAAATAACTTCGTTATTTTGACTCCTTTCAACGATTAATGTTTTCTGAACAATAACTTTGCTCAAAATAACAGAACGAATAGATGTTACGAATATACGCGGAGTTTCACAAATATAGAATGTTTGAAAGGTGCCGTAACAATACTTGAAATTTTAATATATTTCATTTGAAATAGCAGTACCGTAGCAGACTAGGACGTGCTGATGACACTGTCCGTCGTGTATTGGATCCGACACTGGCAATGGTAATGTCGATTGGTAACAGATGTGTGTCTGTCTAATTGTATTCTACTTCTGTTTCTACTTCTGTCTGTATCTCTTTCTCTTTCCATAGATGCTGTGATTAAGTGAGTTCATTGTTTCATGATACTTGAACCGTTAATCTTCTTATTATAGACTATCTTCAGAATGTTTACTAGCGCCGCAGCGCGGAATTTTTCCGCATAATTCCGTAGTTGTTTTTTATATTTTCTTGAAATAGGAACATATTGTTTCATTTTCAAATTGTTATTAATCGTGTGTAGATAAAATTTCTTACAGTTTAAATACAATTTAAATACAATAGTTGAAAATAAATTTTAAAAAGTATTCGAGTAATTATCGACGAAAAAAGAGGCAAACTGATATTGATGAATGGATATGGATTGCGGCCAGGGGCTAACCAAATAACCACATCTAAATAAATACGTGAATTGGAAGGTCGTACGATATCTCTATGGAAAAAGGAGGATTGGCTTTTTGTCGGCATAGTAAATTTCGCCGGCGAAATCGGAAATTCGGTTCGACACGAGCCGGTTCAACACGGCTTTTTTGACATTTGTAAAAGCTACTGCACCTAAGTTATTGCGCTCGTAGTCACAAATCGGTAAGCTATGCCTTTCTGCCGATAGTCTATAGTAAGAAAGGTAATGTCATGACGATGTCAAGGAATTAAATGTTATGAGTAGAGATAGCTTTGATATAATGCATATTGAAATATACCTCTGCCGATGCTTGTTTTATCCCGCAGGTTGTTTTGAACTTAGTGAAGGAAAGCAAAATCTATTGTTTCGATTATTTTATGAGTTAAACTTGAAAGTTGAACCATCATCATCCTAACAAATGTATTTAGAAGTTAGAAACATACAAACATTGCTTCCCCGGATCGAGGTCCGGAGGCAACCGCACAACTACGGCGCGCAGCGTCGTGGTGTAGTACGATTGGACGGATCGCGACCGGTTCGGCTTAATAAAACTGATTCAAAAAGTCAATACTCCTGCCGCCCGTGGCGGCTTAAAATTGGCATTTAAATTGCTTGTATCTAAGCACGTAGATTTTAAAAACTGTAAAACTAAACACAATAGAAATTAGGGTAGTACACTAAATTTAGATTGCTGGCACGGGAAAAAACTCAACGAGAAAATCCGTTCGAAGAAATTGAATCCTAACGGTCTGCCCGCCATTAGTAAGTTGTGGTTAGGAAAGGAAGATTTTAGTTTTAAATGGTTTAGATTTTTACAAAGTTTCTTGGCCTAAAGTGAATTTAGAACAAAAGATGACACAATAATAAAAATGTTAAAAAGACAAACAGATGACAAATAGAAGAATAAGGGGGATAGGTATAGTGTAAAAGATGTGAAAGGAAAAGTGTGTGATTGAGTAAAGTTATGGTTATAAGGAAAGTGTGGTTAGAGAGGTTGCCGGAAGATAGGCAACGCCTGGTATGGTAGGGGATATTTGATCTGGAATGGGGCATTGTGCATTCTGATTCTGGTTATGTTGCACGTTAGCGAACTGTCACCCAGCTGAAAGGCATAGAATTTCTACGAAGTTTCCCGGATGAAGTCCGCTAGTGGCGTTATTTCATTGCAACGATCATATAAATCTCTTAGGGAGGTGTATCTACTCGAGTCGGAGATGAGGCGCATAAATTTTTGTTCCAGGACCCGTAGTTTTTTCATTGTCGTAGCCAAGATGCTGCGCCATACCGGTGCCGTGTATGTGATGGCCTATCAACATCGTATACAACAATTTTTTATTCCCTCTGTTCAGTCCGCTACCCCTTACCAGGAGCGGATACAGATTCCTGGACACGGAGTAGACCTTACGTGTGGTCTCGTTGATGCGAATGTTAAACGTCGTTTGTCCAAAAGATGAACCGAGAGCACGAGAACTAAACGAGTAACACTATTCTTCATTAACAATTCAGGCAGATTGTGGAAATATGAATGGTAGAAAAATTTGTTGAAGTTTTTTAGCGAATCGTTGTTGTGCAATAAATATATTTCTGAGCATTTTTGGTCTAAATGACAGAATATTCAATAATCTTTAAATGCGTATTATGCTATCTTCTTAGCAGATATGATGCTTCAGTCGTGTCATATTGGCAGCTGTGGAGAACTTTGACGAAATTCCTGTATGGTGTTCGTAATCACGACAGCCCATTCAGGCATGGGGCAATAAGACAAATCTAACTAAGATGCCAGTTTCAATATTTTTTTAAACTCATGTAGTTTATATTTTAATATTTATAAATATGAGGTAATAATCAATGATCTACAAAGTTATTACTTTAGAAATAACAGTGAATTATTATTATGTCTGAATTCACAGGTTTATTTACTTAACATAAAATATAATTGTTTCAACTGCTCTTTTAATTTACAGGTGAAGCAATGAACCTATTTCTTAATGAGAACTGGAAGCAAATAGGATACGAAATTAAACCAGTTTTGGAGGACACAATTGCTAATATATTTAAGAAGATTGCAAATAAAATATTCCACAAATATCCAATAGACATATTGTTACCAGAATAACATATTTACACAGATCATTTCATGGAATCTGTTTACCTTCCTTATTTATTTAAACTAGAGTACATTTATTATTTGCATAATAATTTAATATTTGTTTTAAAAGCAATGTTACTGTCTAACCTTCAAGCCACATTTTTAGTGCTTTCAACTTTGTGGATTTTTTGCCGATTTCGATGAAATGTTTCCTAACAAAATCACATAAGTGTCTACAACTTTAATTCATATCGGAAAATTATTATCTAATACAAAAATAAAGGACACAATAAAAAATTTAATAATGCATACAGATAAATTGTACTTTTCATATACAGTTTTATTCAAGACGGTACTTAAAAATTGCAAAAATATTTTATAGAAAAATCACTAGAGACTGTATTTTCTTCGCTTAAACGCTTTATTTGAACTGAAAGAATTTAAATTTGTGAATTCTAATTTGATCGAAAGCTCAGAACATGTATCTTCAAAATTTCAAAAAAAACACAAAGTTGTGGATTGGTCTATTTCATTGTGCCCTTCTTGAAGGTTAGCTCCAAAAGGAAAAAAATATATAAAATTCTGCCTAAAACAAAAAATTGTGTTGTGGCCTAATAGTTTCCAAAATGTACCATTTTAAAAAACTTTTTGCTATTTTTGGCACAGAAATCATATTTGTACATCTCTTTAAACACCGTTAGCTCTGTTAATCACAAAGATAAGTAATTCAAATATGAGATCAAATGCATTCAGTGTTCTATAAGTTAAAAAAAACTGTTCTAACCCCAATAGTTTATGAGCTATCATTCGATCTCAGTGGAACACTGTCTCAAAATACTGTTCTACTATTAATAACATTCAAAATATAGCCACTGAAAGAGCTCCAATTGTCTTTATATTTTTAGAGTTCTTTTAAAAATTAGATTCTGCTTTTCAGATTTCTTGTCTCTGCTAATCATACACAAAAGTGATCAAACTATAATCAAAGAATACTCTTCCACTTCTTATTCACAATGTCTTGACGTTTTGCGATTCATTATTTTAGTTGACTTCCTTTTGCTGTATAGCACATCTGACAGCCTTTTGCCATATATCTATTAGGCGCACGGCCCAACCAAAATTTTCTCTCATCAGCTCATTGGTGACGATTTGCAGGGTGTTCTCTTCTTCTCTAGCCATATGGTTTTCTCTGAACTATTTATATTGCCGTCTCTTCCGCCGGTGTGGCCAAAAAATTAGGGATTCTGGAGAACATGATCGAGGAAAGTTCCTTTGAGGTCCTTGGAAGTCGAACGGTCAATACGATAATTTGCCCAGAGAATTCATAACAGACGTTTCCACATCTCGAAAGCATCAATACGCCGTTTGTCTTCCCCTTCAGTGATCTATGTCCCAGAGACAAAAGGGAGGCGGAAAAAAGTAATTTAGTACATCTGATCTTCGTGCATTTAGTGATATTTTTATCATGCAAAGTTTTTCTAAACTGTATCTTATGCCGAATTTCATATTCACAGATTCCTCACCGGTAGTATCCTTTCTACGTTTGAGTGGTTATCATTTATTCGATATAACATAAAAATTTCCATTCTATTATAATTCACACATAAACAGTAATCAGAGCTTGTTGTTTGAAGTTGGTCCAGCAGGTGTTGAGCTCATCCTTGCTTGTTATAACTAAGGTGGTATCATCTCTAAATCTCAAGTTAGAAATCTTAATGCCACCTAAAGTTACTCCACCCTGTCAGCCTTTCAGTGGAATTCGCATAGCGTGTTCACTACAGATGTTTAAGAGGACTGGTGACAGAACATAGCTCTCTCTGACGTCTTTGTCAACTTTATGTTTGTCGGAATTATATTTTTGACTTTTAGCAGTTTTATTCACACAGATGGCGAATTAAAAATACCAGGTGATTAGGCGTGTCCATCTTCAAATACAGCTTAGGATGTGTCGCATTCCACATTGTCAAAAACCTTTTATTGTATTCTATGAGACAAAGTTACACAGGTACCTCTTACTTTCTTGACAAATTGTCACAAACAGGTATTTTTTTAGTTTCACACAGAATTTTATCGTCCTTCATTTTATTTTAACCCATTTTACCTTTGATTCACTTTTACGTGTGGTCGTCACGGTATCAAGAAATTTAAAGGAAGTGATTTTATATTTATTTTTAATACTATTATTTATATTATTATTTTATATTGTATTTACTTTTTTATATACAAGTTTTACAGTTGTTATAGTTTCGTATTCCCTATTTTTTATATGTTTAAACATATTTTTGTATAAAATAAACTCAGACTTTAGAGAATTTAAGTTTATTTATTGTCTTTATACCTCAACTGATTATATGAAATCCGTAAATGTTTTTCATTATCTGATAGTGCAGTTAGATTAGCATTTCACACCGTATGGACGAACTTTTTCGTACAAACTGGCGATCCGGTACATTTGAACAATTTTGGGTATTGGAAAAAGTTTATATCTAGCATTATGCCGCACTGCATTTTTTAACCATCTAATCCATACATTAGCCGTCTTTGACCATTTATTTATTTAGAAATATTTAAACATTGCAATTTCGTGTAATATCGACTACGAAGATAAAAAAGATATTGACAAAATATGGTACACACATTATTATAACGAGATTTGAGCTTATTAAGTGAAAGGGTTGGGTGTAAATAGGGGTAAATAAATTAAAGCATACTAGTAAGAGTTCAGACTACTTAGGATATGATGTATATACTAGTAGCCAAGGTCTTATATTATTTTATGACATCTGCCATCCCCAGCACCAATCAATTATTAAAGGGATTAACACAACTGAAATATGATATTGACTTGAAATTTAGTACACTTACACAGGGTGTTCCTTAACGACGTGCTAATATTTCAGGGTGTGATTCCTTAGGTCATTTTATAGAGAAAAGTTCATATGAACATATGTCCGCAACGACTTAATTTTTTGCGACAAGATGGTGCAATTTTGTTTTCTAATCGTTATATTTTAATATCTCGGAAAGTATTCTAGATATTATTTTCAATTTTGGTTTGTGTTAATAGGATACAGAAATACATATTTTAATTAGAAACGTTATTTTAACGCTCCACCAGTGGCGTCCCCGCGAACATGTCCTCTGATATTTTTTACCAAAAAGGTGGAACGCCACTGATATTTTTCCTGATTAGCTTGATCAATTCTACATGAAAATGGCCTCTTGCGTTTTCTCGTCAGACGCACAGTTCATGATTAAAACAATGAAATTCATATTGAAACTAATTACACCAGGCGCACACACATAAAAAAAAAATGTCACAGACCAGACCAATCATCTCCAGTGTATTTTGGCTTGCTAAATCCGAATTCGGCGTCAGTTTTGCTCCACCACGTCACAATTTTTCTCTATCCTCAAAAAATCCTTTTGCATTTTTCTAACTGTTTTTTGAGTGTAGAAAAAAACTGTGACGTGGTGGTGCAAAAATGACACCGTATTCGGATTCAGCAAGCCAAAATACACTGGAGACGATTAGTCTGTCTCTGTAATCGGCAATTTTTTTTGTGTGTGTCCTGTGTAATTAGTTTCAATATGAATAACAGTAAAATAAATTTCATAATAGTATTACCAAGTGTTCTATTTTTCACGTTACATTTTATCAAATTCAAACCTCAAGAACTTTTTATTTTAAACGGAACAACCTGTATTTTTTTTACATCATATTATGTAAAATTAAATTCTCTTTTTTCTAGTATAGGCATTGTAGGGGTTAAAGTTACAACTTTTTGAAATATTGAGATTTTCTGAAATGTTTTAATAAAAATTGTCATCAACTTGGCCATGATTAGAAACAATCAATAATGCCAGTTATTCTCTTATGTCAAAAAATGCAGGCACGTTTAAATTACACCCATGGAGACTTTTTAGATTTGTTTATTATTTATGGAGAATGTGATGAGGTAATATCATGAACACGTAACACATTTGCTACTCTATACCCACAAGAACAAAAACTATCGCCGTATACTGGATAATTGGATAATTTTAGAATATTTGGCTCTGCTAAGGCAGGAATTCTAAGGAGGAAATCTATTGCGAATGAAGAAAATATAGAAATAGCTATTCTGGGGTATTTTTGGGCATTTCCCATTATGTAATTAAGGCAAGCTGCTTGGGAATCGGGGCTATCCAAGAATTCAATTCACTGAATCTTGTCAAAACATAAATCACATCTCGCTTCATATAGTTGAACAATTAAAAGAAACGGATTTCCTGACGACAGAAAATTTTTGTGAATTTATTTTAATAAGACATACAAGTGACAATTATTTTATGGGAAATACAATATGGAGAGATCATGCTAAATTTACCGAAAATGAACTTTTTAATCGATACAATTCCCATTCCTGGAGTATCTCGAATACTCATGTACTCAGGGAGTGAAATTCCAGAACATGAGCAGTTTAATGTTTACTGTGTGATGAGAAACGATATAGTGGTGACATTACAATTTTTTGAGGAAAATTTAAATAGTAATATTTCTTCTTTAGCTAATATGTCTAAGGCTTCCTCCCTAGAATTCCTGCCTTGACAGAGCTAAATATTATAAAATTATCCAATATGCGTTTTACAGTGTATGGTAATGGTTTCTGTTCTTGTGGGTAGCGAGTAGCAAATGTGTTACATGTTCTTGATATTACCTTATCACACTCTCCATAAATCTAAAAAGTCTTCGTGGGTGTAATTTAAACGTGATGGCATTTTAACATAAGAGAATGGCTAACATTATTGATTATTTCTAATCATGATTAAGTTGATAGCAATTTTTATTAAAATTTCCTGAACATTTCAGAAAATCGCAGTATTTCAAAAAATTGTAACTTTAATCCCTATAATGCCTATACTAGAAAAAAGGGAATTTAATTTTATATAATTTGATGTAAGAAAACACAGGGTGTTCCATTTGAAATAAAAATGTTTTTGAGGTTTGAATTTAACAAAATATAACTTGAAAAATAGAACACTTGGTATACTATTATGGAATTAATATTTATTGCATCTTGTGTTCTTTTTACATGCAAAATAGTAATTGAGGATATCCTACACGAGGGAAGTTGTAATGGTTATTGCAGACCGTTGCATCTGTTAAATTTTTATAAAATGTCAAATGGTTCCAAAACTGCTGGGTAGGGTATAGAATTTGATGGTCATTTCGAAAAGTTGAAAATATATAGCGTGTTCCATTCAAAGTAAGCAAGTTGTTATCGACTTTCAGTATAACCGGAAGTATGGTATTTTTATTTAAAGTTTAAAAATTCAGTATAAAGCATTGCTACCACAATAAGCCATTATTACTTATTACAAAGCCTATTTGTAATAGAATAAGACCCAAGACCGCGTACTTGAATATTGCGAACGATATCCGTATACGAATATAGTTCACCAGATATGTTATGCGCTTACCTCAAACGAAAGTAGTCAATTGTTTGCCTGGCTCTCCATTACAAGCACTCTGCCTGATTTGGTTTATTTATATAATTGCCGGGAGCATAGCCGTAGGTTAAATGATATTCATTTACTTTTATTGAATAATTTATGGAGTTGTTCATTAAACTAGCGTTATTTAATGTAAATAAATAATGTATTATAAATGAATAATTTACATCACGCATATCAATTAATACAAAGTAGTAAAATAATATTTACAATAATCAGAAAGTGGTAGTAAAAATTGTCGGTTGGCGCTTATGGCAACGCTGGTGCTATCTTATGATTATGAACCATTCCCTTGTCAGTCTTTCTTTATGAATTTCAAACAGACTTTGGATATCCTATACCACATGCTTGTAATTATTTTAGTTGGATTGGCCACACTGACTTTAGTAAGTCAAATTTTTTTGTTAATTCCTTTTCCCAATATCAATCGACTAAGTTTCCGATGAGACATCCTGTAGAAAATTGGAATTTGGTGCACCTACTAGAAACCAAGGTCTCAATTTTTTTATGGCATCTAGCACCCCCATCACCTTCATTATTAAAGGGGTTAACAAAATAAAATAGGGATTTAGTGTGTACGAGATAAAATGTTTTTAGTAATTTCTTGCAACAGCCATCCCCATTACCACCATTGTTCAGACAATTACAAATATTCTTTAAAATTCTATGATAATATTTCCACATACTGTAATGCAATTAAAGGAACTGGGATACGATTGTGGCGTTGTTTTGATAGGTTTCAGTATGCCCAATTTATTCAAGTGTGGGCCACCCTACGAGTGATGTAGTTAGCGTAACTGGTTTAACCTGGCTAGCATATCAGAGATGCGGAGAGTAAATAGGGCAGTAAGTTCAAGGCTTGGGCGCCATGATTAACTAATATAATCAAGGAAAAGAAAAGCTAGATAAACAAAAGACACATATTACATGTATAGAATAGTATATTACAGAATATTATATTACAAAAATGAAACTATCACAGCATCAATAATACTGCATAGTAAAACTCGATATCAAATAGAAAGAAATATTTACAAAATATACTATTTTACAAGATACTGTATTACAATAAACGAAGTTCAAGGAAAGCCTGAGACTTTTACGAGAACCAAATTAAATATATTAGAAAAAAGATGACTAGTAAATTGTCTCAATTATTAAACAAAAACATATATTACAAGACGACAAAATACTATATACACAATAAAATAAGATAAAGATAACCACGAAATATTATACAACGAAGGAAGATAAGACAACGAATTAATATATTACAACGAAATAAAAATATGACACATTATCTAACAAAAGCACATATAATACACGATAAGATAATAAAAACTTAACATAACCAAAGATATGCAATTTCGCTGGAACCAGATACTTATTTTAGCCTACCAGTATGTAGCCTCCCCGCTGCGTAATGCCAAATACTTAAAACGGGACACCCCAAAATTTTACAACCGTAAAAAGATAATACTAGAATTCAAGTCATAGAAAATAGATACACATTACACCACCACCCCTCGAACATCCTTTTAAATAAATAATCCATATAAGTGATATGATTTGACGGGTCAAATCCTGGAAATTTCAGATTACATGACGCGGGTTATGTGCAGATAATTACCGATAACCACTGAGGTATATCTAAAACAAAAGTATTTTAGGTTGTGAAATATTTTAGTTATGAAAAGTTATTATCAAGAAAACGTATACAAAAACGTATTATCAAAATTGAAAGTATATAATCTTGCTTAAAGCAAAAGTGTAACATCGCGATACTTCGACGTTAAAAGGAAATTTGTTATTTTAAAGAAAAAACCTAAAACGATATTTTTAAATATTAGATGGTATTTAACAATATATAATTATTTAAAACTATTACCTTATACCTCTACAAGGTTTTCCATCTTAATATCCCCCTCAGAGGTTTAACAAAATTTCAAATACGTCCATCTCGGTTGACAGCTCAAGTGAAAGAGAAAAAGTTTAACCTAGCGCGGCGTATCGTTAAATATTTCCCGGACCGGTAGTCACGTTGCCATGCCCAAAAAGTAGTTCCCTTTTATTAAGCGAATATTAAATTGAATAAAGGATCTATATTAGTGTTGATAATTCTACATTCTCATGTGGCTAAGAGACTATATTATAATTATAGTTTAATCTACTCAATTTCATTTTAAAGTTAGTTTGATTTATTTATGTAATTTATTTTGAATATTATAGAGCGTACGTCATCTATTATCCTGAGGCTTGAGCATAAGCTACAGGCAATTTCTCATCTCTCATAGAGATAGTTGGTAATAGTACCAAAGCTAAGAAATTTTTTCTAAGAGATTATTTTTTGAAAAGATTATTTTAACGATAGATAAATCATATTTCTACTAAAATAAAATCTACATTTATAATTAAATTAAATCCTTGCGAAAAATTAAAGATAATAAAAATCAATTTAAAAAATCGGTAAAGGTATTTACACAGAACTTCCCTCGTTCATGGCAGTCTCTCAAAAAAATAATAATTACGAAATGACATTGAGAATAATAATCGGAGTAGAGTTATTGCTATTATTACAAAGAAAACTTGATAAGTTTTGGTCAAAAAAATATACAGATTGCTCATCCAACAGCAAAAGTTCAATACTAAATAGCAGGTGCCACATATGGCAGGCTTGCGCAAATACCTTTACAAATGTCCACCATGACTGAATTATTTCTTGGGATGACCACCCTGTACATTTTTCAATAAAAGTATAATAGGTGCATATGCCAGATGTTATTGCCATCTGTCACATTTTCAATCCAACATTCACGTAATGTAGTGGAAGTATAGTGGTGGTTAAAAAATTTCATTTTTTAAAAATTTTTCAAAAGATGGTAAAATAATTTTCAAATTTTTTTCTCCTGAAATAGGTTTAAAATGTCAAAGGTAGAAATTTTAAATTAGAGCAAAAAGGAAAGTTTCCTTCTGTTCTATAGTAGTGCTAAAAAAAGTTTAAAAATTAAAAATGATGTATTTTTAAAATAGGTTTAGAATGCTATGAAACGTGAAAATTTTTAAATTTGAGCAAATAAAAAAAAATTCGATCTATTTTAGTGGTAAAAACTTTTTGAAAAATGTTGGTGAAAAAATTTTCAATTTTTTTTTTCTGAAATACCTAGGTTTAGAATGTCATTTAAATTTGAGCATTCTGGTGTTAAATTTTTATCCAAACTGGTAACAAAATGTTGCAAATTTTTTTTTCCGAAATTGGTTTGGAATATCATGAAACGTGGAAATTTTAAATTTGGGCAAAAAAAATTTTTTCCTCTGTTCTATAGTAGTGATACATAAATGGATTAAAAATGTTTTCAAATTTTTTAAAAAATTCTTCAAAAACATTTTTAAATTTGTTTGAATAGTTTTAGAATTTCATGGAAACGTGGATAGTTAAAATCTGAACAAAGAAAGAAAAATCTTAGTGATAAAATTTCAAAAATTTTTTTTTTAAATCAGGCTTAGAATGCCATGAAACGTGAAAATTTTAAATTTGAAGAAAGAAAAAAAAAAATTCATTTTAGTAGTAAAAATTTTTTCAAAAATATTGGTGAAAAAAATTTTCAAATTTTTTTTTCCTGAAATAGGTTAAGCGTGTCATGAAACGTAGAAATTTTAAATTTGAGCAAAAACAATTTTTTTTCATCTTGGTAAAAATTTTTTCAAAAATGTTTGAAAAAAATTTTCAAATTTTTTTTTTCTGAAATAGGTTTAGCGCGTCATGAAACGTGGAAATTTTAAATTTGGGCAAAACAAAATTTTTTTCAACTTGGTAAAAATTTTTTCAAAAATGTTTGAAAAAAAATTTCAAAATTTTTTTTTTCCTGAAACAGGTTTAGCGCGTCATGAAACGTGGAAATTTTAAATTTGAGCAAAAAAAAATTTTTTTCACTATTTATTCCGTTTAGACGGTCCACCCTGTATATTTTTCAGTGAAAATTCTACCAGTTCTTCGCTGACAGTAGGGTTAACTACCTACCAAATTTGACTGCTCTCCGTCAAGTAGTTTTTTAGTAAATACAGCAACAGACAGACAGACAGACAGACAGACTGACGGAATTGAAAAACCTATATTTTCGGAATCTACGTGTTCTGAAACGTCAGAATCCGAAAAAATCTCGGAGGGTGATTTTTTCTCGAATACAATACTTCCCTTCGGTATGCGAGGGAAGTAAAAATCGTTTGATAGCAGTTATCGAATATAATAAGATTGTCAAGGTCCCTGATCGACTCTCAAAGTTTTTATGTATTTATATCTTTATGAATTTTAAACGATGTGTTATATCTTTTTACGCCTACATTGAAAGCATTAAGCTTAAAATTTGCACTGTATTAATGGACAATGAAATAATTTAAATAGCAAATTAAATGTTTAGCTATATGAACGTTAATAAAATTAGCTATATTCTGTTCTAGTGAGTTTTTTACAGATACTCTATAATTTGAATGAAAAGTACTTTGTGTTTGAAAATTTTCACCAATTGAAATTAGAAGTGGTATATAGTATATACCTCGAAATTTATTAAATTTTGATTGACACCTACGTTTTGAGATAATCTTTGCTCTAATTAATCAAATAATAATATAAGTTGAGACATAAATTTAAAAAAACTTGCAATTAGCTACTTTTTGATTTAACAATGGAAATTGATTTACACAATTATGCACATGTAATAATTTTGTTTAATCCTATTGAAATCACGATGTCGATCAGAATAAAATTTAGATATCATACCCTCTAATATATTCATTTTTTCTCTGCACATTAAAGTTTCCTGGCCCTCTAAGAATTGATCTTTTTACAGTCATAGTCCCATGAACGTTAGCTCCTCTGATCCTTAGTTCATAGTATAATTCGTCTGAATGCAAGTAATTTACCTCCATATTGTACAATAATAATATTCTCACTTAAACACAATTTCTACGTATCGATCAAAATATGTCAAACGATTAGCTAAATCATTAATAAATAAAAAAAATTTTAAAGTAATAATAAATGTTAGACAAAATTTACAACATACTAAGTAGAGCTGTTCGTTCCTTGTTAAATGCTAGATAAATTATTCAACGCGTTCAAAGTTCTAACAAACATTACTACAGTATTTTCCTACCAGGATAGTACTATATTATCATTAAGTGGAAAGTTACGTGCGGACAGAGAAGAGGCAGATGGCCGAATTATTTTAGATGTAGCAGATATGGCTGAGAATGGAGCTAAATCAGTTATGACTTATTACCCAGATAGAGGATACAAATGCGATGGTACTTGCAGTACCGCTTTTCCAAAATCTTCGAAAATCGATGTAGCTCTTGCAGCACACCATAATAGCGATATTGTTAAGTAAACGATTCCCTCACAAAATTCAGATTACTTTTGGCTTAACCGCGCGGACTAAAGGGAATGGTATACTCACTGAATATGGCTCTGAAAATATCTTCTTAATATAAATATATCTGATGGATCTAGACATTTTAATCATGTCGATATTGGAAAATTTAGGCAAAATTTTCCGTTGAAATTTGAAATCTTTCATTTTTCTTCGTAATTCTGAAGAAATGTTTAGAACATATTTAACTATGTCTTCATAATGCAATCAAGTTTTCAGCATCTTTTTCGAAAATTTCCATGGCAATTTTATCCAGAAGGTTTCATCATTGTAGTCATGCCGAGTCCCAGGCTCCATACGAAATTATTATGAACTATCTAAATTCTCTTCACTGCAACTGATGTTAATATGCAACCAGAATTATACTATAAAAGTTTATAGATGCACAAAATGTTGCATACAGCTTGTTTACGATTTCTGTATATAATATTTGAAGGATCATAACAAAAATGTTTCTTAACTTAATTTTTTTCCAATTATATTACTAGAGTTAATACTTAATATTTTTAGAGGTAAAGTGCAGTTACGCTACCGACACCCGATTATTTATTATTTATTATATCAACTGTGCAAGTAGATAATTTATAACATTTAGATAACATTCACTTGTGCAATGTGCAATCAGTCTGTTTTCTGTGCACGATTACTCTGAAACGACGTCGGACCGTCGGCCTGTCAGTCGGATGATCGGACGTTGGTCGATCGGTCAGTCGAGAAAGTATTAAAGTGGCATCGGTTTTAGGGGCAGACGATTTCAAATATCATATTTATCAAAATTCTGTGAGCATTTCTTTCCACATCCTGGAGTGTAAATATATTATCAAGATGTTCTATTTAAAGAGATTTAGAAGAGAAATCTAGATGTGGAAACAGAGATTCCTCAGGCAGCGGTTTTTTATATTATGATTTGAACTGTGATCGATTAAAATATTTAAAATTTCCTATAAAAAATATTAAAAAAATTATGACCCTAAAATTTGTCATCGCGGTGCTACGGGAGCGTAGTACCAAAGTTAATGTTAGCAATTATTTTATATGATTACACCCTTACACAGGTCTACAAAAAAAAATATCTATCTTTGCAATCAGACCCATCATTTCCTAAGTATTTTGATGCGCTGAAATCAAATTTGGCAAAAAAATGTTTTTTTACCTCGTCAATTTTTCTCTACACCCCCTATTTAACTCCCATAAATTTTTATAGAGGAGATTCTTTGAAAAAAAATTCTTGAATTATTTTTCGTGACCTTTGTATGAGTTCTTTGGGTCGCTGATCACGAATCTGAAGTCAAGAATAAATTTCGACTTAACGGCAGCTGTCAAGAAGCTGTCAAATTTCACCAAGATGTAAAAAGTTGATACTAAATGTATATTATTAATATTTTTGGGTTGCTGATTACGATTCCGAAGTCAAAAATGAATTTTGACATGATGACAGCTGCCAATAAGCTGTCAAGAATCACCAAGATGTGAAAAGTTGATATTAAATGCATATTCATAAGTTTTTTAGGCCGCTCAATACAAACCCGAAGCAATTGCTGGCCATTGAAGAGAGATGAGCAAAATAGGGATCATAGAAGAAAATCCCGTATCAGATCATTCAGAGAACAAAAGCCCCCCCCCCCCCCAAAAAAAATAAAAAGTGATCCTCAAGAAAAATAAAGTTAGTATGTAAAAATGAACGAACGTGTGAAAGTGCACACATTTCTTTAATAAAAAATGGCTCTAAAACCTCAATTTTCCACAATTGTTTAGGTTTTATAGGAGTTAAATGCTAACTTAGCCAATGAGAATATACAAACACGTTACATCTAAGCTCTAGTTTTCTTTACATAGGATGTTGACATCAGAGAATCAAGTGATATCTGCAGTTTCTTGCTCACAAAAGACCTTTTGTATCAGTACCTTAAAGGATGCCGTAGGCGGTGATATCATACCAAATTTGAAGAAATCAGATGCCAATGCCATACCATATTATAGAATGCGATATTTTGAGATGACAGTGGCTCAAATCGACGAAACGTGTAATACACTTTTATTGAATAACAATATACATTGTGTCTCACTTAAAAACTAATTATTAAAAAGACGGGGAAAATAATAATTTAAGGTAGATGACACTATTAACAAAATACTTTCCTTCGGTAAGCCAGGGGAATAAAAAGTGATATACTTTCAGTATAAAAATATAAATAAGTAAATTGGGGACAAATCGAGTTCTTTTAAGATAAAAATTGCAAAATTTCTCATATTTTTTTTAATCGAGAGAAACATCATATTTAGTGTTTAAATATGAAGTTCTTCGTGAATAAAGAAAACGGTGCGAAACTCAATATGGACCTTAAATTCTTGTTCATAGTTTCAAAATACTTGGGAATAATAATACAGTATTCTGATCTCTGATCCCTAACTTCCAAAACATTGTGTGGGGATGCTCCATCCTACTACCATATTACTTCATTAAGTTCTTAATCAGAAAAGTGGTCCTCTGATACCTCTGACAGAATTATTTCTAAATATGTTTCCCGTAAAATTGGGCTTGTTCGACATTTTTTTTTATTTCATAAATCGAAAGTTCAAGTATAAAATAATGGATCTGCAAAAAATCAGAATTTTATTCGCGCGTTTAGTGTCTTAAAAACTATTACAAACATCCACCTCGCGAAAATGGGGCGTAGCCAGTCGCTACGTCACTATACGCATAGACTCGGCGACTTCAGTCGACTCGATGCTGTTTAGTTGTTATTATCTATATACTTATTGTGTTAATCTGCGCCCCTCTAAAATTGCAGATCGGATCTATCAAAGGCTTTTCGTGGGGGCGGCTTTTTGGGAAGCGGCCGGTGTCATTCAATTCCGGAATTAATTCTACATTGTTTAGGATACATTCGGAGGCGTTCTTTTTAATGTTCTCCAATTTTTAACAGAAAAGCCATCTTTCGTTGGCCCGTGCCAAGCCGGATTTCCGATTTCGCCCCTTCACTTTAGTATAAGAACAAAGCGCTACTCTTTCTCTTTCCAAAGACATCTAAAGCGGCCTTCAACTCTACGTATTTACTTACTACTGAACGGCCGTTAGTGGTTTCGGTAGATTACCGAGTTCAAAGCTGCGTATAGTGACGTCATAAAAAGGCGCAATGTTTTTGCAACTATTACTGATTTCAACGCCATATATCTCAAGAACGGAAAAAGTTAAAAATATGAAATTTTAAGTGCATAATAAGAATGTCGAGTACTATATAAAAACGTATAAAAACCATATAAAATTAATATCGTGGAACAAGCCCATTTTACCTCTAAAAACTCCACACCAAATTTAAACTGATTTTCCAGAGGATTTCTTAATTTCAAAAACTCTTCTTTGTCATTGATTTTTTTTTCTGCCACGAATGTCTATTTCTTCTATTGAAAAGTTCATGTGATGAATTCCATAAAATAGTTTAAGGATTTTCTAAAACAATTTTTTTACATTGTCAAACATCTCATGAAGGCTGTCAGAACACATGTTTTTAGTCATCGAGGCTTTGTTTTACAGTAAATGAAGTAGTAATATGGACGCGGTAATAAAAACTTTAAAGAGTGACTTTGCAAAATTCGCCTGTTTGTATAGCGGATTGCGAGCTTGGGAAGAATCGTAAAAAGGTTTAGTAGGTCTCAAACTAATTGTCATTAAAAACCAAAAGAGTCGCTCTTGGTATTTTGAAAATGTTCAGTAATTACCCTTATTCATGGGGTGAAATTTAAAAATATCAATAAATCTGAAAACAATTCTACTTGTATTATTTCTATTAAATCAATCTTTAAAAAGCGAAATTACATATTTTCTATCAAGAAGAGTTAAAAATTTCCCCATAGGCCCCCGAAGAGGGTAAAATCAACTCCAAAATATAAAGAAAATCAAAAATGTTTTAAGAAATTCTGAAAATAAAATATTCAAATGTTTTAAGTCATGACAAACATGGAAAAAATATTTCTCGCCAGTTTTGATGAAGAAATAATCCCTACAAATGGTAAAACTACTCCCAAACATTAAAACATAAAGAAAAATCAAAGCAATTTTTGGAAACATTTGTATTCATTGTATTTTTCTATAACTGACATTCAGTTAGCTGATTTCACCCCCTTCGAGGGATGAATTCCATTGAAAATGGATACAAATGAATAACATTACCTAACTGAATGTCAGTTATCAAAAGAAATAATGATTACAAATGTTTTTTTGTAAAATTGCCGATTTTCTTTCATGTTTTCGTGTTTGGGGGTAGTTTTACCTTCGTAGGGATTGACTTTCCAAAACTCTCATTTTGACTTCAAACTGAATTCTCATAAAAAAAAAGAATGTAAATAATAATGTTAAGCTTTGTTTGTAAAATGCATATCATAAATAATATTTAAAGTAACAAAACTGCAACAACAAATAAAAGGAAACATTTTTTTTCTCTTCTGTGATATCACTTGAACCCATTGCTAATAAGTGCATGTTTTCATGTAATACACATTTCTTACTAATAAAATTCTTCTAGTGGTTCTACAGATACCCAAATAAAAAAATTTATAATCATTATTCGTTTTCATGAACTTCCTTACATCTATTTATTTTATTCTGTTCCTTCGACCTTAGAAATGTTCAGATTTAATAAATTAACCATAGCTTTGTTATTAGTAATATTTCACATTTTCTAAGTTAGCCATGAAAGTTTTAATATGTCAAATTAAAATAAATCAGGGTAGTTATTTTCTGCTGAACATTAATTCGCTCGTCAATCTGCTAACAATTTGACATGGTTCTATTTTCAAACAAGAGTTTTTATTGATTTATGGAGAAAATAAAGTAATGCTAGAAAAGCTTGCGCAGTCTATTCTCAACGGTTTCCTGGTAGACGCTGTCCTGACCATAAAACCATACAATTATTAGTTGATAATCTTAAATGATATGGTTCTTTTACCAAACCAAAAAGAAACAGAAGTAAACCGGTGAGGAATGATATTAATATAAATGAAGTTGTCGCTGCCTTTAATGAAAATCTACAAACCTCAATATCAGCAATCAGTGCTAGGACAAATATTTCTTTGACTTCGGTCAGAAGAATCCTCAAAGACAAAAGTTATTATGCTTAAAAATAATTTTAATACAACTTCGCCAAGGAGATTATGAACGGCGACTTCATTTTATAGCACGAATGTCCGCACTGAATGAAAGATACAATTTTCTTCATAACATTCTTTGGAGCGATGAGGTGACATTCAATGAAAGGTGTAGTGTAAACAGGCACAATATGCACTATTATAGTGATAGGAATCCTAGATGTACGCAAGAAAGAAATTTTTAAGTAAAATATAAAGTTGATGTGTGGATATGTATGCTTGGTGGTGGATTAATAGAGCCACATTTTTTTGAAAATAATTTAAATAGCGAAATTTACCTAGATTTTTTACGAAATGACTTACCTAATTATTTAGAATAAATTTCCCCGCAAGTTAGAAGAAGTATCTGGTCCCATCAAGATGGTGCTCCTCCCGATGCCCGTATTGTTTCTAATTATTTAAACACGATTTTTGGAAACCCTTGGATAGGCAATACCGGACCTGTGCTATGGTCACCTAGATCACCGGATTTAAATCTGCTGGATTTCTTTTTGTGGGGTTACCTTAAGGGATTTGTGTATAACACCCAACCTCAGAACATTGAGGATTTAAAAAAATTGAATAAGAAATGGATGTAATTCTATTTGACGAAATACTTTATAAGTACAATGAATGGTGAATTAATAAATAGATTTAATTACTGCATTCACGTTAATGGGCAAAATTTTGAACAACATTTGTAAAAAACTCTTAATTCTCTCTTTACCTGATAAATTTTTTTAAGAAAACTTTAACGTTTATTGCAAAATCTATATTGTTTTATTTTTAGTACTCTTGTTAACATAATTAGGAATTCCGAAAATCCTCTTGTTAAAATTCCCCTTCTGATGCCAATTGTTGCATGTTTCCGCCTCTAGGAAACACCCTGTAAAAATTCGTAGGTTCTAAATAATTTTAACAAGGGGTAACCACTAACACTTTATTTAATAATTTACTGATTACACAATACTTCTAAACTAACTTTTACAATGTTTGTAACCTTACCTTTCACTACCAAACTTCACTTCTTAAAGCTTCTCCTTCCCGCCATGGAATCTCGTCTTATATACTCAGAAATTGCCTCTAGAGTTATCTAGAACATATTCGAAAATCTTCTTCCACCACACTCCAGAAAGCTCTATCTCTTTCTGCAAGTTTCCAGGACGTCACTATTAGTCATGGGCGTATCATAGGGTATCATAACAGTATTATGATATCTGCTACCCCTACCACCACTCGATTATATTAAAGGGATTAAGAAAATGAAATTGAAATTTGGTACACGTATATGCTATATCGATATCTGAAACTAGATTATATTTTGAACTTATTCCATTGTAGGATTGGGGGTAAATAGGATTGGATAGGGGAAAATAAGTAAAGCAAGCTAGTAAGAGTTTAGGAACTTAGGATTTGGTGTATATACTAGAAGCCAAGACTTCAATTTTTTTATAACATTTGCCAGCTGTGGCGTGTGACGTTTCCCTTATATCTCACCGCCACATCATTTGGTCCACTAAGTATATATACGAGCGGCCATGTTGAGTTCGTTGGAAAAGCGTATAAGGCAGTGGCTACTCCAGCCTTCCTGACGAGTTCACGGAGTAGCCACGGAACGAAACGCATATTTTCTAACTCCACATTGGTGAACACACAACGTGATTTACGACGTACTCTATACCTACTCTATACCCTACGGAGACACGCGCATAAGCATGTTCGAGTTTATGAGTTATTTGCTCCTCGAGCATTGCATTGTTTAGCCCCTCTCCTAGGATTGTGCTGATGCGGGTAGAGTGCGCCAAGTAAAGAGTGGGGTAATCGCTTCGTTCCTGTCCAGTTTATCCATCGTTCTTCTTCTACCATCAGGTTTCTCATGACTTTGTCACTGGTGGGGGAATGGTGTGGCGTGTGACGTTTCCCTTATATCTCACCGCCACATCATTTGGCCCACTAAGTATATATACGAGCGGCCATATTGAGTTAGTTGGAAAAGCGTATAAGGCAGTGGCTACTCCAGCCTTACTGACGAGTTCACGGAGTAGCTACGGAACGAAACGCTAACATTTTTCTAACTCCACACCAACCCCACTTCATTATTAAAAGAGTTAATAAAAACGTGTAAGATATTGACCTGAAATGTCATAAACGTAAGTATGTATTACAATGTGATCTTAAATTTGTATTTTGAACTTATTCCGGTAAAGGACAGTAGGGTAAATAAGGGAAAGTAAGAAAAGCAAGCCAGTAAAAGTCTATAAACTTGGAATTTGGCGTATATACTAGAAACTAAGGCCTCATTTTTTCGACACTCGCTACCACGTCCACCTCATTATTAAAGGATTCAACAAAATAAAATTGAGACTTGAAATATGGTACCTACACGAATATATTACAACGAAATTTGGAACTAGTCTATATTTTGAGCTAATTCTGTTGAAAAGTTGGGGAGTAAATACTGGATAATAAATAAAGCAAGCTAGTAAAGAGTCCAGAAACTTAGTGTTTGGTGTATAACCACTTATTAAAGGAGGAACAAAATAAAGTCAAGATATTAAATTGAAATTTGGTACACGTACGTGTTATAACGAGACCTGGAATTAGATAATATTTTGAGTTTATTCCTTTGAATGGTTGGAGGTAAAGCAAGCTAGTAAGAGTCCAAAAATTTGGGATCTGGTGTATCTCAATTTCTTTATGACATTTGTCGCCCCCATTACTACGTCCAATATCCCCACTCCATTATTAATGGAATTAGCAAAAAATTGTGTTTCAGTGTGTGTATGAGAACAAAAGTTACAAACAGATTTTTTGCATCAACGAACTATATTACCACTTTGGGGCACTTCATTTCAAATATTATATTATTAAATTTCTGTCTCGATTTCTATGAAGACTACAAGTACAATATCAAGATATTTTCGTTGAATTAATTAAAAATTGAAAATGTTTTTCACAAAATTAATATTATTTATTAAAACTATCAGGTTAATTTACTTTCTTGTAATTTATTTTTCATTTGCAATAATATAAAAATAATATTATATATTAATTTTGCATTAATTTAATTATTTAATATTTTGTTACAAAAAATTATATTTACCCATTTGTGAAATTTCTGAATCCAGTGCTGTAGTTTGATTTTCATTAGAAAAATCGCTAACCAAATTTTTGCGTTTTTGATATTAAAAAAAATCATAGTAGGCCTTGAAAATTCAAATTAATCTCTAAATTGTTGTCATAAAGTAAAGGTTTTGATAGTCTATATTTAAAAAAAATCCATTAAAGTCGAGAAATAAACACATTTTTTACAGGAATATCTCCATTCAAAATACTGCAAACTTTAATTTTGTCATAAATTTGTCATATTCAATGTTACTTTAGGAAACTTGGTATTTACTCATTTGAGAGATTTCTGAATTCAGGGCCTAATTAGTTTTTCAATAAAACGTCGCTAACCAAATATAACCATTTTTGACAATGAAGAAATATCACAGTAGTATTTCTTGAAAATGAAATTGATCTCTAAATTCTTGTCATAAAGTAAAGGGTTTAATGGTCAATATTTTAAAAAATCCGTTAAAAATCAGGTAATAAACATATTTTTCTACACCTATTTAATTATATGACAATTATTAGCATTTATTTTGTGAAATATCATACCTATAATTCACGGTAGTGAATTATGGATTCATAATTCACTGCATCCGGCCAATCACAAATACGAATTCAAAAATCACTGTTTCACTGTGTCGATGATATTTTAAATCTATCGCAATCAACTCTTGCTACTGCGGCTGACAGTCAATTCGACTAACAGCCAAGTGTACCGCCATATTGTTTGTTAAGTTTTCCAACGTATTTATGCACTACTTATGAGTAGGTACCGATTAATATTATCAAATTTCAGTCTAATTTATTTGTATAATAGGTGAAGAAAAAGCATAGTATTGCATTCGCGGTTATGATAATTATTCAATCAGATAATTTGAGCCACTCTCCTAGCGGCTCGTGGGCTCAAACATCATCTTCGTAAATAATGGCTATCATAATCGCTCATGTTATTACAGAAGCGTTTCCATTGAAAGAGGAACACACTATGTAAATCGGGGGTGATTTTTTTTTCACGCACCTCACCGAGTGGGGTGACATTAAATCGGTCATTGAAAATGAAGTTGAGGTTTTGACAGGTTTTTATTTCAAAGTTTCGTTTTTGAAATATTTGGTTTCAAAGTCGCCTTTATTTTTGCCTCCTTTAATTTTCCAACCGCGTTTCAATGAAAATTATGAGCACTGAAGCATAGGAACTTCGTGTAAAAAGAATGAGTCATTTTTATTAGCTGTATTAGATAGAATAAAATATTGTCAGTATGAAACAATCGGCAGTTTATATGACAAATTAAATGTGCACATTTCAATTCTGAAAAGGCTACGGAACCCTATTGTGCATGCTCAACACGGCTTTTATTTCATAGAGAGGTAGAGACCTAGGAAATTTAATTTCATAAAAATTCTATCTTACATTCTCATCCATAAAGTATTGGCTTCGTGCAAAAATACAAATTCCAGGTTATGATGAAATAGACATTTTCCACGAGTCTTCTACAAGTTTTTCGTCAAATCACCAGGGAAGGATCCTCAGGGAGGGTCGAAAGAAAATATCTCGTTGAATTTACAAAATAGTTCACATGAAATTATTTGAAGTGAAAAATTGGATGGGATGTGTCTTCTGCAATTTTCTCGTCATATCACTCAACTCTAGGAAGAGTCCAAAACCTTTTGTCAAATTAAAAAATGTTTCGAATAAAACTGCTTATAGCCCAGGCGGTGTAGCTAATTTTGTCTATAAATCTCAAACATGTTCGGACGCAGATGATTTGATTTTTATGAGTTCTTTGAAGTGTAATTAGTAAGATTATTTAAAGTTTGCATGATTAACATGGACTTTAAAAAAAAAATCAAAAATCTTATTTTTGGTATTTTTTCCAAAAGTTTTAACATAAGACGATGAATGGGGAAATAAAAAAATATTTTCGGAAAGAGCATACATTTTTAAGCAAAAAATTTCTCTATAATTTTTTATTATAGTCACAGCATTTTAGTAAGAAATTATTGAAGTAGACGCATGGAGCACGCGAGGTGCGAATCTGCGTATAGCACATATTACCTCAGGTACGAAATATATTCTGAAAATGGCATTATTAAACAATGTTTGTTAGAGGAAATAATAGAAAATAGCTATTATAAATGATATTTAATCTATAAAAAATCATACACTACATAATAGCGAAGTCTAGTGAAGCCGACGCTCCCGCGCCGGTACCTGAATACAGTGCTTTGTATTATATACAGATAGACAAATGTGCCTTTCCACTATATTCTATATATACGCGATACTCTTGTCTACTTATTCTGTAAGTATCAAAATTTGTATCATATTTCTTAGCGAACTACATTCCTGAGACTGTAAATAAATATCGGTATTTTTACTTATCACGAGACGAGCTGAGGATTTAGAAAAATATGTAGAATTACATAATTCTCTTATAGAATATTTGAAAAGGTGGTGTCTTTTACTTTACAACTTAATTGTTTTATGTATCTAAGAAATTTCTTTTCTGACTTCCGATAAAATGTATATATATATATTTGTTTGACAAATTCCTAAGTTACCAAATTATAATCATTTTATAAGTAGTGCTTATTTAAACTACACTAACTTAAGCAAATGTAAATTATTGAGGTTCAAACTGACAAGTTTCCCGTAGACCAAAAAAAGTTCGAGTATTTTCCAATTATCATATAATATACAAAAATGAGGTCATTTTCGAAATATAATATATATTATAGTACATATACCGGGTGAGTCACGAATTGCGCTCGTCCCGATATTTCCTAAAATATTTGGAATAGAAAATTGAAATTTGGAGGCCTTATTACACGACTAAAATGCCATCTTTTCAATAAAAAATCAAGTTTGGTGCACATCCGGTTTGACCGGAAATGCCCACAACTTTCGATGTTTAAATGGAACACCCTATCTATATCTTTTTACATTTTTGGAATCTAGAGGAAATTTTGAATACAATACATCCATTTTGGTCACTTTTTGATAAACATTAAAAATTTTATTAAAAAATCTATTTCTGAATCCAGAGTGCTGTGGTGCCCAAAATATATTTTAGTTTGTGTGCTACGTTACTATAAAAATAAAAAGAGCAATATGATTGCATTACTTAATTCTCTAGAGGCGTTTAAAATTTTTAAATGTGATTTTTACCCACTAACTCGGTTTTTTTAAATGGGAATTTAATCGTCCACCAACATTTTTAAATACCTCATTTTCATACGAATCTAATGATACCAAAATTTTGAAAATCCGCTCAGAAATATTTGAGGTTTCAGCCAAAATACAATGCAACCAAGCTTTTAGAAACATGCGGCTAATAGATAATAGATTAGTGGGCTAACTAAATGGCACATTTCTGTGTAAATCTGGTAACCTAATAACATTGGAAAAATCATAGTAGCCATTGAATGTAATAAAACAATATCAGCTGTCAGACAGATACAAAATAAAGCGTTGCGGAAATCTCTTTGAGTAAAAATTTAAGAAAATGAATAATTTTAGTAGAAATGAAAAGGTCGATATGTTACTGATATATGGAGAACGTCTCAAAAATTCAACTGCAGCTGCAGAACTGTATCAGCAACGATATCCCAACAGACGTCATCCAAGCAGACACTTGTTTGCCAGAGTGGAACAAGAATTAAGAAACGAACCCAATCAACAAGATGACCATCAAACATTTATTGTAAGTGAGGACAAAGAAATTGATGTATTCGGATTTGTGATGGTACACCCAACAACATCAACAAGGGAATTGTCAATGGAATGCGACATTAGTCAGTCTTCGGTTTGCAGAATTTTAAAGAAACATAAGTTTCGGTCTTATAAATACCAAATACACCAACATCTTTATGGAGATGATAACGACAGGAGGCTAGCATATTGCAACTGGTTCTTAAATTCAGTAGGTACAACAAAACCCAGGTTTTCCTTTTCAAATTTTATATTCAGATGAAAGTAGATTTACGAACCAAGGTATGCTTAACAGAAATAATACTAGGTACTGGGCTCAAGAAAATCCGAGGTTGGTAGGGCGGAGGAACATTCAGGAAAGAATTGGGTTTAACTGTTGGCTTGGAGTACTTGTAGATCGAATAATAGGACCCATATTTTTTGATGGAACACTTGCTGGCGAACGATATTTATTCTTTTTACAAAACCAGACAGCAGAATTTCTTGACTTACTTCCTCTTGCCTATTTACAAAATCTGTTTTTCCAACAAGATGGTGCTCCCCCACCAAGGTCATAATCAAGGTCATATCAGGTGGCCTCCTAGGTCACCTGACTTAACACCCCTCGACTATTATGTATGGGGCACTCTCAAAAATAAAGTTTATAAAACTTCTTCAAATACCCGTGAAGAGCTGCAAAATAAAGTTGTACGGGCTCTTAATGAAATAACGCCGGCTGAATTGCGTAGAGCCATTCAAGCAACTGTACGCCGAGCCGAATTGTGTATAGAAAAAAATTGTGGACATTTTGAACAATATCTATGAATGTCGATTTATGGTTTAATTATATTAATTATTTTAAAGATACCTACTGTTACCTAGTTTAAGTTTAATTGTTCAAACGAAATTGATTTTTATTTATTTATAGGCCCGATATTTATGTTCATTTAAATAAAACTCTGAAAACCGAACTGATGTCGCATTCTATTGCAAATGTCCTTGTGGATGTAATTGTGTTTACCTCCACATACCTATGCTAAACTTAATTGTAACGTTCTTTGCGCTCACAATTATTTAATGTTTGATAGCTCAAGATTGCCTATAACTACACGAGTCTGTCTGACAGCTGATATTGTTTTATTACATTCAATGGCTACTATGATTTTTCCAATGTTATTAGGTTACCAGATTTACACAGAAAGGTGCCATTTTAGTTTCCAAAGCCCACTAATCTATTATCTATTAGCCGCATGTTTCTAAAAGCTTGGTTGCATTGTATTTTGGCTGAAATCTCAAATATTTCTGAGCGGATTTTCAAAATTTTGGTATCATTAGATTCATATGAAAATGAGGTATTTAAAAATGTTGGTGAACGATTAAATTCCCATTTAAAAAAACCGAGTTAGTGGGTAAAAATCACATTTAAAAGTTTTAAACACCTCTAGAGAATTAAGTAATGCAATCATATTGCTCTTTTTATTTTTATAGTAACGTAGCACACAAACTAAAATATATTTTGGGCACCACAGCACTCTGGATTCAGAAATAGATTTTTTAATAAAATCTTTAATGTTTATCAAAAAGTGACCAAAATGGATGTATTGTATTCAAAATTTCCTCTAGATTCCAAAAATGTAAAAATATATAGGGTGTTCCATTTAAAAGTCGAAAGTTGTGGGCATTTCCGGTCAAACCGGATGTGCACCAAACTTGATTTTTTATTGAAAAGATGGAATTTTAGTCGTGTAATAAGGCCTCCAAATTTCAATTTTCTATTCCAAATATTTTAGGAAATATCGGGGCGAGCGCAATTCGTGACTCACCCGGTATATTGATGATTTGCTTATATATGTTAGCTTTTTATTATTATGCAATTATCTGTATAAGAAAGGTGAGACATCCAACTTTAAAACGGTCTCTTAGTTTTTAATTTGTGTAAATTTTGGTTCTCTAAGCAAAGGCTTTTCGCGTGCCAGGTACTGCAAAACGCTCGAGCAACCTTACACCGCACTTCATCCAATATCTCCATTTCACTAATTTATTATAGAAAATTCGTGGCATTAGACGAAATTTTTGTAGATACATTTTTTTGTTAAAATATATGCTCGTTCTAGAAATATTTTTTATTTTCCCATATTAAAAATTTTGAAAAAATACCGGGAAAAAAATATTTCCGATTTTTTTTTTTAATATTGTCTGGAAATTATGCAAATGTTTCGTGATGTTATTGCTTACTATCCAAAGAACTCATTAAAAAAAGATCATCCTCCTCCGATTTGTTTAGAGGTATATATCTCCAATGACTTGGCTGTTAGTATGATAAATTGGATGGAAAAGCAATTTCATCGGATTAAACACTGTCCAGAAAAATTTCATTTCGATTCATTTCGCATTCTATCAAAACTATTTAAAAAAATTTAAAATATGTTGAGGATATTATGGGATAATGAGAAAGCACTATCGATGTGTTTCTACCTCATATCGCTTTTTTAATTTACCTCTGAATGGTTTAAAATACATTCTCGTACTTTCAAATTTTCAAAAATATATAGCAATAAAGCAAAAACGTTTTTATTGAAATTAGATAAAAGAGTAAGAAATGAACTGGATGTTAATGTTTATATTTTCTAAATTTTAATTTAATACTAATTCAGATTTCCAGTCGACAACACGCACTCTCGTAATAATCAGTGAATTTCACTGATCATTCGCAGACATAAAAATAATGAATCAAAACATTTTTCCTAATTTAAGAGTCTTAATAAATAATTATAAGCGATATGTATTTTTGTGTGCTATTGGAAGAAAAATTATGTAATTTAGTTCTTAACAAACGTGCAGTGAATTTTGAACACGTTGGCAATTTGCAAATTTTCAAGAGACTCTAAAACCTTTAAGTCTATCAGGTTTGTGTATCAGCCTTGGACATTACTATTGCCACTGTCTATATATGTCTAAAATTTGTATTAATTATTAATTTATTCATGACACATTACACCTGTTAAGTTCCATTTGAATATACGTTTTTATTATACCTACCTACTTGATTTAATCAAATATTATGACCGGACAAAGAATTTTAATAATCAATCAAAAAAATTTGTACAGAAATCTGTTTCATAAAAATATGTTTATGCACATTGAGCCGATTTTTTAGTTACCAAACAGTTTAAGGACATTTGAAATTCACGGCCTACTTTAAAAGTTACGACATGACAGTAATCTCGAAAAGATGTGAAGAAATTGCTAAGATGAAATTTGTCTGCAAAATACAGTCTGCAAGGAATATTATCGAAATATTTTCAGAAACGATGTATTTCAAGAAATATATGAATATGTTCAAGATATAGAAACTTCAATCAATATACAGCGTGATTCAAATTCGAATGAATTTACATGGATTAGGAGTTATTGCAATTTTCCTTCAAAATATTATTGAAGAACTTTAATAAGATTGTTGCAAAACTTTTGGACAATTTGGTGTGCAAAAAATAATAGAAAAATTTCTGGTAAATATCTGTCTGGAAATGCTTTCTAAGGGAGGTACTCTCAGTAAGATACAGTTGCAATGATATTGAAAAATTGTTTCTGCAAAAAAGATTAATGCAATATGATTAAAGAAATACTATAGAATTAAACAAGACCATAAAAGTTGCTTAAAATGTCTTCCTTCTTGTTCAATGTATACGTTAGCATGGCGTACAATATCATTTGTGGCCGTTTAAGCTATTTTCCGAGTGAAAGTTCAAACACCATCGCTATGTCTTCCCGTATGTCGTTCTCAGTAATGGTGTCAAAGCTGTGGACCAAATCTTTTATATGACCCCATATAAAATAGTCCATCGGATATAAATCCGGAGTTTGAGGAGGCCGTTTCTTCCAATCCAGCGATCTGGAGTATCTCGATCCAAATAAGGCCCTGCCACCAAACTAATATGCGCCTTATCAAACGAATCATCAATATTTCATATAAGCTGGTTTTCCTTGAAAATGGTTTATTGCACGGCTAATTGCCGGGAGGACATTTTTTAAGTAACATTAGCAGGGGAACCATATTAGTTTCTAAACTACTAGAAATGGAAACTAGAAAAAAGATAGGAATAAATGGTAACTATCCCTTGCTTCTCTGCCTGACATCTTGTTACTATGTTCGCCCTCCAATGTGTGGAAATAAATACACATAGAGTATTAATATTTGAGATCATTCATCCCAAGGTGGTAATGGGGTGACGCCAAAAAATGTTTTGAAAGTTTTTGTTATCGCTCACACAATAAATCACAATTTTGTGTTGTTAACCCCCTGAATAATGGAGTGGGAGTGATGAGGACTGCAGATGTCATAAAGAAATTTAAGACCTTCCCTTCTAGTATATATGCCAAATCACAAGTTTCTGGACCCTTACTAGCTTGCTTTACTTATTTATACCTATTTATTCCTACTTAGCCCCCAACTCTTCAACGTAATAAGCTCTAAACATAATACAGTTCCAGATCTCGTTATACTACATACGTGCACCAGTCCATTTGTTAATTTTCTTTTGTTAACCGCTTTAATAATGGATTGAGGGTGGTGGTAGATTCAAATGTATTTGTAAGATCGCTAAATGCCGAATGAAAGCAAATTTAAACCATTAATTTTTTTTAGTGTAATAACTGTACGTAAACAATTGCATTCTTACCATAGTATAATATATATACCAACTTCAAAGTTTCTGGACTCGTTTGCTCTCCTTATTTACCTCTATTTGCATCTATTTTACTAACCCAAAGGGTTAGAATAAGCTCAAAATATACTATAGTTAGTTCCAGATCTCGTGATAATGCATACTTGTACTAAATTTAAAGTCAGTATCTTAATTACTTTCACAGCCACGTAGTGGAGGGGCAGTATAGTAATCGTAAAATTTCAAAAACGTTTTTGTTGAAATGGGCTTAGAATGTCATAAAACGTCGAGATTTTACATTTGAGCGAAAACAATTTCTCTCTGTCCGTTGGTCGGTCTGTCGGTCGGTCAATCTGTAATTTTTTTTGTGCGCACGTTTTCTCAGCAACGGTTTGAGATATTGACTTCAAATTTAGTACACGTATGTATCATGAAAAGATCTGGAATTAGACTCTATCTTGCGCTAACTCCGGTGAAGGGTTGGGGGTTAAATAGGGGTAAATAAGGGAAAATAAGTAAAGCAAGCTGGTAAGAGTACAGTAACTTGGAATTTGGTGTATATATTAGAAGCGAATGTCTCAAATTTTACTGCGATATCTGCCACCCCTACCACCTACCTTTATTATTAAGGAATTAATCAAATGAAATCGAAATTTTGTACTCATACGTATTATAACGACATCTGGAACTAGATTATATTTTGAGATGATTCTGTTGAAGGGTTGGGAGGTAAATAGGGGAAAATAAGTAAAGCAAGTTGGTAAGTGTACAGAAACTTGGGATTTGGTGCACTAGAAGCCAGGTCCTGAGATTTTTTATAATATTTTCAAAAATTTATTAAGGCTTAATTAAATAAAATTGATATAGTCTCTTGAAATTATAACGACATCTGGAACTAGATTATATTTTGATATGATTATGCTGAAATATGGCTGGGATCTAAGTTAGCAAAGCTTCAATTTTTTTTTTGTTAAAATATGCATAGAATGTCAAAACGTCGAGATTTTAAATTTGAGCGAAAACAAATTTCTCTGTCTGTTTGTCGGTCTGTCGGTGAGTCAGTTTATAACTTTTTTGTGCGCACGTTTTCTCGGCAACGGTTTGAGGTATTGACTTGAAATTTAGTGCACATAGGTATCATGACGAGATCTGGAACTAGACTATACTTCGATGAAGGTTTGGGGGTTAAGTAGGGGTAAATAAGGGAAAATAAGTAAAGCAAGCTGGTGAGAGTACAGTAACTTGGGATTTGGTGTATACTAAAAGCCAAGGTCTTAAGTTTTATTATGATATCTGCCACTCCTACCACCACCCCCACTTCACTATTAAAGGAATTAATCAAATAAAATTGATATTTGGTACTTAAAGGTAATAATAACGACATCTGGAACTAGGTTATATTTTGAGTTGATCCTGTTGAAGGGTTGGGAGGTAAATAGGGGAAAATAATTAAAGCAAGTTGGTAAGTGTACAGAAATTTGGGATTTGGTGTATGCACTAGAAGCCAAGTGCTGAGATTTTTTATTTTTTAAAAAATTGTTAAGGCTTACATAAAATTGAGATATTCACTTGAAATTTGGTACACATATGTATTATAACTACATCTGGAACTAGATTATATTTTGATATGATTCCGCTGAAAGGTGGGGATAAGTATAGTAATCGCACAACTTCAAAAATGTTTTTCTTGAAATGGGCTTAGAATGTCAAAACGACGATATTTTAAATTTGAGCAAAAATGAAAAAATTCTCAATGACTGTTGGTCGGTCTGTCGGTCGGTCAGTATGTAACTTTTTTATGCGCACGTTTTCTCAGCAACGGTTTGAGATATTGACTTGAAATTTAGTACACGTATGTATCATGACGAGATCTGGAACTAGACTATACTTTGCGCTAACACCGGTGAAGGATTGGGGGTTAAATAGGGGTAAATAAGGGAAAATAAGTAAAGCAAGCTGGTATGAGTACAATAACTTGGAATTTGGTGCATATACTAGAAGCCAAGGTCTCAAATTTTATTATGATATCTGCGATCCCTACCACCACCCCACTTCATTATTAAAGGAATTAATCAAATAAAATTGAAATTTGGTACTCATAGGTGGTATTATAATGACATCTGGAACTAGATAAGTAAATAAGTAAAGCAAGTTGGTAGGAGCACAGAAACTTGGGATTTGGTGTTTGTACCAGAAGCCAAGTCCTCAGATTTTTTACAATATTTCAAAAATTTATTAAGGCCTAATCGCTTAATAATAATTAAATAAAATTGAGACATGCACTTGAAATCTGGGTCACATATGTATTATAACAACATCTGGAACTAGATTATATTTTGATATGATTCCGCTGAAAGGTGGGCGTCTGATAGGGTAAACGCTGCAATTCACCTTTATTTTTATCGTAATACATTCAATTTTTTCCGAAAATATTAAACAAAACGATTGATTAAAATGATAACATCATTTTCAGAGCGTCATCTCATATACAGGGTGTCCGGAAACAAAGTAGAAAAAAATTAACTGAAGATTCCTTAGCCCAAATTAATGGGAGTTCTTCATATAACATTTTTCAAAATACCCCTTCGTTGTCAAGTTACAGCCCCTTTAAAGGGGTAATTTAAAAACTGTTATGATTTTTTTACTCAAAAAATAAAATTTCAACAAACACAATATTTGGCGTATCTACTACATTTATTAAAAGGCATCTTGTGAATTTTTTTCACCCCCTTGAGTGCCTCACCAAGGGGTAGAATGGGCAACCCCTAATATATTTTTAAAAATATTTTAAAATCTATTCATTTTACATTTCAGAATAAAATATTTTTTGAATCCCTTATTCATTCTAAAACTTTTTTATCTCTTTAAAAAATGCCGTAGTACCAACCGTTTTCGTGATAAAAAATAAAATTTATGTTCATGCAATGGAGTTCATTTCAATCATTACTGAACGATAATGTTTTAAAACTTTTAGTAGGCTGCTAGTAGGCTATAATCGAATAATCTAAATATTTATTAACAAATTCTATGTAATAATAAACGTACATATTTTTTAATCAAATTGACAAATACTATATTTATTAATGGAATAATTTATGAAATACAAACAATAATATTAAAAAAAGTGAAACAATTTTGACAAACAAGAACATATTTTTCCAAACTTAAATTAACTGCTCAAAATGGCGCCCTTCAGTACGAACACATGTTTGTAACCTTCGTCTCAAATTGCCGTACAAGCTCCGTAGAATTAGTGGGGAGTTACGAATTTCGTCAGCAGTATTAAAAATGGTTTCCCTCAAAACGTCTTCATTTGGAAGTGGTGTAGAGTAAACGACATTTTACATATGCCCCCAGAAGTAAAAATCTAATGGATTCAAATCCGGGGACAGGGGGGGGGGGCATTTAATTGTAGCTTCTTGTCCTCTTCCAATCCAACGATTTCTAAAATATTGCGAAAGCCATTCCCGAACTTGTACGGAATAATGGGGACCCGCTCCGTCTTGCATATACCACATATCTTGGCGTAATTCAATGGGTAAGTCATCGAAAAGCGGAAACAAGTCATTCTGTAAAAAATGCAAGTACGGTATCCCATTTAATCTGTGAGGTAACACAACTGGTCCAATTAAATAATCGCCTATAATTCCAGCCCAAATATTAATAGAGAAGTTGTAGTGACATCGTTTAGCTACCACAGCGTGCGGATTTTCATCGTTCCATAGGTGCTGATTACGAAAATTTATAATCCCATGACGAGTAAAACAACACTCGTCAGTGAACAATACTTTTTTTGTGAATTCTAATGGTTTCCTTAAAATAGTTGTACAAAAAGCCTTCCTTACTGGAAAATCACGCGGGAGCAATTCCTGAACCCTTTGCAGATGGTAAGGGTGCAGTCCTTGCCGCTTCAAAATCTTCCATATTTTCCATCTACTTACGTTAAAATGAAGAGCAGCCCGTCTAATACTCATTTCAGGATTCTCTCCAAAATATTCTAATATCTGTTCTTCTAAGACAGGTGCCACTTCTACTTCACGACCAGTATCTCGATTCCTTTTTTCAAAAGAACCCCTTTCTCTGAGCCGTATGTGGATATTGGTAAAAGTCGCCACATTAGGTGTAACACGGTTAGGAAACCTCAGGTTGTATTTTCTTTGGGCTGCTAGAGAGTTTCCTTTGCATTCACCATAAATGAAATGCATATCAGCATATTCTTCACTACTATAAATATGTCTAGGCATTTTAAAAGCTTACGACATAGAAAAAATAATGGTTTTAAGTAAGAAATAAACTATGTAATTATTTCCAATAATTGACATGAGCCTACTAGATGTGGTAGACCAATTCCAATAAATACTTAAATGTTAATACTACTGTCAAATTGAAACTTGAAGGCAGCCTACTAAAAGTTTTAAAACATTATCGTTCAGTAATGATTGAAATGAACTCCATTGCATGAACATAAATTTTATTTTTTATCACGAAAACGGTTGGTACTACGGCATTTTTTAAAGAGATAAAAAAGTTTTAGAATGAACAAGGGATTAAAAAAATATTTTATTCTGAACTGTAAAATGAATAGATTTTAAAATATTTTTAAAAATATATTAGGGGTTGCCCATTCTACCCCTTGGTGAGGCACTCAAGGGGGTGAAAAAAATTCACAAGATGCCTTTTAATAAATGTAGTAGATACGCCAAATATTGTGTTTGTTGAAATTTTATTTTTTGAGTAAAAAAATCATAACAGTTTTTAAATTACCCCTTTAAAGGGGCTGTAACTTGACAACGAAGGGGTATTTTGAAAAATGTTATATGAAGAACTCCCATTAATTTGGGCTAAGGAATCTTCAGTTAATTTTTTTCTACTTTGTTTCCGGACACCCTGTATATCATATATCAGGTGGTGTTTTTTGGCTCTAAAATTTTTTTTTTTGGGGTGTACGACTTTTTTTGACCCCGGAATCGGAATCAGCGATCAAAAATACATAAGGATATACTCGTCTCATTGCTAGGTCAGAACATTTTTTTTTGTGGGGCTGTGTTATCTGCAATTGCTGTAGTAAGTATATCTTCCATATTTAGAATACTTCACAAAGAAGATTTGAGACCATTTCATTTTATTCCGGTACAGAGTTTGTTACCTAGGGATCTTCCCGCACGTGCAGAATTTTCACAATTTCTTCAAAATAAACAAACAATAAATCGTAATTTTATCGAAAATGTTTTATTTACGGATGAAGCAACTTTCAAGCGAAGAGTAGTATTTAACTAGAGGAACTCCCGTTACTGGGATGTGAAAATCAACATACACCCAGGAAATCACATTTTCAACAATAATTCAAAATTAATGTTTGGTGTGGAATTAGGGGAGATCAGGTATTGGGACCATATGAATTACCACCAAACTTAAAAGGTGCTTCATGTCTGAATCTCTTGAAAACAGAACTTTATGGTGAAATGAATACATGGCCCAGAAACATAAGACGGAATTTATGGTTTATGCAGGATGGAGCTCCACCTCACTATTTCCTTGCAGTCCGCAATTATTTAAATTTGCAGTTTCCTCATAGGTGGATTGGAAGGGGAAGCGATGGCCAGCTCGTAGCCCTGATTTCAATCCTATGAATTTTTACTTTTGGGGACATGTGAAGACATTGATTTATTTCCAAACAATTAATTATCGACAGAAATTATGACAACAGATACAAAATGCCGTACAGTTTATTATACATCAACCTGCCATATTGTTTAAAGTTAGACAATCTTTTACAAAAAGAATAAGGAAATGTATCGGTGTTGGTGGAGCGCATTTTGAAAATTTATTAAAGTAATTATGTAATATTATTATGTAATAAAATTTATTTTGTTGCTGTAATGACTGATTATTCTAATTAATCAAGTGCCTACTGTGTTTTTACCTCTATAATGGTTAATATCTCGACAATTATCCACCAGGTTCTTAACAAGAGTGCATATGTTACGTATAAGTCATTGGAAAATATGAATTAATTAGTTGAAACTGATATTCGCACACTGGCATAATTCTAATTTAGGAGGGGTGAAGGGGCTTATCATTTATGTTGTACACCAATTTAAATTGGTTGCATTGAATATGTTAAAACTAAATATCTAGAAAACGGTTACTCGTAGAGACATTTGGAAGGTATGCCTTGTTATGTAAAAATGACAGGAAAACAGGAATTTTTATTTTTTAAATTTCTTTAAAAATCGCAAAAAAATATGACGTATAAACGACACGCACACTACCGTAGGTGGCGCCCTCTACAAACAACATCAAACTATGAACAGATTTGAATTCCTCGCCTCAAAAAAACCCCAATCACCAAATTTTGTTAAAATATTTAATTTTTTAAAGAAATTATTAAAAAGAAAGCAAAAAAAATAGTATATTAAAGTATAAGTGGATAATAAGATCTTTAAAACAGGCGCGATTTTTCGAGCACGACGGCGGAGCCGGAGTGCTCGAAATAGAGCAAGTATTTTAAAGACCAGTTATCCACGAATACTTTATGCTATTTATTTTTTTGGTACACTTTGAAATTATTACTACAAAAAATGGAAATAAGAATTAAGAATGTAAAATGGTTGAATTCGTGATGTGACATCAGGATACCTGTCAGTGTCAAATGAGGAATGCAAAAATTACTTTGCAATCTGTCACATAGGATTAATGATTGTCACTACAGTTGTTACTAATTGTGTATTGCTTTAAAATTAGTTCTAATATTGATTACTTAAATAGAAAAGCAGATTCGCGATTAATACCGCAAACATTCCTGTCAGATTAATAATTAAAAAGTTGACATTTTGACTCGGGTTGTAGTTGTTGCCATGGTAACCTTTAAAACACGCGCGTTTTTAAAAGTTAGATTTAAACACTCTGAGGCGTACTTTAAATAAGCAAAATAGGGTACCAATAAAAAAAAAGTTTGTATCTCTGTTATTATCAACTTTTGGACTAAGGTAAGTTTGGTTATATCGTAATATTTTGACATAAGGAATTTGCCATTGCTCTGTGTACAATTACTTATGGGATACCCTGTAATATATTTTAACCCCCCACCACCTCCACTCCGTTAATAAAGGGATTGATAAAATTAAATGGAGATATTCACTTGATATCTGGTACAGTATGTATTGTAATGCTGTCTGATTGAGATAATTCCATTGAATGAGTGTAATTGGGGAAACTAAATAGAGCAAGCTAATAAGAGTCAAGAAACTATTTTTGGCCTACATGCTAGAAACCGACGCAGCGCCTCAAATTTTTTTATGACATCAGCTTCAAATATTATTAAAATTCTATGACCAATTCTTTCCACATACTAGAGTGCAATTACAGTCAAGCGTTTTCCTTTAAAGAGACTTGGAGGGAAAAATCTGGTTGTGGAAGTACTGATTCCTTAGGTAGCAGTGTTTTGTTTTGTTAACCCCTTTAATAGTGAAGTGGAGGTGGTAGTGAGGTGGCATATATCATACAAAAAATTTGAGACCTTGGCCTCTAATATATACGCCAATCCCAACTTTCTGGACTCTTACCGGCTTATTTTACATTTTTACCTTATTTACTTCCCAATCCTTCAAAACAATAAGATCAAAATATAATCCGGTTCCACATCAAAATTGTTGTTTTTTTTTGTCTCATTTATATTTACGAACTGGCGAAGTTTATTAGCTACAGCTGTTCCACCACTCAACCAGGACACGTATACACATAGACATTAACACAACAACCATTCTCTAAGATATTGTCATCTACCGCAGCTGAAACTCGAACTCAGCTGAGATAATAGGGACTAGACATGTTGTGCCATTCAACAGCAGTCTAACCCACTGTTACCCCGTCTTGGTAACACAATAAGAACGCCGCCAAGTATCCATGGCCAAGATTCGAATTCAGGACTACATGGTCGCAAGCCTAATACGTTAGAAATCCGTCACTGGGCCGATTACACTATAAACATGTACCAAATGTCAAAGCAATACCTTAATAGTACAAGCAAATTAACAATTGAGGGTAACAAAAATTAATAAAAGGATCATCTCTGGGATTGAAGTAGGTAATAATCTGGAGAATGAGATGATGCATTCTTTGCACTTCCAAGTTCCGGGAAAATTCAAAAAAATTTGGAAGAACTCTTTGATTTTTTTTTTTTGCTCTAGCGGCCAAAATAATGAAAATAGAGAAAGAAGTTCCCAACAAAAGTTGTAGCTCGTGTTTTTCTCTACAAAAAAGGCCTTTACAAATTTTTGTCTTACTTCAGCCGAAGATAAATCGAGTTTTCCACTTACAGTTTTAAGCCGCTTCGAAATTCGCGAAAAATGAGAATTCTCCAAGAGTTTCGTACGACCGGGCTCATCAATCCATAATTCTTACTATTCAGAGCCCCTAAAAAAATGAAAATAACATAAAATGTAGCTTTAATGTGGAACTAATCACAAAATTCATAAGAATTTTATCAAAGAGAGAAAGTGTCAGAAGATGGCTTAGTGAACTTTGTACAGTTGATCCACAGATTAATTCATATCTTTTCCGGGAGTCGTTAGAATGATATTTCATTTTGCTTATATATTCTTATATAATGATATATTAATCCAATTAACATTTTATTGCAATTACTTTTGTTAGAAAAATATGCCTTGCGATCAAAGTAGAGGGTATATTTCTCATCGATCAATCACCTCCAAAATTTGGAGTTCAATTCGCTATATCTTAAGTAATAATAATAGCACGGTCTTAATTTTTGGACTGTAAGTACAATAAAACATTTTCTTTCGAATGACTTTAGAGTTTTTTAAATGTGCGCAGTACTTTTTGAATTTGTCTACGTTATTCATACACGTTCAGAAAATGCACAATTATACAGTACCACATATATAACTTATTTATTTCTTAATATTCTTCAATGAAATTTTCACGAAATATAGATTAAAGTACGTGGAATCGAATCCATTCAGTGAAAAAGCACCCATTGTTTCGGGAGAAATAGGCAGAATGCGTACAACTCAAAGATGTTAATAAATAAGAATATGTATGAATTTTGTGACTAGTTCCACATTAAAGCTGAGACTTTTCTCTACATTTTACGTTGTTTTCATTTTTTTAGCGGCTCTGAATAGTAATAATTATCGATCGATATGTCCGGTCGTACGAAACTCCGAGAGAATTTTCATTTTCCGCGCATTTCGGAACGGTTCAAAACTCATAAGTGGAAAACTGGATTTATCTCCTAAACGGTTTAAGAAACACACAAATTTTTGTAGAGAAAGAGACGAGGTACAAATTTTGTTGAAAACTTTTTTCTGTATTCTAATTACTTTAGCCGTTAGAGCAAGAAAACCAAAAATTAAAAAGTTTTTCCAAATTTTTTTGAATTTTCCCGGAACTTGGAAATACAAAGAATGCATCATTCCATTCTACAGGTTGTTAACTACTCATATGCCAGAGATGATTCTTTTATTAATCTTTGCGAGGTTTTACAACATTTTGCCTTCATTGCCTGTACTATAAACCATTCCAGAGTAATCGTGCGCACAAAATGGTTTCAGACGGAAAAAACTTTTTGCTTTTTCAAATCTCCACGTTTCATGACATTTTAAGGCTATTTCAACACAAAAAAATTGAACATATTTTTACGATACTTACTATACTTCCACTCCATTATGTGAATGTGGAAGTAATGAGCTTTAATCATGCAAAATCGTGAATCAAGTTTCAATCAATAGGCGATTCAAAATAAGCGATACGCCACCTACGGTGCCGATTACGAACTACTTTGTGTGATATGACAAGTGAAAACTTTCATTGTTTGCTTGGATCATAATTGTTTTGCGTTGTTTTTATTGTGGATTGGATTCAATTAAAATTGAGAACAATATGAATCAATATTGTTTAGTTCCTCAGTGTTCGTCTTGGGAAAAAAAAACCCAACTTAAGCTTCCATTTGTTTCCCGAAGCCGGCAAATACCGCGTGACGCGATTAATAAGAGTTTTGGGGGGAAGGATTTTGTAGACTCTCAGCACTTAGGGACATGTTTTAGCTAAAATAAACATTGGTTATTAATAAAATGTGAATGCAATAGTTATTTTAAGGACTAAATCACATTATGAAAAAGGAAATAACAATATCATAACCTAATGTAATACGTAACGTGTTTTCGTGAATTTACGCTGAAGAATTACGGTAAATACACCCAAGCCCTAAAATATCGCTTAAATACATAATAAAATCAATTGCTATACATATATTTTCATTAAAATTTATTTATAAAATGCCTTTTTATATCAAGCAAAATCACCAAATATACAAAGCTTTGAATGTAAACAAAACACCTATCACACAGGAATTAGTTCCGATGTCAACCGCATAGGCGCTGCAATCTTAATTTCAGACGCGTATTGTGTCGTAATGACTTAAGTCTAAAACTACTTTTTCCATTCAAAGACTATTCAGATGTGGAAATATGACGCTCACATAGTTGTACCTGACGTCGACGAGAGAAGATGCAGAAAAGGCATCTGTTTGGCTTTGTGGTTAATTCAAGAAAAGCAACGCAGTGATTATCGAATCTAACAATACGTTTTCTTGAAAAAAGGAAATTAAATACAGGGCTGCTAGAGAGAAACGTATTGAATATTGGCAACACTGTAACAGTATCTTTACATCATAGAGCAATTATTCAAGTTTTTCTTATCTTTTCCCTATATTCTAACTGCAACAAGTAGGTATTTGCTGAATTGCATGGTTTCTCAGTCACCACATTGAAATGCAAGTTAAAGGAAGCTACTTGTCATAATACATTAAATAATATTGAAGTGTATTGTATTATGTTACATATTTCCTGTAAATATAGCGTTTTACTATTTTATTTTACTAAAGAGTAAGTTATTAGGGTACGGTTGAAAATCATATGAAAACACCTTGTCCTTTTGTGTGTATAATGCACAATAATTATTTATTATTATTACTACTATTAGATAATCAGGAAAAACCTATATTTAAGCGCCATAGCTCCCTTATGAAGCTTTTCCGGAAACATATTTGTAGGAAGAAATCTACAATTTATGATTGTTTATAACTTGTCAGATATTAATGCGATTTTGTAATGTGATAACGATATTATGGCACTGACGACGTTGGACTTTCCCTGCGTTGAGTATAACTTAATATTATTATTGTGCAATTTTAAATTAATAGACTTAGATCATACTAATATTTTTCAAAACCAAAACTCAGATGCAAGTCATTAAGTTACACAACTTTGAAATAACACTAATGTAGGAATAGTAATGACAAAGACTGAACTTCCTGTGTTTATATATGTATTGTTATACAATTCTCAGCTCCCAATAAAATGCTATATTTCATTTGTCAATAAGTGCATATTGTTATTTACCTTCTCATTATTTAAGTCACCATATCATATAAGCCATGTAAAGACAAATTGTCATGAAGTTACATACAATGTTACCCCTACCAAACTGCCCAATAGAAATTTTAATATTTAGTTCTAGGTATGTCCCTACCTCTAATAAAGCCCCCATATAAAATCTACCATACTTTCTGTTTACTTTTAACGACGATATGAAAGGTTAAGTGTTAAATTCATTTATTTCTTTAAGTTGTACTTAATCTACATACACAATACAGACTTTCTGTCGTGTTTAATTCATATACTTTAAAGAAGCAAGAGCTTTGTTATTTTTTTAATTGTGTAAAATGAGTAGTATATTTATTTTATTTTTGTGTTTAATAAATTCTGTGTTTAGTGATGAACAAGAAAAAAACGACACATACAAAACACGTAAGTTCAGACTAATATTTGCTCTATTTGTAAAGATAATGATAAAAATTATTCAATACAAAAATATAGAAACAAAGATCGTTAGTATTCTAAAATTTAGTAAAAAGAAAAGTTAAATGAAGTACCTATCTGAATCTATCAAAAGTTTCACACAATAGCATTCGATACTGATTTCAGAGTTAACAAATTATTACTATGGTACCTATTCCCTTACAATAATTCCATGGAATATAAGAAAATATTATAGGGTTGCACATACTAAACGAATTGTAGATATTATATGGTGTTTTCATATATGATTAGAAGCCACGCGGTAAAGTACCGATCTGTTTTGACAGTGAGCTTACTGCATCCTAGAGAATATGTTAAATGAATAGGTACATATCACAATGTTTGAATTTTCAAATCCTGTACTCAAATATATATTTAGTCAAGACTGTTAAACAAAGTGGTCACTTGGTTGTAATAATTTATGATAGAGATTTCATAATAGTGATAAGTATTCTCTGTCGGTAACACCAGAGTGCAATTTCTACAACTAATGTATTTGTTTATTTATTTTATGAAATTAATGTATTCGTGTTTTCCATTTTCCTTCTACAGGGTGTCCCTTAAGTAATAGTACACAGAACAACAGTTACATTACACAATTAAGAATAATGCGATTCATTCAAACTTACCTTATTTCAACAGCTGACATTAACAGAGATATAGGGTGTTAAAAGTGATTTTTTTCTTTTTAAATAACATCAAAAAAGAAAAGAATTTAAATATTTTAAGAAAATTTGGAGGCTGGGGATTTCCTGAAAAGAGAAACTCAAATCTATTCATAGTTCTGCTCTTATTTGAGGGAGTCATGTCTCCTTAAAACGTCATACTTTTTGCGTCTTATGGTGGCCTAGAAAGAGACATCCGATAGGGAAATATTTATTATTTTTGATCATAACTTTTTACTTCCCTCTCATACCGAAGGGAAGTAGGTATTGTATTCGAGAAAAAATCACCCTGCCAGATTTTTTCCGATTTTCACGTTTCAGATCACGTAGATTACGAAAGTATAGGTTTTTCAATTTCGTCAGTCTGTCTCTCTGTCTCTCGGCCTGTTGGTGCATTAACTAAAAAACCACTTGACGGAGAACAGTCAAATTTGCTAGGTAGCTGACGCCACTGCCACCGAAGAAATGGTTAGACTTTCGCTGGAAAATATACAGGGTGAACCGTCCAAATGGAATAGATAATGGAAACAAATTTTCTTCGCACAAATTTAAAATTTCCACGTTTCGTGACATTCTAAATCTATCAAATTTTTTTTTTTTTTATTTAAAATAGAAACAAATTTTCAAAATTTTTTATAAAGTGGGTGATGGGAACATTTTTGCTCAAGTTTAAAATTTACACGTTTCGTGACATTCTGAGCCCATTTAAATTTTTTTTTTTAAATTTTGGAAAAAATTTAGAAATTTTGAAAATTTAGAAAATTTTTTATAAAATGGGTGATGGAAATTTTTTTTTGCTCGAATTTAAAATTTCCACGTTTCGTGACATTCTAAACCCATTAGAATTTTTATTTTTGAAAATTAAAATAGAACAAAGTTTTGAAATTTCGATAAATTTTTATAAAATGGGTGATGGAAAAAAGTTTATTTTGCTCAAATTTAAAATTTCCCCGTTTCGTGACATTCTAAACATATTTCAAAAAAGAATTTGTTTTTGAAAATTTAAAAAAATTATTTCTATTTTTTTATTATTTTTTTACCACCACTTTAAAATTTCCACGTTTCATTATATTCTAAGCCTATTTCAACAAAAAAATACTTTGAAATTTAAAAAATAAATAGAACAAAATTTTCCCCTACCACTGTACAATAGATGATGGATAAAAGTTATCACGTTTTCTCTGTAATAATAGGGCTAGCTTCATTGCGATTATAATTCTCATGTTGAGAGTGACAGTCTTGTATGAATAAAGAGGGAAGTTACCGATTTTTTTCCTAGTATGTGTATTTTAACAAACTATAAGACTACCTAAGTAGAACCATAACAAGACTATTACTAGGAATTTTCACTCAATAGTTCCAGTCGCTTTCAAAATAGTTAGATTAAAATTACGAAATAGGAAGATTAGCATCAGCTTTAAATTTAAATCTAACTATTCTGCAAACCACTGAAATTATTGAGCGATAATTTATAGTAATAGTCTTGTTGTGGTTCTACTAGAGTAGTGTTATAATTTATTTTAAATATACGCACTAAGAAAGGGAAGTTATAGCCAAGAATAATAAATATTTCCCTATCGGATGTCTCTTTCTAGGAAATGGCCACCTTAATGTTTCTCTCTTTTTAATAAAAATACCTATTTTTATATCTTTTTATGTACCTTGTAAAATGTCGCTACAAGTAACCTCAAAGTAGATTTTTATAAGTTATTAAATTTCAAAACTGGGAAAACAAATACAGGACTCAATGAATTAAAAATAATTGGATGTATTTTAGAAAATATGATTTATTTAAATACAAATTTGGTTTTAAAAATAAATAAATAGCAACGATTATTAATAGAAGTGACCTGTATTCGGCAACAACTGTTCGAGGTATTTTCCTTTTACCTAGACTCATTTTGCGACGAGTTAATTAAACGACTGCCTGATTTTCATTATAAATGTTCCTTTTGAAATGATTCCATGTCATATCCAATTCTCTGATATAATTCTTCTCGAGTATTCATTGTTTCTTCATACACAAGAGATTAATGCAACCCCATACGCAAAATATCAATGAATTAAAATCGGGGCTCTGCGCAGGCCAAGGCATCTGGTTCCCACGATCTATCCTGCGAAGTAGTTCCAGACCGATATATAGCGAAATGCACTATAACTCCATCTTGCACGAAAAACAATTGTGTCCTAACTTCAGTGGTACCTCATCGACTAGAAAAATCGACTGCCTAGTTGAGTTTTGAGAAAATTTAAGTATAATTCACCGTTTAAGAGGGGTGGTAAATCATTTACTTCAGTTAAAATACGTCGATGAATCCCGTCTTCTCGGTAATCGAGCTACACAGTGCGTAAATAAAGTTTCAGGAAAAATCTTGAAGCAGATCGATTTTTAATTTAAACTTGCCAGAATTAGTGAAAATAGTAGACTTTGATTCTATATTCACCAGTATAAAGTTTTTTAAATTGGATGCCTTAATTATTACTGAGAAAATTAATTTTGAAAATGTAAAACTCTGTTAATATCTTGTAAACCCAGTTGAGATATGTATGCTAAATTAGTTTTGTTTATGAGAAAATTTGAAACTGATCTATTGTTGTTTTCAAAGTTTCCACTACAAAATTGTATCCATCAGAAAGTTATTTTAAAGAGAACACTAAAAAATAAGCAAAAAACCCAAAGAAATAAAAAATTTACTGTGCCTTCAAAAACCAATTAGTATCACTTTATTTTAAGTTACTCACACGCAGCAGTGTATTTAACAAGATTTCTTTATTTATTCAACTTCATTATAACTCATTTTCCGACACCCAGAGAATAGATACTCTACTTATGATTGGATGCGGTAACAAAACAAGAACTCAAAAGGAGGTTTGTGAAATGTTTAATAATAAATACCCTATACCACGTACCACACTCTTCAGTCAGTGAAATAGAAAACAAATTTCGTGAAATTAAACATGTAAAAAATATTCAAAAACAGGTAGAGCTCCTCGATTTGATGAGGAACCATAATTAGATGTAGAGATTGAGGAAAATCCGCATATGTCAACTAGACAACTTGCTATCGATAATGATGCAAGTAAATCATCGATTCTACGTGTTTTAGAGGAAGAAAAATACCATCCTTATAAATTTAAGTTGGTTCATGAGTTAAATGAGGTTGATCCTGATCGAGGGTAAGAATTATGTGAATTAATAATGAACAGAATGCCAGTACATTTGTAGTTTACAAACACATTTTTTTTTTTCTGATGAAGCCACATTTCAATTAAACGGAACGGTAAACCGCTAGAACTGTCGATACTGGACCATCATCCAATGGGGATTGGATGAGAGGCTCAGGCATAATTACCTCAAAAAGTGAAGCTTTGGGTTGGTATCATCAATTATAATCGAATTATTGAACCTATTTTTTTTGAAGACACACTTAACGGTGATGTTTATCTAGATTTTTTTATGAACTTTTTAGTGCCCATATTAAAACAATTTTTTACTGATGTTAATTATAGTTGTATTTGGTACCAACAAGATGGCAACAAAAGCATTTAAGGGTCATACTTATACATATTAGTTCTATTGATGATAATTTAATTTAACGACAATATAATATAATTGCAGCAATTATTAATAATAATTTCTAAATTGGGTGTATCCGTCACATCATATTGAAGTAAACACTGTCGTGGTTATCTAGATTTAATCAAGTAGGTAGGTATATTATTATAACCAATGACTTAATGATATTTAATTAAATTTTAAAACTCATGTAGTTTTCAACCTATTAACATATTAAACAGTCAATATACCTCTGGCTATTCCATTTATTTTTTATAAAAATAAAATCAATACAAAGAAATAAAAATATCACTTAATTTAAACAAAAATCAAGCCAAAGATTTCATGAATATGTGCATAATCTTTACGACTAAGATTATTATCAAAGTTAAATTCGTTGTTATAAATTCACGAGAGTTTTATCTTACCTCCAGATTGTGGAAATTTTATGTCGTAATAGTATATTACATACCGAGGTGGAAAGTGTTTCATTGTTGTCGAGAGATGAGATAGTCGACTGAGGCGCGCAGCGCCGAGGTCAACTAATTCTCGAGACAGCAATGAAACTTTTCATCAAGGTTTGTATACTATTTTATTCACAATCATCCTCCTTAATGAAGAAAAAGCCGAATAAACCGTTTAAAATTCTTATGTCAAAGGACAAATGTCAAAGTGACGTCCCGTGATTTTTAATATTCAGGTTAGAAAGTAGCCACTTTCCAACCCGAGATGTCATATTTCAGTTCAATTGTCGAATCAAATTAGAAATGTCATACTTTCTAACTTTTGACATGCAAGGCACTTTGATTATTACTGTATGATTGTGAATAAATAAAATTATTATCTTCTTGATAAATACTATAATACCTAAGGGCATCTAATATTCAGGAAATTAACTTGAAGTTGCTGGCTGGGACCAGTATTACTGTAGTATTATATAATTTAATTCGGGACACATCAGTATGCATATTGTATATCCTACTTTCTCGAGAAACACATGTTTTGTAGGTATATTTTTTTACTTCATTTAAATAATTAAAAAACCATTAATATTATCATCAACTGTTCTTAAAGAAATATATTACTCAATAATTTGTTAACTAATACCTTTACTTCTATTAAAATCGCTGTATCATATATAACCGTCGTTGCGCCAATTCTTCAAATTATATCTTGTCCTCTCTATTACTGTAGAGAATATGCAAAAATTATGTCACTGCCTGATACTGGTACTATACTACAAGTCGCTCAAATATAGAAAACAGGACTACCAGATGTAACTGTTGTTGGGCAATTGAAATACTTTTGGAAAGCCGAATAGAAGTCACAAAATTACATTCATGAAAGGCTGATGGCACTTATCCAAAGCCAAAAATTAAGAATAAAATGAAGACCTTCTTTTCTAGTTGTTTTACTTTCCAATACCACAAAACAATGAAATTGTATCGCATGCAAAATGGAATCCGGTGTCATATTTTCCTGGGGAAATGGTTCATCAGTTTAAACCTGGAAATTTGAAAATAATTTTTTTTTCGCTGCTTATCATAATTATGTGAGATAATCCGCGACTGTCATACTGACCGGAATTTGAACTACCCAGTTGAAAGTAAAGTGGTTTGTCGGGTCGTCATGTTCTAAGTCCATTCCACCACATCATCCAGATTAAGTCAGGTATTTGATATACCCGACTAGAGTAAATCCGTTTGAAATAGACTGCAATAAATTATATCCTTCTAACACGATCCCGGCGCGTTTTTAGTAATTCATTAATAATTAATTTAGTGTGTTATTTGCTGTTCTTGTAAAGATAGATACAACACGACCGTTATGTATTATACAAGTTATTAACGAGTAATAGATGCCCAAAGGCGTTACTGTGAGACAAAATTTTATTCGGATGATGGATAATCTCCGAATCTATATGTACACGTATATATATATATATATATATATATATATATATATATAGATACACCAGCAAGTAACTCTTTTCTATTAGCACAACCATATGTTCGACTTGGAATTCGAAAACGTGGAGCAACGAGCAGGCATTACTAGTATGTATTTATTTCTAGACTATTAACATGCGTTACGTAATGAATTAAAGTTTAGACCGGACAAAATCACAGTAAAGTACTTTTGGAGTATCGGTATCCCAAACTCTTAAAAGAATCTGAACTTATGTTATCTATGTGTGGTACAAAGGAAAATTACCCCAAGATCCTTGAAAGTCACGGGTCTTTGGAGTTGCTCATTATCTATGCTATAATTAAACGTAACAGGTGTGTCTCTTGTTGTGTAGGACATAATGTTGCATTTGGACACATTTAAGTTTAATTTATTTCGAACTCACCATTCAAATACAGGCTGGAGAGGCTGTTTTGTTATAGATTACAGTCCTCTAGGGTACTAATAAAAAAGTTTGATATCAACTGCGTAGAGTAAGCAGCCAGCTTGAGAAGCTTCCACAATAGCATTTATAAAGATATTAAAAAGTAACAGTCCCAAAACTGATCCTTACGGAACATCTGATGTTGCCAGGTACTCGACAGACTGAAGCCCACTCTAAGCGTTTTCTACTTAAAAGGTAGGAATGAAAAAATACCAGCAGAGATTTAATATTATTGGTATTTATCACAGAATTGCGCAGTCATCATCGATGATGCAAAATGGAGTGGGTTATTTCAGTAGGCATTTTTTATAATACTATTAGCAAGTACTCATTGAAATAGCTTTACCGCATTTAAAAGCTTATTTAAAATAATTGCAACTCAGAAAAAATATTGAAAATGTGAAATTTAGCGCGTTCTTGAAACGCCGATTTGGATGATGTCACTACAACTATTTACATTTTTACGAAGTTGTTGTCTAGACAGCTAATTTCTCAATGCTCTATTTGTCAGTTGTCATCTTATGTCAGATGTCAGAAAATCTTCCGACATCTGATACAAATGCTGTTAAACACAATCCCAAGCTAACCAGCTTAGGATTGTGTTTACCAGCCAAAACATAATGTTTATGGAGTGTTTCGTGCTGTTCAAATAATAATGTTAAAACCTCGAATAAAAGATTCCTTTACCTTCTCAAAGATAAAAATAGAAGAGAATTGTTGTTTAAAATGGTAAAAATACAAAAGAAAGTACTACTGGAAACATTGTCTGCTATGAAGACGCAAACCGACTATCACTTCGTCACTTGTCAACTTGTCTTAATCAATGCAGCTAACATAAGTAACTTAAATTTACTGTACAGCCTAAATTAATATGACGTCATGGGCAAGCGTGTGTTTGAAATACGTTCTACAAGTTTAAGATTTGAGCACCTACTGAAAAGGCCCATTGAAACTTAATAACTTCATTTTTTTAGTTGTTCCTATTTATTATGTGCTCATGAATGATTCCTTTCACATCAGTGTTTTTTCCGTCGCTATGTTTGTTGCTGTCCAGTTCTTCCCCTCTTATTTGTTTTCCATTTCCTCCTGGTATTTCTTTTTTATACCCCTCTATAGTAGGAAAATGTTCCAGGTGTCATTTGCTGTTTTGTTGTATCCTTTACGTACTTCCAGTTTCCCAATAGTATTTCCCAGCTAGCACACTGACGTCAATTTGCCGTCATTTATTTGTCATGATTTACGTCATAAGTCCCAGTATAACGACGTTCAATGTACGTCTAAATGACGGTATAATGTCACATCCTAATGACGTCATATCCTGACGTCACAGTCACGTTCAATATGATCTTGATTTGACGAATACGGACCCAAATAAAAATCATTGTTCACTTGAGAATATTATTTAATCTTTCAGTTTTTATTCATTTTACGTTTTTATTAGGCTAGGTTAGGTGGTTGGGTTAGATAGGTTGACTATTATTAGCTAAATAATCATTAATAAATTATTAGCGCCGCAGGCAGTATTAGCGTCGCAGACACAAAATAACATAACTCCCTTGTGTTTAATTTGCCCTGCGGTTTGAAATACATATACACAGATCATTAATAATCTGTGCATATATACATATATACAAGGTTGAGGGAAATATAGGTCAGCGGTCAGCTACTTGATGTTAGACCTATTTCACATGTAGCTGTGGTACCTGCATATGCGAAAGAGTAAGAACACAGGAGTTATTGTGATTCAATGCAGCTAATATATAAAGGTAACTCTTATATAAGATTAAAATGTAAAAAAGTATTTGACCGTTTATATGTATTTATATATAATACCCAAAACATAAACGTGACTTAAAAATGACGTCATAACAACGTACAGCCTACGACGTCTCTGTGATGATTTAAAATGTGATGTAGCTTTGACGTCATTTTTAAATCCAGTGTATGATATCAGAAAATGACTCAAGAATGACGTCATAACAACGTTCTGGCAACGACCTCTTTGCGACGTACTAAAATATGACGTAATTTTGACGTCATTTATTTGGCAAATGACGTCGTAGACCAATGCTGGCTGGCCTTAAACTGACGTCTGATGACGGCAAACTGACGTCAGTTTGCTGGCTGGTTTTATGGATTGTGATACTTTTTGTTGTTTTTTTGCCTTATTTTTAACCCTCTCCCTTATTTTTATATCCACCAAGATATGGTCTATTTAGCATTTGGTGCTCCATGCACTCAGACTGATTTGGCTCTTGCTTTGTGTTTTTCTTATTGCTCTATCGAAGAGCTGTGTGCCAAGTTCTTAATGGGCTTCCATTTACAATTGACTATGTGTCATGTAGTGATTTCTAATGATGTATGCGCTTAACTGTCTTTTTATGCGTGAGCGTTGATGACGCCTAACATTGTGATGTGTGATGTGGTTTCACGTATCCTAGAACTTTGTATCTTTTTCACTTCGTTTGCTTTCCAAGGCCTATATTAGTTTACTGTAAGAAACTTATCAAAATATACTATAGAGGCCTAAGTTAAGCACATATCACACATTACCCACATATCAATTTTACAATTCTATGAAAATCGTCCTCAAAATTTTACATTTGCAAACGTTTGGTTCCTAGTTTTCAACCTTTCAAAGATGAATTACAAATTCTTGACTCTAGGAGGGTAATAGAATAATAAAAGCTAATTACAAAGACACACGCAAAAAAAGTAATGTTACCGAGACCCGATATAATAATCCCTATGTATTTCGACGTGCTGAATGCGAATCCGATGTGAATATAAGTCATATATCAATTTGGTAGCTGTCAACTGACACTTTTTTGTCTAAGTTGACAGCTGATTTGGCTTTAATTTACTTTCTAACTGGCTTAAATTATTCAAAAAACTTCGAAGCTACTATTTTTGTCTGAACATTATAAAGTATAGATGAAATGTCATTCGACAGCTGTCAAGCTGTCAATAAATAAATGTCTTGTGCCAAATTAGGCATTTAGTTTTGACCTAGTCACCAATACTCGAGTTATGATTTTTAGCTTGAAGGACTCGATATTTTTATCGTATGAAGTTATTCAGTATATTCAATACATTCAGTATATATCAAACATTATTTAAAAAAATTGTTATTGACATAACATATGTATTAACAGCTTAACAGCTGTCAAATGCCATATGATCTATACCTATACAATTTTCAGACTAAAATAGTTGCTTTGAAATTTTTTGAATAATTAAGGTTAGTTAGAGAATAAATTAAAGCAAAATAAGCTGTCAAATTAGACAAAAAGTATTAATTGACAGTATATTCAGTATATATCAAATATTATTTAAAAAAATTATTATTGACGTAACATATTTATTAACAGCTTAACAGCTGTCAAATGACATATGATCTATACCTATACAATTTTCAAACTAAAATAGTTGCCTTGAAATTTTTTGAATAATTAAGGTTAGTTAGAGAATAAATTAAAGCAAAATCAGGTGTCAAATTAGACAGAAAGTATTAATTGACAGCTGACAAATTTTCATTTGACTGATATTCGTGGATTTGATATTCTTATTTAAGTTATTCGTATATTAAATCAGAAATTATTTTTAAAAAATTTGATTGGTCTTTAATTTAAAATGCTAAAAAAGAACAGATTTTTTCTCAAAATTCGGGCTCTGAGGGTTTGTTGGAATTTCAGTAAGCTTTAATAAAAAAAAAATTGTTCATTTGCGGCAAGACTTACGACTCGATTTGGGATCACTATGCGAGTGCCGAAATTACACGTAAATTTTCAAGTGTTATGCAATTGTGGCAATCCTATAACATTTGATATTTTGAAGTTTTAACTTAACTTTGACACCAGATTCTGTGTCAGCTAGTCCGAGAATATTCAATTACCCATTTTGATACAATTCTATCTACGGCGCATTCACCATGGGTCTGCTCATCGTAATATATTCAATACACCATCCTTTAATTCCATACATGTTTATACGTCAGCGCATCTGGCAAAAAATCAGGATCGTCTCTGACCTTTTTTTGATTGTGATTAATATTAATCAAAGATATTTTAGGTTCCCTGATAGTTATGTTATGGTTACATTTAAGTTTTAGTGATCTAAGCTCTCCATTTTCTTTCCTTTTTTTCGGTGAATGCCATGCCATCATCGTTGATTTGGAAGGTATAATCTTTAATTCGTTCTCAACTGTGCCTTTTGTTACGACCTAAGGGACTTCTGGAAATGTTGTCTTCTTCTATTGTTCTTTATCCGAAATAGGATAACTGAATAATTTTTATAGCTTAAATTCATCGCAAGAGGGTAATTTATCAAGACGTCTCTCCTAAAAACTCCTAACACTTTTCTAAAGTTTTGAATTTTCTATTGAAGATTTTAGACAAACTGTTAGAAAGCATTAGGGCTCAGATTTAAGGTTCTAAGAGGCTTAGCACTGTCCTGATCAATTTTTCCAAGTTTGGGTATAAGGCTGCATGATAATCTTGTCAATTTTTGTACTATATCATTAAATTAAACATCTTCATTCCTGAAGGTTTTAGGCGACTTTGTGTGAAAATGGCTTACACATTCTGAGACAAGGAACACACATTGAGTGTTCGAGTAGGTACCTACACTAGAAGCAATTTCTTTTGCCGAAAGTAGAGTCAAGAGCAGAAATCGAATCCGTAGAACTCAGGAGAAAACTCAAGCCTTCTTGACTCTCTACCACAGCGTCATACAATGGAAAATATTTATCTATTAAACTTACATGTTACAAATTCATAACGTTAAAAATTGATTCAACCATTTTTGTGTTACAACAGTGTTGTTGGATATTTTAAACATAAAATGTATTCAATTTTCTGATTATCTAGTTACTATGCACATAGTGACATTCGAATAGATACATTACGTAGATTAAAATTTCATATAATAACTGTAAAATATAAAAACAATCAACTACCAACAAACGGAAGATTGACATGCAGACAGCGTGTTAGCATTTTTACGTGAAATGCTATTGCCACATTGGGAATGAATCAACCTAAAAGGAAACAATGGATGACATTCGCTAATGATAAAACTAAGGTCGAACAAAAATAATGTCTATTAAAATGCAAAAAGTTTTAAAACCAGTGTTCGTCTTAAAATTGTTAAAGATATAGGCCTTTTCAGACACAGTTTTCATAGTTAACTGCATCACCACATTGATAAACATTCAAGGTTTATCTGAAAAACCTTCTGGTGGTGGTTGTGGAAATTGAACTCGTCGTAAGCGTACTAACAGTTCATGGCGTCACCCTCGACCTACTGTTCCACATACTTACTTCACTATACCACCATAAATGAATTAAAATTATTAAATTGAGGAAAATTAATATAAAATATTAACATTATTTTTATAAAAACTATTCGATTCGAGATATATTCGATTATACAATAATTCATGAAATAAAACAAATGTAATTTGTTAGATAACAATTACAAATGCACGTTATAATGAACGTAACATGTTATAGCATTTAACCTACAAACAAGTCTACGTTGCCCGTAGACATCCACGTTCTCGATACCTATATTAAAATTATATAATCACTGTTACATAACATCAGATCCGTGGGGAATACACCTTCCGTCTAGAATGATGAGGCCATGTCTTATGTGTATTTACTGTAATTCAAGACTTTAAGAGAAAGCTTTGGCTGTTCTTTGTCACACTTTCTCTCTTTGTAAATATTATATAATGTTATCCCAAGAGGATAACTACTAACCTAGTTTGTGTCATTGTTTTTAAAAACAATGAAAACTTAATCTAATGAAAATAAATTAAATAAAATGTACAGTATGTAGGGTTATAAAAAAAGCTAAATTCTCATAAATATAATTGAACATTCGGAACAGAAACCAGTTATATCACAATGTCTAGTGACTATATAGTTGCATTATTTACTTTATAGGCCAGTAGAATTAGCTCATGATAAGGCTAATCTTGGATGAAATTCCTTACAGGTAACCACATGGTATATTCGATGTATTCATTGATAAGGAACATTCCTGTGAATTTCCTCCCATTTTACAGTGGGGGAACATTTTTTAATTCACGCTTTTTTGCGCAAAAATCACGAAAAATCGAGTTTTCTAAGCGTAGCTCTAAGCCAATTGACAATAGCCATATTTGATGTTATACGTTTCGTAGGTGATATAAAGATAGTTCATTTGCTATCCGAATAATTTAAATCGGTTAATAATTTTTTTAAATAATCGAAAAAAACTGTCGAAAAAATAAAAAATTTCAGTAATTTTTAATTCCGTGAAAAATTTTCTTATATCCTTAGAACTTGGTAAAAACACGTCTTATGTAACCCTGGAGCTATCATAAAATTTTCATCAAAAAATATTTATGGCTTTTCGAGAAAATGCATTTGTTTATAAAAAAGGTCTCAAATGTTTAATTCAAACTGACCCAGTTCCCGTCATCAAAAATGACTCATCCGCAGCTCATTTTTTTCGTTGTGACGTCTAGTTTACGAATATATTATTGGCATGACTTTTTAATATTTTCATCAACAAAATGGCGTTTGAAAAAGTACGACTTTTTCGGACAGCGTTTTTTGCGAATATCTTAATAACCAATTAATATACTGACATAAAACTTTCATATTCTGATAGCTGGTATTTTTACACGAATTTGAAAAAAAAATTATTGTTGTAAGATGTTTAGAAGCCGAGATAATTTTTTTAGTTGTTAATTACGCCATTTGTTTATTTATTAACATAAACATTTGAAATTTACATAGTAACTAGATGGAGACTTGATTTTTGTAATTCAGTGAACTGTCACGTATCATGTTATGTATTAAGACACGTAATGTCAATTTTTGACGTTTCTGTTTTGGTGAAAATTTTTGCAGGTATTGATACTGTTCGTACTGTTTATTACTGTTTTAACTAGTAGATGAAAGTAGCAACGTGGTCTCTATGTGAAAATGTACTAACTGTCTTTTCCGATTTGATCAGTTAAACTTCAATTTTCAAATATACTGATTAACAAAGTGGTGTGCTCGAATTAGGGCTTGTTAAATTCTCGCGATTTTATCCAAATAGCTATGACCTCAAGAATTTCCAGAGGGGAAGGGCACATAGATGATATTTCGAGGGAAATTGTGACAGTAGATACCGTTTACCAGATTTTAACTCAGATAGTCTAGTCATTTTACTGAGTTAAAAAAATTCCTGTTTATACCCGGTTTATCCCTAAAGGAGGCAAAGACTTAAAACATATCGTCCATTTTGTTTATAATATTTCATGCTGCCTCGAGTCAAAACCACATGCACAACTTGCATATATTTATTTGCTTATATAAATGTATAATAGTCCAGGGATTGAGCATAAAATCTAGGTGAAATAAAATTAATTAATTATCCGTACATTTTGATACTTAGAAAATTTTCCGCATCAACTCTGACAAGATACCACGTGGCCGAGCTAAATTTTCACACAAATGCACCGAAATTAAATTTTGCCAACTCTTCACACATATATGCTGACCGCTCCTATAAGCATGATTTTACTGTAAATAATTGCTTGCTATTGCTTGGTAATTGCACACCGTTTTCTTTGCTTACTACTTACTGCTGTTTTTGCCGATTTATTTATTTCTTTGCTTCTTACTTTTGCTATCAATTAAAATATTGATATCAATGACATCGCCTGCCTGCCTACCGCCATTAACTTGCCAATAGTCTCAGAAAATAGTAAAAAAATTGGCTACTCACGGCCTGATTCGTATTTTCTATGCACTAATTAATTTTTTTCTAAAAATAATTTTGAAGTACCTGACACGTTTAAGCTCTGGTTATTCCGTTATTTATTTATTTGGTTTTCTCTTTCATTGTATTATTGAATTTTATATGTTAATAAACTTTGTGATCTACCAACACGTGTTTTTTACTGCTGAATGTGAGTGAAAGTCTAATTTGCCATCCAGGACCCCTGGGCATAACCGTTTCTCCACTGTAACTATCCCAGCCCTACTGCAACAGGCGCTCGAGAAAACCGAAATCACGCTCAGCGTCAAAGAACTGTAGTGTAGTGTACAAAAATTGACATTACAAAAATTGACATTACGACCCTTAATACATAACATTATACGTGACAGTTCACTGAATTACAAAAATCAAGTCTTCAACTAGTTACTATGTAAATTTCAAATGTTTATGTTAATAAATAAACAAATGACGTAATTCAAGAACCAGTCTCTGTCTGATCCGTTTGGCGCAGAGGTTTTTTCATTAAAATTTTTGAATATTTTTCAGTGGCAAAATACCCAATAAAAAATAAGAAAATTATTAAATAATATATTGTGACGTCCTTTCTTCCGTTTGTCTAGCGCATAAACAAGCTGAAGCGTTACTTTGACGCTGAGCGTGATTTCGGTTATCTCGAGCGCCTGTTGCAGTAGGGCTGAGATAGCTACAGTGGAGAAACGGTTATGCCCAGGGGTCCTGGATGGCAAATTAGACTTTCACTGACATTCAGCAGTAAAGAACACATGTTGGTAGATAACAAAGTTTATTAACAGATAAAATTCAATAACACAATGAATGAGAAAACCAAATAAATAAATAACGGAATAACCAGAGCTTAAACGTGTCACGTACTTCAAAATTATTTTTAGAAAAAAATTAATTAGTGCATAGAAAATACGAATCAGGCCGTGAGTAGCCAATTTTTTTACTATTTTCTGAGACTATTGGCAAGTTAATGGCGGTAGGCAGGCAGGCGATGTCATTGATATCATTATTTTAATTGATAGCAAAAGTAAGAAGCAAAGAAATAAATAAATCGGCAAAAACAGCAGTAAGTGGTAAGCAAAGAAAACGGTGTGCAAATACCAAGCAATAGCAAGCAATTATTTACCGTAAAATCATGCTTATAGGAGCGGTCAGCATATATGTGTGAAGAGTTGGCAAAATTTAATTTCGGTGCATTCGTGTGAAAATTTAGCTCGGCCACGTGGTATCTTGTCAGAGTTGATGCGGAAAATTTTCTAAGTATCAAAATGTACGGATAATTAATTAATTTTATTTCACCTAGATTTTATGCTCAATCCCTGGACTATTATACATTTATATAAGCAAATAAATATATGAAAGTTGTGCATGTGGTTTTGACTCGAAGCAGCATGAAATATTATAAACAAAATGGACGATATGTTTTAAGTCTCTGCCTCCTTTAGGGATAAACCGGGTTTAAACAGGAATTCTTTTAACTCAGTAAAATGACTAGACTGTCTGAGTTAAAATCTGGTAAACGGTATCTACTGTCACAATTTCCCTCGAAATATCATCTATGTTCCCTTCCCCTCTGGAAATTTTTGAGGTCATAGCTATTTGGATAAAATCGCGAGAATTTAACAAGCCCAAATTCGAGCACACCACTTTGTTAATCAGTATATTTGAAAATTGAAGTTTAACTGATCAAATTGGAAAAGACAGTTAGTACATTTTCACACAGATGCCACGTCATCTACTAGTTAAAACAGTAATAAACAGTACGAACAGTATCAAAACGTGCAAAAATTTTCACCAAAACAGAAACGTCAAAAATTGACATTACGACCCTTAATACATAACATGATACGTGACAGTTCACTGAATTACAAAAATCAAGTCTCCATCTAGTTACTATGTAAATTTCAAATGTTTATGTTAATAAATAAACAAATGGCGTAATTAACAACTAAAAAAATTATCTCGGCTCCTAAAAATCTTACGACAATAATTTTTTTTTCAAATTCGTGTAAAAATTCCAGCTACCAGAATATGAAAGATTTATGCCAGTACATTAATTGGTTATTAAGATATTCGCAAAAAACGCTGTCCGAAAAAGTCGTACTTTTTCAAACGCCATTTTGTTGATGAAAATATTAAAAAATCATTATACCAACAATGTATTCGTAAACTAGACGTCACAACGAAAAAAATGAGCTCCGGATGAGTCATTTTTGATGACGGGAACTGGGTCAGGTTGAATTAAACATTTGAGACCTTTTTTATAAACAAATGCATTTTCTTGAAAAGCTATAAATATTTTTTGATGAAAATTTTATGATAGCTCCAGGGTTACATAAAACATGTTATCACCAAGTTCTAAGGATATAAGAAAATTTTTCACGGAATTAAAAATTATTGAAATTTTCGATTTTTTCGACAGTTCTTTTCGATTACTTAAAAAAATTATTAATCGATTTAAATTATTCGGATGGCAAATGAACTGTCTTTATATCACCTACGAAACGTATAACATCAAATAAGGCTATTATCAATTGGCTTAGAGCTACGCTTAAAAAACTCGATTTTTCGTGATTTTTGCGCAAAAAAACGTTAATTAAAAAATGTTCCCCCACTGTAAAATGGGAGGAAATTCACAGGTATGTTCCTTATCAATGAATACATCGAATATACCATATGGTTACCTGTAAGGAATTTCATCCAGCGGTTTTTCTAATTCTACTGGCCTATTATGTATATAATTAGATGAAACGATTAAAAAAGTAATCAGTTAATAGTTGTCAAATTGCGAGACGTTTTAGCGAGGCAGGAGATGTTGAAGATATTATTACAGCTGGTTCTAAGGTGGCAAAACTGTGAAATGATTCAGATTTTCGCCGTTTTGTGTGCATCACGAATCAACTGTAGACTGTGTTTCTGAAGATAGGGACAACCAAACATCTGGTATTTGTGACTCGCTGACTGTAACTATAAAGTGGGCAAAAGTTTCAGGCCGGGCTATATTCTGTCATTAATCCTCTTTAACACCTATAGAGAATTAAGTGCTGAGATGGGTGTTGTGGGAAAGGAAGGACGGAGTAGCTATAGATGAAACGACAATTTCTAATTTGAGATTTGTGGATGATACTGTAGATGAACCTAGTATCGTTTGGTCTGAAGGTCACGACAAGGATTTTATATAATTTAGGTCATGTCGCCGCTACGATATTAATCAACTCTACTCACAAGGGGAATTCAAGATACCCTTCAGACTCCCCAAGACGAAAATAGACAAAATTATACTTACTGTGATTGCTACAGTCTGCTCTCTCCGTCGAAATATTGTGTTGGGTAGTGCACTTTTAATGAACATATCTTATAATTAGCACTTTCTCAGAAACACTTCTTAATAATTAAGAGCGTCGATGGATTCTATGAGTATTCGGACAAGTACACAGACTTGGTGGGATCAAAGATGACCCGCGGAAAGTAATTGTCCGACTCACGCCATAGAATCGTTCGTCGGTCACAAATCTTATAATTAGTGGATCAATAAGAAATCGAATTCAAAATATATTCTGATTTGTTGAAATAATTCATCAAATGTAAAAAATATAAATATTCAATACTTAGCTAATGTGTATAAGGCAAACATCAAAGAGCACCACCACTCGGCAAGCCGTTACCTCCCGTAGGAGTGTAACTCACCCAGCGTCGAGAGAACTGACTGACTGTACAAAACGATTCAGACTCCCAATTAGTAACATTTGTAAAATGCATGCGCAACTTTTTGAAAATTATTCACTTTGAATTTTGCACTAAAATTATCGAAATGATTGACAGGATGCTTAAAGAAGCGATCTACATGAGTTCGATGGTTTTCCTGCTTTTATAAACGTACTAACGGCATCGTACCCAAATATACCTTTTTTCCGTCGACTCGCCTTCGAGCGATAGTATGGCGCTGTCCGCCTGAGCCGGGATAAAAAGCAACTTGGGTTCGTCGGAATCGACACTCCGGTTTTGAATTCTTTGACTATTTTTCTGTACGTTTTAGGGCTTTTGTATAAGGATTATGCTCCAATCCTTTCAGGTATATTAAATGAGGATTTTGGTTTTTATTGGAAAAACCGTCCCATCGATTTTTTCCTTAATTCGTGGTACTTTCGAAAAACCAAATTCGTGGTACTTTCTAAAAATTCATCTCGAGGAGCGGTTTTCTGCGTTGTTTACGCTCGTTGTTGTATTTTTATAAAAAACAATTTTTGATATTTTCAAAAAATTAAATTCGTTGTACTTTCGAAAAATTTGTTGGGCGGAGCAGTTTTCCGTCTTGTGTGATTTTATTCGTTGTACTTTCGAAAAGTTCGTCGGGTGGAGCGGTTTTCCGCTCCGTGCAACTTGAAATTTTTTGGAGCACTTTTGAAAATTTGAACGAAGGGCGATTGATCAATATTTTGGTCAATTTGAGTAAAATAATTTTTTACGTAGATTTCGATTTAATATGATGCCAAAGGTGTTTAGAAGTCTTTTTACTGGTTTAAATATTATTTTTTTATGAGATTTTTTACTGAATTTACTTTTATAGTGAATTGGATATTTTTTCAAATGGATCGTTTTACTTGGTTCAATAACAATACCACCGTTGTTGCAACAAGCAAGAATGAACTCATACACCTCCTGGATAGAATTCAGAAAATAAACTCTCATTATGATTTAAGTGTAAATTATAACAAAATTATGATTGTAAACTGAGCAAATTATAACCACCCAAACATGATAAGGAGAGGTGACTGCTAGGTAATAAACAACATCTTGTATTCTAGTATATCAAAGTATATCATCGTATACCTCAGAACTTTTGTGAATATTGCCGGTAACTGCCAATATGAATTAAAATTTAATTTTATCGAAAAAAACTGCTTACACCAATCGAAAGTACGGAATTTCACAACAAAAACTCACATGAAGTTTTTTTGTACGATCAAAAATGTAGGCTCCAGATCTTTTTGTTTAACGCACGAAAATGGAACGCAGCGACATATAAGTAAGGCGCACGGACCTTGCGCGATCTCGGACACACTACACTAAATTTCTTATAACTTTTGAAGTAATGAATAAAACTGAGCTCAACTAAGCTTACATGAAAGAAGAAACATGTGACCATTGGATTATCATATTTTCAAATAGAAAAATAGATGTATATAGGAATAGTATATATATGTAGTCGAAATATAAAAATGTTTCCGAAGAGATCGGTAAAAGCTCTACCATTTCTAAAATTTTTAAAATAAAAACCTGGAACTTTCACATATTGCTGTTGAAATAATGTGTAAATAGATCCGATGGATAGGTGTGCTAAATATTTTTTTTATAAAAGTCATTAACGTTTATGTTACTCCTAGTTTCACGAATTTCGGAGCAGAGAAAAATGTTTCTTTTGTTTTCGTAAAATAAAGAGGGTTAATTTAATTTTTAAGTTAAATCCCCTTAAAGCATCTTAAAGTAAAATTTTACCACTTTCGCATATCTCACATCTTCAAAAATAAATTTTTGAGATTTTTTTCACTTATCGGGTCCTTTTATACATTACTTCAATAGTAACATGTGAAAGTTTCATATTTTTATATTAAAAATTGTAGAAATGGTAGCTTTTACCGGTTTCCTCGGAAACCTCTTTATGTTCCGACTTCATATTTATACTATTTCTACATACATTTATTTCTATATTTGAAAACTTAATAATCCAAAAGGCACGTGTTTTTTCTTTCGCTTAAACTTTGTTGAGCTCAATTTCATTAATTAGTTCAAAAGTTATAACAAATTTAGTGTAGCGCGTCCAAAATCGTGCACGCTTCACGCGCCGTACTTACGCGTTGCTGCGTTCCATTTTCGTGAGTTAAACGAAAAATCTGGAGCCTGCATTTTTGATCGTATAAAAAAACCTCATGTGCGTTGTTGATGTGAAATTTTCCGTACTTTCGATTGGCGTAAGTAGTTCTTTTGATAAAATTAGATTTTAAAAGTTACTCGCGAAAAAGCGTAATATTACACCTATTTTGTTTCATAACTATTACAGCGGCACTTGTAAGGAAGAAGACTTTTACCATATGTTATTGATAAAATTTAGAAGAGAATGGAAAAAAGTCCCTTCAGAAGCCGATTCCTTATTTTACTGCACTGTAGTAGCTCGACTTTGCTATAAATACGTGTACAAAAATGACTATATATGCCCCAATTACGCTGTGAGACGGAACTTCCGGGCGATGCGCGGTAACCGAAATATGAAAAAAAATTTAAACTGAATAAAAAATTTTTAGTTACCGGACCAAATCCAGCTCAAAATGTTTGTTTAGGCATGTACAGTACTGTACTGTGGTGGCAGACATTTCTGTTGGGCGGTTTTTGAGCAATTTGCCATCAAATTGGCGAAAAATGTACCAAATTTCAAGATTTTGGTCCATTTTAACATTATTATTATTTTTATTATTATTGTTATTATTACTGTTTTTGATTTTCTTCTTTTTCCTAATGAACTAATCGGGGTTCAATAACGCAAGACTAGCTTAGGAGCACATTTAGTTGGTGGTAGTTAGGAAATATTTGATTAGTACTTGGTGAGGATAAACCAAGAGCTGATAGCTACACTAAGGGGCCCTTATAAAGGCTGTGGAGTCTGATGCAAAGGACAAAGCTGGATAAGGAGCTCTTAGGAAAATAAACAGGGGCACCACATAGATCCATGGTCGTGGTGGTCAAGGCCAATCACCCAACTCCGCCTTTCTAATCTAATCTCTAAAGTACTCCTATAGGCAATATCTCTTGGCCAGAGTCTGATCACACATTGTTGTGTTGCCAAAGATACTGAGTCTGTGTCAATGCTGAGCATCCGCAACACATATGCTAGGTATATCTATTAGTTTATTTGCAAAGTCGACACCTATACATATACTTGCTGTAGACTCTAGTTTTTACTGATTGGTCTTGAATGGCAAAGACAAATCCCTCCATTTCACCGTATAGGCCTGCCGCTTGAAGCCACTTCGTAAAGATTTTGTAGTCAATGTTATGAGACATAATGGCTTCGGCGTATCTTTCATGCAGTTATCTCTGTCTACAAGTAGTTACACGGTCTTGTGATGTAACATAGCGAGCTAAGTAGTCTTGTTGAGCCAAATTGAGTTGGCTGCGGTTTTTGTAGTTGTACAAATAGCTCTATGAAGGGTACTGCGGTTATCTAGGAAGTACCTCCTTTATCGATCTTCCTGCTATCTGCACATCACTTCGATATTAAGTAAGCCTCTGCCTCCCAGATGCTGTGAGAGATATAGCCGTTCAGTTGAACTTTTTGGATGGTGCATACGTTGTTTTGTCAGAGTCGTTCTTATTTTCCTATCAAACGCTTGCAATGCAGTATTGAACCACTTCACCACACCGAAGGTGTGCTGTTGCTATTGGTTTCGCCTAAGAGTTGATTGCTGCGATCTTGTTCCTCGAGCTAATAAATGACTTGCAGATCTTATTCACTCTAAATAGCACCTTGTTCTCAATCTGCTTTCATGCTCAACAACTGTAACAATCCTAGATATGTGTAACTGTCGTCTCCGCCAAGTCCTTGTACAACAGTGTCCCCAAGTTGTAACTCCCTATATCGATATTGGACTTGCCCTCTTCGCGCATGGAGTACTGCGCATTTATCTAAGCCAAACTTCATGTGGATGCTGTCACTGAACATCTTGAAGAATTCGAAATCCCTCTGCAGCTGTCTTCATTGGACGCATTTAATTTTAGATCGTCCATATAGAACTGATGCAAGATTCACATATTATAATTTCTCTTGACAAAATACCCAAATCCTGAAGTTCTAAGAATTCTACTGAGAGGTGACAATGCTATACAAAACCAAAGCGGGCTTAGGCGGTCACACTGAAAAATTCTTCTGTGTGCTTTTAACTCGTCGGTGATGTATGAGGTATTGTCCTCCAGTTGGTCGTACACAAAATGAGAAGATTAATAATTGTAGGATGGATCTTGTACAACGGCAATACACGTCTAAGCCAAGAGTGGGGAGCGGAGTTGAATGCTTTCTTGTAATCCACCCAACCAATGGATATGTGGAGTGATTTCTTTTGCACTTGCTGAGTTCCTATGCTGTCAATAACAAGCAGTTTCTTGCAGTCTCGTATACCCTTACGGCGTTCATTCTGTTCAGGCACCAGCAGGTTGTTCTCCAGCAAGTGGTCGTAGATCTTCGACGAGATGATCTATGTGAACAGCTTGTATAATGTCGACAGACATGCAATCGGTTGATAGTTCTTTGGGATGGCACTGTTTCCTGCCTTAGGTAACATATAGGTTACCCCTGTCATCACGTACGAAGGTAGGGACTGGGCGTCAGTTACACTTTTATGAAACAGGTTTGCGAGTGTATCGTGAATGAATATGAAATATTTCCACCAGACGTTTTGAATTCCATTTACCCCTGGAGCTTTCCAGTTTAGTATCATTCTAAACTCCTTGCGGGTGTCACTGACTTACTATTGTTATTATTATATAACAACTTTAGTTTACAAAGTTGTTTGTTAACTTGCAAATGACTTCCAAAGCTCTCAACACACGTTATTTTCACTATTACTTTACCCGAAAACAACTGCACATAGAGGTCTAAAAATGGTGTCTATGTTGTCTCGATAATGTATAAAAAGTTTCAGCAAGATCGGTTTATTACTTTTTGAGTAACTAAGGATCTATTTTTTTAAATCCTTAATTAACAATGGAAAATTCATTTAGAAAATTCGCAAAACTATTGAAAAATGATAGCCCGTTGGGATTTTTGAAAAACCACAATTTTGGCCGATTTTATGAGGTTCTCTACGCCTGAACCTTTTTATGTGCGACATAAATAAGTAAATATCTTGTTACATTTTAACTTTAGAGAATCCGTTCTTGCATATCTAAACTGCTATTTTTTTACAGATGAAAAAAAAAAGTTTTGTCCTAGCATTTATTTATGTCGCGCATAATCAGGTTCATGTGTAGAGAACCTTATAGAATCGGCCAAAATTGCGATTTTTCAAAAGTTCCAACGGGATGTTATTTTTCAATATTTTTTTGAATTTTCTAAATGAGTTTTCCAATTATAAATGGAATTTACAAAAAATGGCACAATTGTTGATTAGGGATTAAAAGAAAATAGATCGTTAATTACTCAAAAGGCAATAAATCGATCTTGCTGAAAGTCTTTGTACATGATCTGGAGAACATAGACACTATCTTCAAGAGTTTTTAGCTCTCTATGTGCAGATGTTTTCGAGTAAAGAAATTGTGAAAACAATGTATTTGGAAGCTTTGATAGCCATTTGCAAGTTAACAATTGCACTTAGGGACCTCTATCGGTGCTCATTTTTTAGAGAATTTCTAACGAACAATTTTCCTAATGCATATTTTATACCAAAAGTTAGAGGGAACGGAGATATTTAAAGAAATATAGAAAAATGTCTATTTTACTCACTAACTGCTAATTATAGAATCAAGCGGCTCACTAATTTGTAAGCAAACTTAGGGTGTTCAACTATACCCTAAAACGAAGCGATTCCAACTATAATCTCGCCAATGAGTCAAATTTATTTTTTAGCACTTTTTCCTCTCTGCTGTCTAGCCTATCATCCCTTAAGACTCTCGAAGAGCATAGGTGGGAGAGAATAATAATTATTATTTTTATTATTTTGTATTTGCTTATATAATTTTTTTTTCTTTCAGCTGAATATATTATTCCATGTTATAAAGCTGACCCAAATATTAATAAGTGCCTTAGAGGAACATTCAATCATCTGAAACCTTACTTAATAAGTGGTATACAAGACATAAATGTGCCGAGTATCGATCCTTTAAGAATTAATTCTTTAATTATGGAAAACGGCAGAGGAGCCTTCAGAGTTAAAGCATCTTTTCACAACATTACAACTACCGGAGCTAGTAATTATACTATAGAAACTATCAAGTGAGTATTTTTCATGCATATATCGGGGCTTCCATAAAAGAGGACGGGTAACATCGCATGGCCATAAAATGTACGCAACCAATATTACACTATTGAAATTTTTGAATAACACAGTTACCTAATAGAGTATAGTGGCATTCTAGTTCAGGATTAAATGTTACACGACTACACGGGCTTACTACTAATGTCATTAGGAATATTAGCTTGATATTATTAATTTACCCATTAATTTTTTTAAAAAGCAATAGAATTTTAAGTAGTGGAGTCAAATAAGCAAAATTTTAGTGAAAAAGGAATTGTTTCCGGTCTGAAAAATTTGGTTTTCAACATGTTAGTTACATCGAATACTACATGACATTTTCTACCTCTAGGAACCGCTGCTACTCAAGTTATCGACCATTTTGTGAAAAAGCGACAATTTTGGTCGTTATTTCTAAATATAGATGAGTATATATCGGTATGTGAAGGTCCAAACAAATTAAAAAAAATTGGAGTTGTTCGTTATAATACAGGGTATCAACGGTTACAATATGAAATTTTTATCTGCGCACATAACCTCAAGAAAAAATAATAACTGAAAAAACTGCTAAATTTTAATTTTTGGTTATAACCTCGGATGTTTTAAGTCAAATGTGATGAAATTCTCTGTTTACAGTTTTTCTTGTTCACCATTATAAAGTGCGTAAAAAATCTACATTAAAAAAAAACCTCATACGATGCGATGCACAAAAGTTATTGGCCAATTAATTTTCAGATTTGAAGTCAATTCTTGAGACTTGTATTAAATATTTTGACTTGAATTTGAACCAGTTATTGCTCACATTATAAAGTACAATTTCTGAATATTTCGTCAAATTTCATTTTAAACATCCGAAGTTATAAACAAAAAAATTTAGCATTTTTTCAGTTTTTTTTTTGAGTTTATGTGTGCAGATAAACACTTCACATTGTAACCGCCGATATCCTATATCATAACGAACAGTCTAAATTTCTTTAGCTTTTTTTTGGACCTACACGTAGCGATATTTACTCATCTATATTTAGAAAGAACGACCAAAGTGGTCGATTTTTCACAAAATGGCCGATAACTTGCGCAGCGGCGGTTGCTAGAGGTAGAAAATGTCCATTCGACGTAACTAATATGTTAAAAAAAAAATTCAGACTGGAAATAATTCCTTCTGCTTTGCTTGTCCAACTCCACTAAAGGTATTAATGCTAAAATCAAATACAAATTTATTAATTCACTTGTGTAGACTTGTACGAGTTTCCAAATATCATGAAGTAAAAGAAAAAAAATTGGAATGTAAAGAACGTGAAGAACAAGTTTTGAATGAAGAGATTCAGTGCGTAACAAGATTTTATAAATGGGTTTGGATATATTTGATAAGAGCAAGAGCAGGAGTTTTGAACTTAGCTAAAACATTGAAGGAGAAAGAAATACTCAGGAAGACAGTCTGTTAGATGAGATGGAATTTTTGATGAGGAACAAATAAATTAGATGACAAATTAAACTAAGAAGCTTTATGCTTGTTCTGAATGACAGTGATTTTTGATTAATAATGATCTTCCTCTTAAAGTGAATGTTTCGAGAAAACCAATTGTTTTATGACTGAGACATCGGCATATTCAGTTGCTTTCACAGATATGCCTTGATCTGCTTATACACCAATAGGCCAATAAAACTAAACAGAAGGATATCGTTTTTTAGAAGAATAACACTAGAGTCACATTCAATACATGTGATATATTAATTCTCAAACAAATTTGCAGAAACAAAATGGCGGACGTTTTACGTACGAAAAAATGCGAAATAGTCGATTTTTCCCGTTTATCTGCGAATGTAACTTGTTCATCGAAAAAAGTTTCAAACAATAGTTGCAGACATTTAAAATATCCACAAAGTGGCGCCCACTGAGTGAAAATACGATTGTTAAATTTCTTGGAAATGAAAAGAAAAACATCGAAAAATTATTAATTGAATAAAAAAATTTTGCAGTAACATTTGCAATAATTAATTTATGGTATCAGCAATCTCAGGGAATATGCGTCATAGTGTGCTTAAAAAGTGGCCGTAACCCGAATTTCGACGGATGAATAATTTCCGAGGAATTCAATTGTTTATTAAAGAATTGATTTTAGTATCATATGAATTCCCCAAAATAAGGCGGTCGTATTTCAATTTTGCAAAGGACTTTCTACTCTTTAAGAGTTGTACTATGACTGAGCTTAAAGCCGAAGTCAAATATTTCAATTAAGTTGCTTAAAAACGCCGTTACATATCTCTTCGGTATAAACAATAGTTATTTATGATACAAGTCTTAAAAATGACTTTTTATTTTGTGAGTGGAGAACTCCACGAACAAAATAAAGTCATTTTTAACACGTGTATCATACAATGTTTTTTCTACAAACACCATTAAAAGAACAATAAAGTTCCTTTAACAAGATTTCAAATCCTTTTAATGGTTACCTTATAATTCTAGTAGTTTGTAGGATTTATGAAATAAATCAAGTTTGCCAGTTGTTTGACACATGCTTAAGTCAAATGTAAAAAACTATTGCAATATGATGAGTTCCAATATTAATCATAGTCCAGAAGTAGCTTCCTCACAAGGGATAAATATTACTAATTGCTACAATTGCACAATTTATATAAATATTTCTAAATAATTTTTTGTTAATAAATATATAAATGTCATTATGACAAACGACTTGTCACTTTACTTTTTGCACTAGTATTAAAAGTAAATCAGGTGATTTTTAACGCGAGTTTATATAATATTACATTTTTAATTTAAGTATGCCGTGTTAAAAATATAGTTTTTAATGGTGTTTGTAGAAAAAAGTACTTAATAACTTTGCCAATTGTTCGTGTATCGAAATTTCAAGTTTATATTCTCGTAGCTGGCATTTTTATACGAATTTAAAAGAAAATGAACTCCCTTCGACCTTTAGGACACGAGATAATTTTTTTCTTTAAATTTCCGAGACCTTATTTTTTAACTTACAGCGCTGAGATCTGCAGGTATTGCACTTGAATACTTCAACTATCGATAGAAGAATATAAGCAATTGTTTCATCGTATTTATTGATAACATAGTTCAGGTTGAAGTGAGACGCTCGCACCAGCTAGTCGAGCTAGCGTGTGCTGGCAGAGTGGGGGGAGACCCCGTAGCAGCGGTGTCTCTCTACGTCAAAAAGTTGACTCGCGCGTTCAAAATCGTTCTCGCTTGAAAAATCGTGTGTCTTGGTTTCTGGTGTACCTAAAAAATTCCCTTTTATGCAATACCTGCAAATCTCAGTGTTCTAAGTTCAAAAATAAGGTCTCGGGAATTTTTTGAAAAAAAATTTTATCTTGAGTCAAATGTCGGACTTAGTTCATTTTTTCTAAATTTGTATAAAAATGCCAGCTACGCGAATATCAACTTTATATTTTGATACTTGAGAAATTGACAAAGTTATTAAGTACATTTGTTTATACCGAAGAGATATGCATCATTTTCAACGACGTTTTTAAGCACCTTAATTAAAATATTTGACTTCGGCTTTGAGCTCAGTCATGGTACAACTCTTGAAGAGTAGAAATCTTTTTACAAAATTGAAATCGGACTGCCTCATTTTGGGGAATTCAAATGTTACTAAAATCACTTCTTCAATAAATAATTGAATTTCCCGGAAACTATGTATTTATCGGAATTCGAGTTACGACCACATTTTAAGCACACTATGGCGTATATTTTCTGAGATTATTGATACCATAAATTAATGATTGCAAAGTTATTGCAAAATAAATAATGTCATTTTTGTATGTTTTTCTTTTAATTTCCGAGAAATCTAACAACCGGATTTTCATTGGGCAGGCATCACTTTGTAGGTATTTTAAACGCCTACAACTAGGTATTGTTTGTTTGAAATTTTTTCCGATGAAAAAGTTACATTCGCAGATAAACGAGAAAAATCGACTTTTTCACATTTTTTCGTACGTAAAACGTCCGCCATTTTATTTCTGCAATTTTTTTTTGGATGCACTGGTTTGTGAAAATTGATATTTTACAAGTACTGAATGTGACCCTAGTTTTTTTCTAATGGGAATTACATTTAGAAATATTCCTACTGGGATTGGTCTGCAAAGTTTAGAGGCAAGCGCGAATGTTCATCAAAAGTTTTGGGTAATTAATATGAGATCTGCCGTTAAAACTGCATTTCTAAATGCTAGCCACGTAAAGTCAAGAAAGCAGAACCTGAAGTTTCAGTTATAGTACAACTTTTATTATTTCGCTTGACACCAAATATAAGACCACTTACATCTACTAAAACAGACTATTTCGTACTATTGTTTGTAATAGTTGGACAGCATAGAGAAAGGAAATGGGGATATTTATATCTTAATATAGAAGCATACGCCTAGAAATAGCTAACTTGCTAAATACTGATTTAACCATTATGGTTATCTACAAAAAGATCTGAAGCACGACCTTATACGGACAGTGGTACAACTTTGATGAGTTTATAAGATATGTAGAAGGTATGTCTGTAGAGGAAATTAGCCACAACAAAATCAAAAAAGGCATGAGAGTGAAAGAAATGGACTGAAAATTTATTCCTCAGAAACCTCTCATCAGAGTAGAGGATGGAGCGGCTTACATGTTCAGTGAAGAGTACCTTTTATGCCATACAGAATGGTCAAAACTCAAATACGATATTTCGTTATCATTATTTGCAAAATGAGAAACTCCGTTGACATAAAGGACACCATTAGCACTGGAAGAGTTATTTCGGCTGAATTTTCTTCAAACTTTGGGAATAAGTAGTACCTACGTGGAATTCGGAACAAAAAATGTCATATGAAGAAATTGATTTAATGCCTTCCCTACAGAATTACAGTGACTGGAAGTTATAAATTCTTGAAAAATGTTTTCGGTGGAATTTTTTTCAAACTTAGGGAATAAGTACTTCAAGGGCTTCCCTGTATAATTACAGTGACTGGAGGATAAACAAGGTTTTTAACTTCAAGTTCTTTCAATGCTAATGGGGCGGGGCCCTTTCAGTTAATCCAAATGACATAGAAGCTATAACGCCAAATATTCCACTCATAGTTTGAAAATAGTCGAAATTTGGCTAATCATATTCAGTGAAAGAGATCACAAAAGCGAATTCAAAGCTTTAGAGTGGGAGAGACGAAAGAATCTTTACCTACCTTAACCTAACGAATGGAATTATTAAAGTGACATAGCTATCGTAATTAAAGAAAATATATGGAAGAATCCTTGAGACTAAACAGCATTCGGACAGCTTTCCTAGGTTCCAAGAGTAAAGTTAAAGTTGCAAAAATCAAAACAATGAATCCAATTTCAGAAACACTTAAAATTTATTTTAAGGCGTTACCTGTAATTGAGATACCAAATCATGGTAGCCTTAAGCATTTTGTGTCAAGCTTTGTAGTACCGGCATTTTTCCTCCCAACATCTGATGTACCTGATATCACTATTTTTAAAATAATTTTCTTATCTTCACCACTTTATTTGACTAAAAATTGCTTCTTGCTAAAGAACAAGCACATACCAACTCGAAAGAGAATGTTTCTTTATCGTACTATTAAAAATATGTTGAACCTCTAGCCTTGTTTCTGGACTTTTACATTGTTACTGTCATTGTTATATGAGATTGATCACCCTGTTTGTTATGTTTACCATACAATTAAAATTAACCACCTTCATGGTGGTAATTGGCATATTTGCAATTATGGTATGATTTAAATAGGCATACCAATGTCACAGAACAAATAGGCAAACAAACTGATTTCAATGGTCCTAATATTGCTTATTATATTCTGACTAATATGTACATACTGCAATTTGTATACCGAATACGAAATTTAATGACGCTACTGATTTTAAAATTTTTCAAGGAACGTAAAATTGATTAATAAAAGATAGTATAGGAATGCAATATACCAAACAATATTATATTGCAAATAGTTTAACAAAAGTTTCTTTAATCAACGAAAACGCGAAATTTTTTAATCAAGTTCTACAAAAATATTTTTAATCGAAGACAACTCAAGATATTTGATTTATAACTATAATCTCAAGACCGCACCAAGATGGGCTTTATCAAAGATCAAACCGCTAAATATTACTGAAAATTCTAAGAATGTTAAGTAAGGATACCTAAATGTGTATCAAATAATTTGACAGATTTTCTTTAGTTGATTGCTTGTCCCCAGAGTCGATGTATCTAAGTAAAAGTAAAATAAACATAATATAATGCTTCGCATGAATGTGGAAATACATCAACGACAAATTGTTATGTTTGACGTCTTCAAAGTATTGATAACTTCGCATGAATGTGGAAATATATCAACGACAAATTGTTATGTTTGACGTCTTCAAAGTATTGATAACGAAAATAGAACATTTTTTCGAAACGTTGATTGATAGTCTTAATTTTTTATTTTCCATCCTTAGCTAACAACTTTATTTAATTTTATACACTTTTAGGTGTGAGGTATTTTATAACAATTAAGAAGTATTCAAGACCAACATCAGTCTGAGCCATTTGGTTCAGAGGATTCTTTCATTACATTTTTAACTTACGCAAAGATCTACCAATATTATCCCTGTGCCAAATTTCATCAACATTTTTATTTAAAAGTGAATTATTATTTGTTTGCTTAAATGTATTGAAACACATTCTTTATAGGATTTTGCAAACAGCAGAAAAAACAACTATCTATGAGAGCTAAAAGAAAAACTGTGTGTAAAAATGTTAATGAAATCTTTACATTATTTCGATAACCTGAATTCTGGTTATGCTAGCAAATTAAAATCCTAAAATGAATTTGTATAATTTCATATTTGAAAATTCTCAGTCAATAACTAGCATCCACACAGTCCCCTATGGCCATGCAGATTAAACTAGTAACTCCCTACGGTCATGAAAATTTAGTTAAAAATGATAACAAAGGCCTAAAATGAATGTATTTACCTACCTGAAAATTTTTCATTCTAATGGATTACATTTTCATAAAATCTATCATTCTATCAAATGATAAGAATTTCTAAAAGAACAGAACGATAGATTTCATGAAAATGTAATCCATTAGGCCCTTGTTCTCAGTTTTAACTATATTTTCATGACCGTAGGGGGTTATGTAGATACCAGTTTAATCTGCAGTCCCCTGTGTGAATGCTACTTATTGATTGAGATTGAGAATTTTTAAATAAGAAATTATACAAAATCGTTTTAGGATTTTAATTTGTTAGCATAACCAGAATTCGGGTTATCGAAAGAATGCAAAGATTTCATTAATATTTTTACACATAGTTTTTCTTTTAGCTCTCATAGATAGTTATTTTTTCTGCTGCTTGGAAAATCCTATAAAGAATATGTTTCATTCAGTATCAGTTCGCTAGTTTCAGAAATATCATGTGTCCATACATACAGACATATATTATTTTAAAATCACGTTGTTGTGGCCCAGGAGGCCTTCAAAACATAAAGATCTGTCTCAATATAATTCGATGTTGGCCAACTCTAACGACCTCCTCGTATTTATAGGTGGGAAAGTTAATATACAGAATCTAAAAATTAATTTATCACAAAAAATGGTCACCAAGCGGAATAGCTTTACTTCTTTTCTAAATAATCTTAGTCTCAGTTTATGTTGTCAGCATTGGCATATTCAAAGAAACTTGTACCATTTTGCTCTAAGACAGAGTCTACTCTAACAGAAGTTCTACAAATGTTACTTTTAAATCGTTTGATTCAAAGGTAATAAGAAAAGAAATCCTCAGTAGTGTATTATCAAATTACCAGTAGAATAAAGTTTTCAATAAAAATGTTTGGGTTAGCAACTATTTGTCTCTAGACGTAATTTGTATCAGGTTCTCCTTTTAAATTTAATTCACATTTGCCAAATAGATATATTAAAGAGCTGTTATTAGTCGAATTTATTTTGCGAGTTACAGTCAAATGATATATAAATACATGCAAATTTCAGTTAATCCTTTTGGCAGCACCAAATAAATTCTTTCCATCATGAATATATTAACAGTTCTACAATAATAATTTTTTTAAATATCTGGTTTTTCTGTTTCCAACTGTTTAGTGGAAATTATGCTGTTTTGTATTTATTCGGTATAAGTATCTTCTGTGTATGAACTTAAACATTAGTTTTATACCAAACTGAGCTAAATTGCCAAATTGGTTAATTTTCTAAATTAATTCGTTGGTTCGGTACTAAAATATTTAACTTAATTTTGTCTTTAGGGCTGATGTTATAAATTACAACATTGAATTGGGATTGAAATTGCCAAGGATAGAAGTAAGAGGAAAATATGATGTTAATGGTAACGTACTCTTATTACCTATTCGTGCTAAAGGAGACTTTTGGGCAATATTCCGTAAGTAATTTAAATGTTCCCCAAGTGATACATATTAATAGTTTGAAGGGACATTTATGCACGTTCACTTTTCAGAATATAAAGGACACCGTGTCAATTGCATGGAAATTTGGGTTTAGGTGAATTTTGATGAAACAAGCGGCACTCGACAGTTTATGGCTCCCTGATCAAAAACCTTTAAGGAAGAAAAGTCCGTTATTCAATATGTTCGAAGCGATGGAGTATATAAGTAACTAATTTTCAGTATTCAATAATAGGTAAGGGGCCAACTGCGTTCAAAATTTCAGATCACTGACGGTTTACCCCTCAACTATAAAAATCATTTTTTACATGTACATCGGAACAAATGACATTCGACAGTTTATGGCTTCCCGATTAAAAGTCCTTATGGTTCGAAGTTCGTTTTTATACAGGGTGTAATCGGTTCCATGTCATTAAAAATACTGATAATGGGGACCGACTAGACAAACAAAAAACCTTTATGACTTTTCACTCTAGGGGCACTTTGAAAAAACTGAGCTAGGTCAACCTTTTTAATATAGTTTTTTAATATTAATGTAGAAAATAATTGAGAACCACTGCTTTTCTTGGTCAATGAACTTGTAGTTCCCAATTATACAACTTTTAAATTACTAATGAAATAAAAAACACTAACTGTTTTTCACGTTTTCACATGTATTACGTCAACATGACGATCGTTTCGCTAAAACATTAGCTTCATCAGATGAGCTCATCTGATGAAGCTAATGTTTTAGCGAAACGATCGTCATGTTGACGTAATACATGTGAAAACGTGAAAAACAGTTAGTGTTTTTTATTTCATTAGTGATAATGGATTTTCACCAAGTAAAGGTCGAGTCTATCAACTTTTAAATTGTCATAAAAAAATGCAAAGGCCTTGGATCATCGACCGCCTTTGATGGACCGCCTCAACCGAACTGAGGCAATTATAAAGAGGTGAATAATTCGTTATCGTTTCCTGCACAACTGCAAGCAAATAATGACAGCAGAAGTTTAAACAGAACATTTCTTTATATGTGTGTCTTTTAATTTGGAACAGAATATTGGATTAATGTTTATAAATTAGAATATTTAAATGTGATTTATTGACGTTTGTAACATAAATGAGTGTCCTGGGTTAAAAGCTTACCACCTAAGTAAATTATTCAAAATCTGCATCTACATCAATACACAGTTCGGTACGTCGAATTAAGGGCATACGTACTCCGTTCAACACTAAACAATAAACTATCAACTAACGTTGTCAATAAAGAGAAATAAAAGAAAAACTTGGTCCAAAATCCAAAACGGAATACAAAAAGAACGAACAAGTAAGTTGTGTCTGTACGTAATCAAGAATTTAATGACTTGAACGGTAAAGTCAATAAAACAAATCTTCACTATAAATAAATACACAGCGACCCGAAATTAAAAAATAACAAAAACAACGAACGGCGGGTTGGACGTGTGTACATAACGAAACACCCACAGAAACTAAGATATTGCACAAGGGAGAGTCAGAGTATAGTTTTCTTCAGATCAGATCAACTAAACACTCAGAAAACGTCGACGTCTTTCATCGTATTTACCGCACCGCTAAACCTACCTCAATATCCCAGCAGTTCTCAAAAGATTTTATTGAATATTTGCGAAATTTTTGTTTATTTTTTTTTCTCCAAAACTATGAGCTTTAGACCCCATGTTATATAAGGTTTTTTTGTTTGTCTTGTCGTTCCCTACCACCAGTTTTTTTAATGACATGAAACTAATTACACCCTGTAGATAGATAGATAGATAGATAGATAGATAGACGTTTATTTGACTACATGATATATAAATTTACATTTGTAACACGTCATATGCTTATTGCCTTAAGTAATGCAGTCTGAAGTTACAATAAAATTTACGCTATAGCAAAAAATAAAAAAAGTACAAACACCGAGTGTACACACATGAAGTATATCCTGCTATGAAATAATATAATCTATATAAACAAAAATCTAACAAGAATAGTATAAAAACATACATGACTAGTAGACCAAAAGTGGCGCCCAACGTGGGGCCCGATTGTTACACCAAAAGTGACGCAACAACGTGGAGGCTCGATTGTTACACCAAAAGTACATCTAGAGTAACAAAGTTTCAGATTTTAATAAGAGCCGAGTGTGGACACAAATTTTTTGTTTTTGTTTGAGTAATTTAGTAGTAATTAATTTAATTTTAATCAAATATCAGGAACGTGTGTAGACATTAACATTTCTATTTTATTTCATGCAGGAATACGATTCCTATTGATAAAGTTTTTGTGAGATGTACAATAAAACACTGGCATTTCTTTAGACTCCGGCGATTGATTTGCGACGTTGCCACTTTTAAAAAATAGATTACATTTTCCGGAGAAGTACTGGTTACGAAATTAAAACTGCTTATGGTTAGAAAATGTTTCAAATTTTGAGGGGAATTATTAAATCAATATACAGGGTGGAAAAGAATATTTCCAAAATTTGTGATTGAATTTATTGATGATAATTCTCACTGCAGTTTTAAGTTTGGTGTTTGCTGCACTTAATAGCAATTGTATATTTTACTATACAGGGTGTAGTAAGTAAGTGTTGGGACTTAGAGTTTTTGGAACATTTTGCTATTTTAAGCAGCGGACTTGTGTGTTTGTTTACTACCTGCATTTGTGATTGTTATTGCTCTTTACATTAACGTTTAATTTAGTTAGAAGTTTGCACTTTTAAAATTTTTTTGATCATGGAAGATACTTTTAAATCTAATCATTTATTGCTTGAGGAACTGGAATATGAGTTGAACATAAGAAATGTTTATTCGAATAGAAATCAACAAGATAAAAGGAAAATTTTAAATAGATTGTTGGAAAAAGAACGTGATAGGACGGGTCGTCTTATCAATTTAGATACTTATAAACTTGATTTTAATGCTGAGCAGCAAGCTGTGAATGTTACATTAGATTCGATCAAAAATTTAATTGTTGATTTCGAAGGCACTTCCTCTGATTCATTGTTTAAGAGAATAAAGTCTCGTATTGCTCATGTTACCGGTCGTGTTCAACGCATTATTGTAGAAGGCGATGACGCGGAAGCCGCAAACACTTTTAGAAATGAATCCTATGCAACGTGTATAGAATTAGAGGCCGATTTACATGAACGAGTAACAGCTACGGTTCCGAATGATGACTTGAATCAAACATTGCACAGTCAGATTGTTCACGTGCCCACTCCTGTAGTGACGTGCGCGAGCAAAACTATTCCAATTTCTCAGTGGGGAGTAAAATTTAATGGGGATCCGAAGAGTGTTTATTCTTTCATTGAGCGTGTTAATGAGTTAGCGCAGGCGCGTAAAGTTGATGATCAAGAATTATTTAATGCCGCTGTAGAACTTTTTGTGGGAAATGCTTTTGTTTGGTATCGCAGCATCAAGACTAGTATAGATAGTTGGGCCTCTTTAGTATCTTTAATAAAGAAAGACTTTTTACCACCTAATGCGGAAGATGAAATTTGGGAACAAATTAAAAATCGTAAGCAAAAGAAGCATGAAAAGGTAACCATATTCTTTGCACAAATGGCAAATTTGTATAGTCGACTTAGTCATGCTCCTAGTGAAGTCACGAAAGTTAAGCACATTCGGAATAACTTATTACCGGAATATTTAGGTCAGTTAGCTTTATGTGAGGCAGATACGGTTGCTAAATTGTTTAGTTTATGTAAAAAATTAGAGGATGCTGCTTACGTAATATCTAGACGTAGTTATGTACCGCAAGTTTGTGACTTATCAGTTGAAGAGTCACATTCAACTAGTCAATGTTGCTGTTCGTGTCATAGTAAAGAAAATGTAGAGAGTAATAATCACCTTGGTCATGTAGGGAGTACAACTCCTAATGTTGATCTGGTAAGTACTAAGGTAGAGCAGGTAGTCGCAAGTACGTCAGGAAACGGGAATAGTGTCAATAATCCCAGTACTTCAGCTCAGGCTCGGAGTGGAAAAGTTTGTTGGAATTGTGGTAAGTCGAACCACACTTTTTCGTCTTGCAAGGCTAGAAGGAAAATATTTTGTTTTCGTTGTGGTACGCCTAATGTTAGGTTAGCTAATTGCAAGAAGTGTTCCAAGAAACCAGTAAAGGAGGTGTGTTCTGGCCGCCACACTGTTCCCAGTAAGTTGGCCAAACGAAAGTTTTCGTATTTTAGTAAGAGAGAGTGGCAGTCTTGGCTCTCATATGTTAGAAATTTTTATAAGTTTTCGGGTAAGACAGACTTGCATGGGCAAGCTGCACCATTGTTTGTTAAGAAAGGTACTGATAACAGGCCTTACGTTTCAGTAAAATTATATGGTAGGGACATAGTGGCTTTACTTGATTCGGGAGCAAATGCTTCTATTATTGGTTCAGGTGGCCTTGAGTTATTGAGACAATTGAACTTAGAGATTAATCCGTCTCATGCTCAAAGTGTGTTTGTTGCGAATGGGAATCAGCAAACAGTAACAGGTTTAGTTGATTTGCCCATATGTATAGGAAATGTCTGTCAAATTGTGAAAGCTTTAGTAGTGCCTTCTTTGCGTCAATCTTTTATTTTTGGTTGCGACTTTGCTAGACAGTTTCAAATTAAGATTGACTTTAAAGATTCTTGTGATGTAGTTCCTGATGCACAGTCTCGCATTCCCCCTGCTGAACCGGAAGTTCTTTTGTTAGGAATTTCTTTGGAAAATTTGGATGATTGGTATCTATCCATGCGTGAAAATATTTCCTCTTTTCCAAAACGTTATCCTCAATGGAAAGTAGTAAATGGTTTAGTCTATAAGCTCATTCCATCTCGTATATCGGTGCAGACAAATCTTACGGAGTGGGAGTTACTTGTTCCGAAGGGACAAAGGCAGCAAATCATGAGTTCATGCCATGATCCTGCAGTTTGTGCACATTTTGGGTTCTTCAAGACATTGGCTCGTCTGCAAGAACATTATTACTGGCCAAAAATGCGCCAGGACGTCATGAAGTATGTTCGAAAGTGTCAAGTTTGTGCTTCTCAGAAGATAGCAAACACGGCTAGAATGGGACTTATGGGTGGCGAAAAATCTGCAAGTTATCCTTGGCAGATAGTGTCTGTTGATATTATGGGCCCATTCCCACGATCTTCGAAGGGAAACACTCATTTACTTGTGGTAGATGACTGGTTCACGAAGTACACATTAGTTTGTCCTATGCGTAAGGCTACCGCGCAAAACGTGGTTAAGTTTATGGAGAATGAAGTCTTTCTTGTCTTTGGTGTACCTCAGTTCATTTTGTGTGATAATGGAAAACAGTTTGCAGGCTCTGAGTTTAAGAAACTGGCAAAAGAGTATCAGGTGCAAAAGATTTGGTTCAGTGCACGTTATTCTCCACAATGCAATTTCGTTGAGCGCAATAATAAGACAGTTGGTACTGCCATTAGGTGCTACATAAAAGAGCACAAAAATTGGGACAAAGAAATTCATAAGATTAGGCAGGCTATCAACACTGCAAAGCATGAGGTGACAGGGTTCACCCCGTCTTTTTTGAATTTTGGTAGACATGTTCCTATTTCAGGAAATTATTATGGAGAAGTAGTCTCCACTGACGATGTTGAGATATCGCCAGGTGATAGGCAAGGCTATGCTTCAGAGTTGAAGTGTCTTGCTGATGTTTTTAAGGAAGTTCGTAAAAGACTTCATGTTGCGTATCAGCGCAATAGTAAAGTTTACAATCTCCGGAAGAGAGATGTTTCGTTTAAGGAGGGCGACCTTGTTTGGCGCAAAAATAAAGTTCTCTCGGACGCGGCGATTGGGTTTTCTAGGAAGTTAGCTCCTAAGTATGTACTGTGTACGGTACGTAAGAAAGTTTCGCGTGTAGTGTATGCCCTCACCAATGTTGATGGAACTGACGCTGGTGAATGGCACGTTAAGGACCTAAAGGCTCACTTTGGTTCAAATTCTGAAATTTCGGAGGGCTAAGATGGCTTACATCAGGCTTCAAATTGGGAGTTTGAGTCTTAATTTATGTTTTGTAGATAGATCTTTTGATTATGAAATCATTTTGATTTGTATTGTTGTGTAGTGTTCATCTGATCAGTTTATTATAGTTCCGATACTGTGACCAGTCTCATGATTTTGAATTTCCCTTGGATAAGACTTTCCCGATTATGATTTTACCGATTATGACTTTTACCGATTATGACTTTCACTGATTTTGATTCCTTATGGACGTGTGGTACACGCAGTTACCAAAGTATCCAAGCAATTTATGTCATTTGAGCTTTCCGTTGTAACACCTGTGGTCACTGGCAGATGTAACGTTAAAAAGAAAAGAATCTCTTTTTGAGTTTTAAGGTTTTTTTGGTTAAGATTTTTTCTTTTTTATTTTTGGAAGGGGGTGGTGTAGCATTTGAAAAATCTACATTAATAATTTCAGTTTCAATACAGTAAATTAATCCATTAGTTCATTTGTTTGATGGGCAACCACTCGTATTTCAAAGGGCATAGCTGGTTGCATATCTGAAATTCTCAACAAGGAAAGAAAGCGTGTTTTCTTTTATGTATTATTTTTGAGTCGGAGGTGTTACTCACATGTTCTTGTTGTTGGGATATTACACAATGGGGTAATACAGTCTTTAAATTACAAGCCCCTTTGTTGGCGCATTTTGATTGGCTAGAGAAAGTGTTCTCTAGAGGTTCAAGTTGGCAACGCGGAGAACTGTCAAAGAGATTTCCGTCGAGGATTGATCTTTGAGACAGCCACGAGTGAACAGCGGCGGTTCCGATTTTGTGTGGAATTTTTGGGTTTTACATCGTTTGCACTGAAAAGGGATTTGATTGATGTACCCAATGATCCTCACCGCCTTGCTGTGAAGATTTTGTGAATTCCCAAGAAGGAGTTTTGTCGGTTGCCATAAATCTGACCGCCACGTGTTTCAGAGGTTATGTAATACTCTCTATAAGAGGTAGGCTTTTTATTTTGCTTAGTTTGGTGTTTTATTTAGTTCTTATTTATTGTAATTATTACAGAGTGTTTGGTACAAGTATATGTTTGGAGGGACTGGCCCTTTGAAAATAAGTTATGTTTTGGAGAGGCTTGTACTTGGCATAAGCACGTGTTTGGTGCTGTCATTTTGGTTATGTAAGGGGGGCCCAGCATTTAGAGGAGTAATAGGAGGAAGTCTATTACTCAGATGTTTGGTTTTATGTGGGTTCTGCTGACGTTTAGAGAAGTTTTGGTTGGAGAGTTGTCCGCAGCAGTCTCCAAGAGATTTTGGCAGAGTTTTGGGAGTGACACGGAGTCGTAGTCGTAAGCAACGTCGAGAACATCTTAAGAAGTGGTAACAGATCACGCTGCAGTTGTCAGAGAAAACGCCAAGGCTCTAACCAGGTTTTACTGTTTCATTATAGTTACATAATTTTAGAGACATTTTTATAGTTTCATTCAGTGATTTTTTGTCAAAAAATTAAAATAAATTACACAACGATTTTGCAACTACACACCTAGTATGTGAAGTATCTTAAGATCTTTTTTTGTAAGTAGAGCATGGTACCACGCGACACTAGTTTACTTTCTACTATGTCACATATGAAGTATTTTTAATAGAACATATTCTCTTAGATCCGTCTGTAACATTCTAGTGCACACAGCGAGCATTGCAAAAATTAGCTCACACGATCTTGTTTGTTACGTGATATTTTATTGATGAGCTGTAATTTTAACCCGTTGTAAACCTTTTAACTCGCTGTTGTGAATTTGAAACTCATTGTTGGTTTCATTTAAGCGTAGTTGCATTTCCAAAAAAAATTCAAACCACTGAAATAATTTTAGAAAGGGTCCTTGCATATGTTGCATTTCTTTTGCACATGTAGATTAAGTTTGGGGAACAATTGGGGAACTATTTTGTTTTTTATTGTGGTACATCTCATGTCTGTGTTTTAATAAATGTCTAATGTCTGCACGTTCTTATTATTTGCACTGGTACTCCTGATATTTGTTTGAATTTTGAGATTTCATAGAGTAAAGTAGAGTTTAGATATCACAGATATATTTTGAGTATTCCATCGCATGGTTGCTAATAACTTAATTTTGTTCCGAGCTGGCAAAATTATTTAAATCTTATTACGTAACATACAGCCGGTGGCGCCCTCTTGAGTGTCCACACACAATCCTAACCCACGGCCTATGCTCTCCAACAAAAATCGGCTGCCGTCCGCACCGGAATAACATGTTTTAATATTTAGGTATCAAAACATGTTACAGAGTAAAAGCAGATAAAAACTATGCTGTGAGTATATTTTATATTAAAAATAAGTATCTTAGTTTTCCATGGGAAAACGCATAAATTTATCTACCGAGGAGAAATAGAATTTTAACATGTGGTTTTTAAGTTTTGTTTTAGATCTGTTATAGTTTAACCGTTTTATATTTTCGGGTATTATATTGTACAGTGTTAGATTAGGGGAGTTTCTTACAGATTTAGTGAGACGATACCTAGGCGGTATTAATAGATTAGATGACCTAGTCTCGTAATTGTGACAGTCTGAATGTGTAGAAAAGTTACCTTTATTTTTGTAAATTTCCAATACTGAATAAAAAATGTACAGACTAGGAAAAGGCATTGTATCATGTTTGACAAATAATGGTTTGTAATGGTCTGGATAATTTGCGCCTGCAATTATTCTGATCCCTCGTTTTTGCAATATAAAAATTTTATGCGAATGGATGGAGTATTATACCGTAAGTAATATGGGATTGAATTAATGTATGGTATGCAGATAGCAATGTTTGAACATTTATATGTTTCTTTAATTGACGAAAAAGGAAAATATAATTAGATATTTTACTGCTTATATGTTCGATATGAGTTCAACAAATACAAAACGAAGAGTATATTGTATTTGATCGACCGGTAATATCTCTCGTAGATAAAAAAAATAATATAATTGTCTTAGTGACAGAATTCTAAACAACTTTCAAAATATCCGTCTGCCTATTCACCTGTTACGTTTCTTGTAAGCACGACAATATAAGAAAGAAAAATACTATTGTATTAAGATTTGGACAGTAAATTAGTATTAGATACTTCTATTGTTTTTAAACAAAATCCACCAGTAAATAAAAAAGTTATTAATAATTTAAATTTAAATAAATTGCTTCCTTAACTCTTGAATTTTGTAATTGAATAGAAATTTCGTGAAATTTCCTATCAGTGTATATTGATATGTTTTACTAATATAATAATAATAATAATAATAATAATATTAATACGGAAAACGGATCGGCAGCCTCCACGCGGTGTACCTGGACAGGCAGAGGTAACTCTACCTGACAGATGTCGGACGTGGGTCTCAGGGCTAACCACTCTGAGACTCTTTTTCTCTGGTTCTACCTCTCAGAGAAAGGGCCCCTCACAATCGACCTCGCTCGGATGGAGGTCAGAGACAAGTTGGAGGGGCCTTACCGGATGGTCTCAATGGAAACGACATACGCAATGTACATGGACGCTTTAGGTGGACCAGGGAACTCCGGGATGACTTGCAGACCTGCTATGAGAGCAGCGAACCTGCGCGCAGGGGGTACATGGCGCGATTGCACGAAATCTGGTGTGATCTGCACCCAGAGCATCGCGTCTTCTCTGAACAACAGCTCAGAGATCAAGTATCCTTCCTGCGCAGATCAGGCTACGTAAGGGCGCCTCGTCAGCAGGGACATGTGCCAGCCGCACTGCCACCGCGGCAAATCGCAGCTGACGAGGAACATCCCATAGAGTACACTGATGTTGACTTAAGGACGAGGGTTAGCCTTAACAGCAGGGCTACCCTAAAGCCACAAGACCTGGCACGGATGGACGCTGTTATCGATGAGGAACTACCAGAAGACGCCGACATTTGGCAGATCAACACTGCCGTGTACAACGCTGCTAGCCAACTCGTCCCCCGCGAAAGGGCAACCAGAGCCCCATGCGGTATCGAGAAGGCTAAGCGGCGTGTACAAAAGATCGAAGGCAAAATACAGTTGGCCAGACAACACGCTTCTCGAATCCAGAGTGTAGTGGAATGCGTAACAGCTGGCAAGGCATTCACGCCTAAAGTCCGGCGAACAGCAGCCGGCCTAAGACGCCAGCACCACACACTAAATCTAACAGTGATGCTTACTATTAAGCAACACTGTTTAGATCGGATTCGAGCGCTCATGGCTATCAAGAAAACGCTAATAAGGCGGGTAAGAAGTATGGAGCAAAATACACTGTTCCGTACGAACCCTTCCCGCCTATTTCAAGAGCAACAGCGTGTTGTCGACAATCCGCCAGCTGTAGCCGATGTCGAACGCTTCTGGAAGGGAATCTACGAAACGACACGTCCGATCGATAGCAACACTCCAGCAATAGCACACTTCGAGGTTCTTTGCCACAGAACCTTAGAAGAGCCAGAAGAGGTGTGCCCGGCAATCAGTTCAGAGGAAGTTCAACAAGCTCTTGTTGGGGCCAAGAACTTCGCTGCTCCGGGCCCAGACGGAATAAACAACTGGTGGTGGAAAAAATTTCCTTCCACCCACCGTCGCCTGGCCCGAGTTTTCAACACGTGGTTGAACGAGGGGCAGCAGATTCCTGACTGGTTTGTCGAGGGACGTAATCCCCAAAAAGGGAGATCTGTCCGACCCAAGGAATTATAGGCCGATCACTTGTCTGAACTCCTGTTACAAGTTATTTACACGTATCTTGTATGCTAGGACGTTACGGCAGGTTGATCCGGTCTTCCAACAGATTTACGAGCAGCGTGGTGCCAAGAAGGGCATGGCGGGCTGTAAAGACAGCCTGCTGATAGACCGCTCTGTGGACCACCCAGCAACCGGAGGCATAAGGTCACTCATCTATTCTACATGGATGACCTTAAACTGTATGCCTCCGGAGAGCATGAACTCCAAAAAGCTCTAAGGGTGGTCGAGCAGTACACGCGGGCCATTGGTATGGAGTTCGGGTTGGACAAGTGCGCGGTCGTGCAACTCAAGAGAGGACGATGCGGGGACTTTGCTGAAGATGCGCAACTCGCAGACGGAAGCATCCTCAGATATCTGGATGCCGGAGAGACCTACACATACCTGGGTGTGGAGCAACATCACATCCAGGATGTGCAACAAGTGAAAGAATCTCTCCGCGGCAAGTACAGAAGCCTACTCCGAAAGATTTGGTCATCCGAACTTTCGTGAAAAACAAGGTATCTGCCACTAATATGCTTGCCGTTCCTGTTCTGCTCTACTCCTTTGGAGTAGTCAAATGGACTGTAGATGAGCTGCGCCAATTGGACAGAGGTACCCGCAAGATGATGAATATCCATAGGAGCATTCATCCTAGATCGTCCGTCCCTCGTGTGTACCTCCCACGAAATCGGGGTGGCAGAGGGCTCTTGGGGTTGGAGTGTATGCATGGCAGAGTGGCACTGAGCATGGCATGTAATGTCCTTAGGAGCTCAGACCCGCTCCTGCAATTAGTGAGAGATCACGAAAACGCAGGGGTGGGTGCAGGATTGTTTAAGGCAGCAAAAAGAGCCGCAGATGAACTTGGTCTCGTATTCGACGATAGGCGAGGTGGCCGGCGCGGTGCTGATCCAGAGTCAGTCACTGAACTACAGCCAACTCGTCTGAAGGCCCAAATAAAAGCTGCCGAGCAGGAACTTCTGTTTAGGCAGCACGTCGATAAACCCATGCACGGTGTATACTATAAGAACGTAGAAACACTGGGTTTGTTGACTAGGCTGACATTTGCCTTTTTAAGGTCAGCCGGGCTAAAGTCGGAGACCGAGGGATTTATTGTGGCCTGCCAAGATGGTGTAATTAACACGTTGGTCTACCGAAGCCGCGTAATGGGTGTAGACGTAGAGGTTCCTGATATAAGCTGTAGGACCTGCCACCAGGCGCCGGAGTCGCTCATGCATTTACTTTCTGCATGTCCGATATATGCGATTTCGGCCTACATCCAACGCCATAACGCGGCGTTACGGGTGCTGTACTATCATCTACGGTACTCGTACGGGATAGACCAAACACCAGTGCTGCCTTACGTCCCCGGAGATATTGAGTCCGTTGTCGAAAACGAGAGGTGCCGAATTTATTGGAACTACTCGTTTCCGACAGTCAGGCTAATTCAGGCCAACAAGCCTGACATAGTCCTCCTCGACCATCAAAACAAGGTGATGTTTGTGATCGAGTTCTCGGCACCCGCTGAGCCAAACATCGCTTTGAAAGAGGAGGAAAAACGGACCAAATACCGTGATCTCCGGTACGAGCTCCAAGTGCTGTACCCAGGCTACTCGGTCAAGATGGTCGTCCTCATAATCGGTGTACTCGGAGGTATGAAGCCTACGCTGCTCTCAGCATTGAAGACCATACCGGCCTGCCAAAAATCAGCCGAATGGTTGGCAGGCCAAATGCAAAAGGCAGTCGTCTTGGGGTCCCTGCGTCTACTTAGGGCACACGATTCTGGAATTTACAACCACTAACCCTGCGGGAGGTGGGGAGTGGTTGTAGATAATTCGCTGGCGCTTCCCCCGTGAGAATATCGGAGACACGGGAGAACTGTCCAGCATCGCTAACGCGAAAAAAAAAATATATATATAAATAACACGTCTTTATTTTCCATCTTAAAAAAAATACAATCTATTATTGATTTTATAAAATAAACAATGAAAAATAAATGGCGAAGTTAAGCAGTCACAATTCATAAGAAATCATGAACGCTTTTCTTACACTTAACCATATATTCTGTTTGAAGCGTACAGACTCGGTCGATCCTGCATCTTGGTGGTATACAAGGGAGGCGAAATCTGCCCACTTCGAACAGAATCGAACATAATCTACAATAATTTCAACATGAATACAAAAAAAGGCAAGGCTGCAAGAATGAGATTTAAAGAAAAATTTTTTCTTTTTCTTTTTTTCTATTATTAATTTTCTAACAAAGGGCTACAATATTCCTGTACATTGACGTTCGAGCAAATATAATTTACATATCTTTTTGAACCTAGTAATGCTGTTCCTTTTTAGCTGATTATTCAAACCATTATATGTTTTACAAATTTGGTAACTAAATGATCTCTTAAACAGTTCAGTACGGTGCTGAGGTGGAGTTAGAAGACCCTTAAATCTAATATTTAATGTGTGCACATCAGTTCGAAATTTAATTTTTTGATAAAGATATATAGGAGTTTTGTTTAATATAATTCCATGAAAAAGACAAACCGTGTGATGCAATCTTCTGTTGTACATGTTAAACCATTTTACCTCCTTGAATTTATGAGAAATTCTCTGATTTCGGTAAATTCCATAGATGAGTCTAAGACAAGAATTTTGTAATTTCTGAATTTTCCTTGCATACAGTGTATTTATACAAGAGCCATATTAACAGTCTGTATAATTTAATATAGATAAAACCAAAGTTTCACAGAGGAAAACTTTGGTTTTATGTGGGAGGTAATGGCGATTACCATATATTAATTTTAATATGGAGTAACCTTTTTGTACCATTTTATTTACATGGGCCTCAAATCTTAAATCACAGTCTAATATAACTCCTAAACTTTTTGCCTTGTCTACTTTTACCAAAGAATCATTATCAATTTTAATATTTGTACGTTCTTTAATATTACTTCGCTGGTTCTTTGGACCAAAAATTATAATATTAAATTTAATGGGATTAATGACAAGACAATGATCATTTGCAATTTTTACAAAATTTTGAAGATCTTCATTAACAAATGAACAGGCAATATCAGCACCAGAGGGCCTGAAAGAATAGTAGAGCTGAGTGTCATCTGCATATAAATGTACTTTGCAGTAATTTAAGTGATTAATAAAATTTCTTGTATATATGGTAAATAGCAATGGACCGAGGATTGACCCTTGGGGAACATCAGATCTTAGGGTTAGGTAATTTGAAATATTATTATTTAATTTTACACGTTGTTCCCTTTTTTTTAAGTAGGCATTAAACAATTGTATTGCTTCCTTAGAAAGCCCTATGTAGTGTAAAATATTATAAAGTATGTCGTAATTTATAGTATCAAATGCCCTACTGAAGTCAATCAAAATTAAGGTGGTACAAAATTCCTGGTCAGTAGCCTCTATAATATCATCCACTATGTGTAAGAGGCCGTAGTGCAACTGTGTTTGGGCCTAAATCCTGATTGAACCGAAGGTATTAAATTGTACTTTTCTGTGTGTTCTCTTAACTGTTGTTCCATTACTCTTTCAATAAGTTTTGACGTGGTCGGTAATAAACTAATAGCTCGGAGATCTTTGAATTCTTCTGGATTATTTTTTTACATCGGCCCTCTTCCACATTGTTGGAAAAACATTTTCAGTTAAACAGAAATTAATTATATGCGTCAAATATAAAACAATATGTGGACAACACAATTTTATCAGATTAACATTTAAATCATCACACCCAGCAGCAGTAGTTTTTATGTTATTTAAAATCTTATGTATTGTAAGTTCGTCAACAGGCTGAAATTTAAAATTTGAATTATTTATATTATTATTTTTATAAAAGTCAATAACTTCAGCCGATGCAGTTGTCTGAGGAACGGCATTTATAAAAAAATTATTTATTTCATCTACGTTCTGTAAATGAACCGGAATATTTTTGTTTATTTTGAGGTACAACATTATTTTCTCTGACAAATTTCCAGTTCTGTTTTGGGGTAGAATTATTCATTTTGTGTTCGATATAGATTTTTTTCTCTTTCTTAATTGCTCGAGTTGTATAATTACGTATTTCCTTATAAAACTGTAAATGTACTGGGTTTTTTGTTTTTTTATAACGTTTCTCTGCTTTATCCCGCGTTTTCATCATCATTTTTATATTACATGTTAACCAAGGGGCATATGGCTTAGTGAATCTGGATGTGATAAAAGGTGCATGTATATCAAACAAGTCGATAATATTATTGACCGAAAATTCTAACTTTTCATCAATATTATGTAAATCAAATATTACATACCAGGGAACATTAATAAGATCTGCTTCGAAGTGTTCGTAATCAAAATTTTTAAAATTTCTGTAAGTAATTAATTTTGGTTTAGTTTTTTCACCATATACCTTTAAAGTACAAAATATAATTTAATGATCAGATAAATCATTATCTAAGACACCCTTCTCCAAAATTTCCAAACCCTCTGACACTAAAATGAGATCAATTAATGAGGAAGTAGTTTCTATGATTCTAGTTGGAACGTCAATCATTTGTTCTAGATTAAAAGAGTTTAAAACAGAAAAAAAAATTGTTAACAGTAACATTCTGAAGATTTAGTAAATTTATATTGAAATCCCCTGTACAAAGAACATAGTTTACTGTGGGAAATACAATTCATAGTAATAATAATATTCGTGGAATAATGATACTTAACTATGGAACATACATTAATGAGATTAAGATTTTTTATAGCAACCAAAGTATTCACTAACGGATTTCGTACCTATCAGGAACTTTATTCAGGGAGTCATGATCTGTCGAATGCCACTTGTTTTACCAAAATTCACCGAAACTCAAAATCCTAAGTATTTGGTACAGGATCCTTTATACAAGTTCATCATCAAGTGAATTAAAGCAACATTCAACATTGACTGTTAAACAATGGTGTTAATGAAAACTGTTTCGGCGTTAGCGTTATATCAAAAGTTTCCATCTCTTCAAGCGAAATGAAGAATAAATGTGATTATTGGTCCAGCGTAAAAATTGAAACTTTTCAACAAAAAACTTAGAAGCGAAGAAACCACCTGAAAAAGGAAAACTAGAACTAGATTATACTTTGGGCTTATTCCGTTGAAGGGACCTGGGGTAAATAGTGGTTAACAGGGATAAATAAGTAAAGCAGCTAGTAAGAGTCCGGAAACTTTTGATTTGGTGTACAAAATATAATCTAGGACCTAATTTTTTTTCCGTACCACTGCCACCATAACCCCCGCTAAATTATTAAAGGGGTTAGTTAACAAAATTATATTAGGGCATTGCGCGTTGGCTTGAAATTTAATACACTTAGATATTACAACGAGATCTGGAATTAGATTATATTTTGAATTTATTCTGTTGAAGGCTTGGGACTAAATATATGTAATAGGGGTAAATAAGTAAAGTAAGCTAGTAGGGTCCAAACATTTGGGGTTAAGTGTATATACTAGAAGCTAAGGTCTTAAATTGTTTTATGACATCCGCGGACTCCACTCCACTTTATTATTAAAGAGATTAACAAAACAAAGTTGTGATTTAGTGTGTGTACGCGAACAAAAGTTTTTAAATACATTTTTGGAGTAGACGATATCAAATATTTTATATTATTAAAATTCTATAAGCAATAATTTCCACATATTTACTAGAGTTAAAACATATTTTCAATATGTTGCCGTTTACAAAGACTTGAATGAGAAATCTGACTGTGGAATGAGTGATTCCTTAGGCAGAGGTTTTCATGGATCATAGTTTTCATTCAATTAAAAAAGCATGAATAAGACTCATTTTAACATTCGATTTAGATTTTGTAATAGCAGAACATATAGACATCCCCACCATATTCGTGGGGCAATATACTCCATAGCGATACTCTCCGTCTATTACTTAAGTATTGTTTAAATTTCAGTGTGACTCTGTATAATATCTACTAAAGTAATAAAATGTAACGTTGTACAAATTTTAGTTGATGTAGACGGGGCTGCAAAGATCTATGGAAAAGAATACAAAAATAAAGAAAACGTTAGATTTATGAGAATTGAAAAAATGATGGTAGATTTCAGACTTAAGAAGAGCCGCTTCAGAATAAGAGATGTAATAAATCATGGAAATGTAATAGGTAAGATTCACTTAGCTTCACTGATTTGTTGGGATAATTACTGTATTTATGGAAAGTAAAACTTATACTTCTGAAATTTTGCAAATAAGAAAACAGAGCTATTATTTATGTTTTATGGCGGAATTTTGGTCAATACAGTACCTATCGTGAATTTTTCACCTTTATTATTGTTAATTAGGTTAATAATTGAAAGAACAAGCCTATAAGTAGAGTTTCTACTATAGGGGTTGAACTTCGCCTTTTATTTTCACCAGAAAATAATAGTTACTCATTTAAAATGTAAATTAAAAAATGGTAATAAATACGCTAATTATTGGTGGATAATAGCAATAGATAAGAGCAAATAGTTGATTGTGACGGTGCAAATAATCGGATAGTGTTAAGGTGCTACATGCTGATAAGATGTGCTGAAATGTTTCAGGTTTATTAACGTATTTCCTGCACCTGTCGTGTTTTACACTGGGGTTTTTAATGATATGCTTCAAGTAGTTCTTGGTATTGATAAGAGGATGTTGAATGACTGTAAGGAGAACTTCGATCTCTGAGGTCAGTGATGCGTTCCACATCTCCTTGTCGTCATATGTTTGGTCGAGATCATGGGGTTGCCTATCATGAAGATCCACGGTACAACATTTATTAAACTTTTCTATTGTATTATAAATAATTTCATTATTATGAATAAGCTTATCCGACAAGTTCAAGGGTATGTAGTTATTATATTATATTATATGCAAGGCAAACACTTCACTGCAGGGGCGATTCTTGTTTTCATTGTCGAAAACAATTCCTCAACAGATTGATCTGACCACTATGAAGGTCTTTAATATCAATTAACCCTCGCTCACCTTTTACCCTTTGTAAACCTAGTTACACTATGTTGGTTTCCTGATGATGTTTTCTAAATGTTGTCAATTCGTCCCTCCCTTTTCTCATAATAATGTTCAAATCTGTGTTTGACCAATATTGACCATAATACAATGCCAAACAAATAGGTAAAGATAGGAACAGCCAGGGTATTAACTACTTTAAAGAGATGATTACTATTCAAATTTGTTGGAAACAGATTTCTCGCTCTTATCAAGTAATCGATGACAAGTGCATTTTTTATAGCTGAACTATTTATTTTTCTGGCTTGCTGATATACCAAACAGTTATAAAACTCGTTCACATCCAACGGTTCTATTATTCCTCCTTGCTCAATTTCAAATCCAATAGGTAAACATTTTATTTACTTAATGTTATTAATGTTGCACCTGTTCAGCCCAAACATCATGCTGTTATCATGCGTTATCATGTTCGACATGCTTCATCAATTCCTTAAGCAAATCATATGATGGGGTATATATCTTAAGATCGTCCATATAAAGTAAATGTAATACGACGTGCCCCGTTCATTTGATTTTAAAACATATCTAACTCCTATTCTGTCCAATTGATTTGATTTAGAGCTAAACAAAACCATAAAGGACTCAATGTAACGTCCTGGAAAACTGTCTTATTAATTTTGGTCTCTGGTGTCATTATTGATTCTCCTCTAGTTGGTAGGTAAATTACAATTCTACAAATTCTGCATCAAACACTAAGAAATTAACAAGCACTAGGTGAACTTTATAAATTTAGATTACCTTAATAAACAATTATTGAGGTAATTCAGTACTCCTCATTGTAATGGAAATTTTTACTCATTCCTTGGGTGTTAATCAAAGAAATGCAGCACTGTTGGAGTGTGTCTAAGATTCTTGAGCCCTTTTGGCGACGTTAGGCATGTCTCTTCCAACTGATCAGAATTCAGATGTGAACAAGGGATCACAGAGCCCCCTACGCCAGGATTTTCCTTAGAATGTGAGCTATTTCCAATAGTGCGAGCTTCTGGACTTATTGTGCACTCGTTTGACCAAGCAGTTGTTGCAGACTCCGGTCACAACCCTTCTTAACAGTTCTGAGAATTCCTACAATTACTGGCATGTCTGTGGTCATTACATTTCACATTCTGCTCGCTTCTAATTGTTACGAATTAATCACATTCTAGTTTGTGCTCATGTTTCAATATTTTTTAAATTATTGAATAACTATTTTTATTTTTACAATTATATTTTGCTACAAATTCACTTTTTTAAATATAACTAGTTACCTATAATTATATAATTTCGTTGATTAAAAATTTGCTAGTGGAGCTTGCAATTATGTAATATTTTAATATTGTTTATTACAATGTGTCTTCACTTTCGGCTCTACTCTTATTTTAATTGCAATTTTGAACGAAGGTTATTTGTTTAAAGAAATATCGATGGTTTGTCTATTAAATTAGGTATTTTTCTAAAGTTCAAAGAGTCGATGAAAAGTTACAACTCCCTAGCTTCATTCTGAAAAGAAGATGCTAATGAAGAATTATATATCGTTATAGCAAAACATAATTGTTTAATAAGTTATGATTGCTTAAACAATTTAAAAAAGGTTAAAATATTAACCCAAACTAAAATCTGATTAATGAATCAATCTGTGTAAAGAAAATCGCCAATAAACAGCAATAAATGTCAAAAATACGGGACACTCTATCTTTACTCCTGTGGGGTCATTTTACGATCCTATAAAAAGGTCATGTGGAGGATTAATTCAAGAAGAACTATTAATTTGTATTTTGAATTAATAATTCTGAAGAGGGGACTTGTGTGTGATTTTTATTTCACTACAACTTCACGATTTTATCACAAATATACAAAAACATGTCTTTTTCCCATTGTCTTAGAGGTTTATCTCAAATTGGAGATCCGTTTTGGAATTTCGAACCAATTTAGCGGCTGAAATAAAAAACAATAGAAATTTGTATAAGTATAAATTTTAGCCAATGCAGTGAACATGTGTCCTGTGCTAGAACAGAAGATTGATAGTGTGAAGTAGTTATATAGATGGAGGGAAGACTTTCATCTCAAGATTTTCAGGTGGTACCACCTTGAATATAAGTGAAGTTGAGGTTTGGTCAGTGTGAAGTTGTAAACAAGATGGTATATCTAGAAGCCCTTATTAACAATAACGATAACTGCTCAGATTAGGCGAAGAACACACATGGCAAGATCGACAACTTACCAGTTGACTAAAAATTGATTGTCGTGTAAATTATCAAGATGCGGGTCTAGAGGTACTTATTATGAAATTTCTTCAGAGCACATCACACCAACAATTCGATTTTCCAAGATACATCTCCAAAACAAGTTTTCAGCATCGTATTTTCTCGTACGTTAACATTTTTCGCCACATTAATACGAATGAGTACGATATTTAACGATCTAAAAAACTAGATGGGAAGTGATGAGGACGACAAAACAAAATTCTTCAACATGTTGAGCTGATGTTTCTAAAGAACTGATAAATAAAATCGCTCACGCACGTAACATTCAAGCTCAATAAACTGTTAAACTTTAACGTTTTGTTTTATTGGCAGAGTATAATAATACAATAACAAATATTGACAGCATGGAATAATACAAATCAGACTTAACTTGACGTGTCTATCAATTTCTCTCTTTTTTTTATTAATGAAAATTGTCAGACACCTCCTATTAAAAATAAGAATGTAAAATAATAAAGGAGCAGGAAAACTTCTATTCTCAACACTTCCCGTTTTTCAATCCTTTCTGATACCAAGCCTCAAATACAATTGCTTTAATCTTGGACCATGCATAGGTTTCGTTAGCATGTCTGCTAGCTGTTCCTCCGACGACACCTTAATAACATCCAAAGTATTGTCAATAACACATTCCCGTATGAAAAAGTGACGTATGGCAATATGTTTTGTTCGACGATGATACTCTGGATTATGCGACAATCTAATTGCTGCCTCATTGTCTACGTGAACAACAGGTTTTGATATTTTTGACACCATGATTTCAAAAAGTCGTTTCAACCAAACTACGTCCCGAGCTGCTACCACTTCTGAGCCGGTCGTTGCGAGCATTACAGACGTCTGTCGTTGACTTATCCACGAGACAGCTGTTCCTCCATAAAGACTGATTACACCTGTTGTGGATCGTCCCGTTTCCTTATCACCACCAAAATCAGCGTCGCTGTAGCTTTCTAACTTACAATCATTATGTCGCCTATATACCAAACCATACGTTTGAGTATCTTTGATATAACGAAAAATTCGTTTTACTTTTATCCAATCATCGCAAGTTGGCTTCTCAAGTGATCTCGAAACAACACCAACAGCATATGCTCTATCTGGAAGAGTACTAGTCATCAGATACATAAGAGCTCCTACTGCAGATCGGTAAGGAAACTCTTTATCTTCTTTCGAACTAGATGCTCCTCCGGATTCACCATTTATAATAGGTGTAGGAACAGAGTTATAATTTGCCATGTGAAAACGTTCCAAAATTTTCGTAGTGTAACCTTGTTGGCTAAGCTTTATGGAATCATCTTCACTGTGGTTAATCTCAATACCCAAATAATAGTCTGCATCTTTAACAGTTATTTTGAATTCGTTTTTTAGACTTTCAATTAATTCTTGAGAGTCCTGATCATTTGAAGTTGCAACCAGTCCATCATCGACATACAATACCAACATAGTTTTTCGTCCATTGTTGTTCCGAATAAACAAACAATGATCTGCTTCGCTCTGTATAAAACCGATACTCAACAGAAAATTCGAGAAACGCCTGTTCCAGCATCTTGGTGCCTGTTTTAGGCCGTAGAGGCTTCGGTTAAGCTTACAGATTCGGTTAGAGCCACCTTCGTAACCACTTGGTTGATTTATATAGACTTCTTCGTCCAGGGTTCCGTATAAAAAAGCTGTTGACACATCAAACTGTGTTAGCTTTAACACTTCGCTGGCTGCTACTGCTATGAAGCTTCGTATTGTAGGGGCTTTTACAACTGGGCTAAACGTTTGGTCGTAGTTCAATCCTTTCTTCTGTAAGAAACCTTTTGCTACAAGTCGTGCTTTGAACTTTTCCACATCGCCAGTTGATGTTCTCTTTACTTTATATACCCATCTACAGTTCATTGCCTTTTTATCTTTCGGAAGAGAAACTAATGACCACGTGTCATTCTCTTGAAGAGATTGATTTTCGGCATCCATTGCTCTTATCCACTGAACTCGTTCAGTTCCATTAACTGCATCCTGATACGTCTCTGGTTCAATAACATCTATATAAACAGATAATATATAGTCATCATTTGGAAACCGAATGGGCTGTTTTAATTTTGTTCTATCTCGAAGCTGTCGTCGTTGTTCGCTTATTTGAGATGCATTTGATGTAACTGGCTGCTCATCTTCTCCTGACTCTGCAGATCTATCATCCTCACAAACAGCATCGTTGGGCTGTCCATTATCGACACCACCTGATTCGGTTTGGTTATCCTGTTCATTTTCTATGTTTGAACTTGATGAAACAGGCGGTCTAAAGATTACACAAGGCGTTGTAATTGGCTCCTCTTGAAAAATTACATCTCGTGAACATATGATTTTATGTTTTTCTAAGGACCAAAATCGATAACCATCGTCGTTATCATATCCGATTAATTTGCATTGTTGAGACTTCTTGTCCATTTTCCGACGTAATTCCTTAGGAATATGAACATAGCAAATGGTCCCAATGACACGAAGTTGTTTTGTTGATGGGGTGTAACCATACCAAACCTCAAATGGTGTTTTATCGTCTATTGAAGAGGGAGCAGTACGATTCAGAACATAAGGTATTTATCAATTCAGCCCATAGGCCGTTAGGTAGACCTCCATGGGAATGCATCATTGATCGTGTTGCTTCGACAACTGTACGATTTTCTCGCTCAGCACAACCGTTCTGTTGTGGAGTATATGGCATCGTAATATGTTGTTTTATGCCATGTCGATTAAGAAGTTGTCGTACGTCTGTGTTATCAAATTCACCACCACCATCACAACGAAAATCCTGAATCGCATGACCAGTCGTAATAGTCTCGTTGATAAATTGCTGTAGCCGTGCTAAAACATCCGATTTATGTTTCATAAAATATACAAATCTGTGAGATGAGAAACCGTCTTTAAAGAGCACAAAATACTTTGAGCCACCAACAAACATCTCCATGTATCAATTGACCAGGTTTCGTTGCACGATAATCACGTCGACATCCAAATTTTAGTCTATGTGCTTTTCCATATGCACAACCCTCGCACACTTCTCCGTCTAATGGAAGCAAAATTCCATATTGACGTTTTACAAACTTTTGAACATGTTTCTTATTTTGATGACATAAACGTTCATGCCACAGCTGAAGTTGTCCAACACCAGTTGTTATATTAATCTCAATGTTGGTTTGTTCTTTTACTCGAATGTCTAACTTGTAAAGACCTCCGTTTTTCCTTCGATGACCACTCAAGGTGACATGTCTGCCTTTCTTGTTGCTTAATGTACACTTAAGTGAAGTTGACAGGAATTCACTCGATGGATTTCTGTCTTGTGCCGCCAATGTAGAAAATAGGTTTTTACTGATAGTCGGAACAAACCAGACATCATGAAGAGTTGCAGGTTCACAGGAATTCTTTACCAGAGCCTCAATTTCCACGGTACCTTTGCCAATTGCTTTGGCTCGATCTCCATTTGCAGCAATAATGACGTGCGAATCATTAAATGGTTGGAAATTTAAGATAATGCTCTGTTGATTTGTGACATGATGGGTAGCTCCATTATCTACATACCAGTCCATGGTATTTGGTTCAACTCCTGAATCATTAAATTCGAAAACTAATGACGAAACCAACATAAAAGATGAATCTGACTGAGATGGTGAGTCCGTCATTTTATTTGTTCGGGGTTTTGGATTTTTCGATTTATCGGGCCTTCCATCCTTGATCCATTTATAACAATTACGTACAATATGACCCTTTTTAAGACAATAATTGCATGTGACATTCGTTCTGTAGCTTTTTGCCGTTTTGTCTAAACTTTGACTTGCAATGTCAGACTTTGATGACATACCTTTAATCATTAATGTCTCTGATTCATTAGAAGACTTTTCATGTGTAATTAGAGATCTCTCGTATATACAAAGTTGAGTTGTAAGACTGTCCACATTACGTTCAGCTTTATTAAGAAGCATCTAGCTAGACTTAAACGGAAAATATGACTCTGGTAGGATGTCCAAAATTTTGCAAATCAAGAGCAAATCGGGCACTTTTACGGGATCTGTTGACATCGAAAGTTCATTTTGTAAGTCACAATATAATGTTTTTAACTCAGAAATCATTGTTACGATAGACTTTTCAGGCATCGTTTTATATCGAGAAAACTGCGTGCATAAATTATATGATTTATCCTCAGCATCGTCATCAAACAAACGGTGAAGTTCCAGCCACATATTTCGAGCAGTAGTAAAACGCATTACCTGCTTCAGAACATTTTCGGAGAGACTGTTTGTTAATAAAATCATTGCATTATTTTCACCAATTTGGAACTTTAAAAGTTTTTGCTCACTGTCTTCAGAGGAAACAGTAGATGCAATATCACCCGGTTTTGTGAGTTTACCCTCGACGATTTCGAGTGCACCTTCGTACATACGAAGCAAAATGATGATGCGATACTTCTAAGTTATCCAATTTATTAAACCTTCCAATGGTTTAATTTTCCACTTTCCACTTGTCTCCATCGTTCAGGAAACACGTTACGTAATATTAATTTTAACAAAAATCACAGTAAAGATTGTTTACGCTGTGCAGCGAAGCTGAACCCATAACCTGTTAAACTTTAACGTTTTCTTTTATTGGCAGAGTATAATAATACATTAATAAATATTAACAGCGTAGAAAAATAGAAATCAGACTTAACTTGACGTGTCTATCAATTTCTCTCTTTTTTTTATTAATCAAAATTGTCAGACACCTCCTATTAAAAATAAGAATGTAAAATAATAAAGGAGCAGGAAAACTTCTATTCTCAACATAAACAAGTGAAAAAAACTACATTTTGATATGCTTTTTGTCCAATTTGTTGGGATGATTCATTATGTTTCCAGCAGAAGGTCGCAAGATGACCCAGTGCTTTGACATGTTTTATTTTTCTTTTTTTTTTCTTTTTGCATTGACTAAAGTAAAAGCTAACTACATTTTGAAACACGGAAAGGGCATCGGTTCTATTTTTATTTAGTAAATGAAAATAACTAAATGAATGATGATATTTTAAATATAACATTATCACTTACCAATTTGTAATATTTTTTTAAATAATTCTACCGAATGCATTTTCGTAAATAACTCGTTTATTTTAAGTTTTTCGAAAAAACTCTATCTTAGATTTTTTGTTCAAAAAGGTCCATGCCTTATACTGGTTATAGAGGTCGATCGACGGAATAGTTAATTTTCGATTTTTATTAGGAAACTGTTCGGAATTTGTAGAATTTATCAAAAAAATCAAGTTTTCCAGGATTTGTAGATTAGCTTTTGTTTTCTAAAATTTCTCACAAACGTCAACTAATAGACCTAATCGAGCACTATAATTGCCATTTTTGAAAATCAAAATCGGACCTTCGGTTCGGGAGTTATTAATTTCTTTTAAAAATCATACTCGGCCCTGGAAAACATACTTGCGGTCAACGGATTCGGGCCGCCAGCAATAGGCTTGATTTGTGGCCGGGTACCTTTGATCCCACCAAGTCTCATCGAAATCGATCAATATTCTGGACAGTTATCGTGCTTCCTAGCCCGATTTCGAGAAAATCAGTTTTTTGCAAAAAAATCAATTTTCATTTGTTTTTCGACATAGCCTCTGGTATACTTATTTGTAGAGCTTCGCCAGCGGCACCATTTCTTTTTTGAAACGTCTCGATCCGACTACCCGTTATCGAGTTATTCAATTTCTCCCGGAAAACTCGAAACGTCTATATCGGGTACTTCCGGTTTCCGAACGGAGCCGAGCTTCGGGCGTTAAGGTTTTCTAAAGACCTCCTATTAACCACCCAAGTTTCATCGCAATCCGAAAACGGATTAAGGGGGCTGGGCGTGACGGACAGACCGACAGACAGACATACAGACCGACAGACAGACCGACTGACCGACGGACGGAATTTTCTAAATTCGCTCTCGAATCGATAGATATGACTTTCAAATCGATCCGACGTTTTTTTCGGGTTTCGACGGTCCACCGGAAAAATGCTAAACGTATACTAAATTTTTTTTCAAAATGTAGTAACAAGTGAAAAAAACTACATTTTGATATGCTTTTAATACAATTTGTTGGGATGATTCATAACATTTTCAGCAGAGGGTCGCAAGATGACTCAGTGCTTTGACATGTTTTATTTTTCTTTTTTTTTTCTTTTTGCATTGACTGAAGTAAAAGCTAACTACATTTTGAAACACGAAAAGGGCATCGGTTCAATTTTTATTTAGTAAATGAAAATAAGGAAATGAATGATGATATTTTAAATATAACATTACATAATTTTTTTGCGCCTCTATCGCACGGAGAATTTATCAATTTGTAATATTTTTTTAAATAATTCGATGGAATGCATATTCGTAAATAACTCGTTTATTTTAAGTTTTTCGAAAAAACTCCATTTCAGATTTTTTGTTCAAAAAGGTCCGTGCCTTATACTGGTTATAGAGATCGATCGACGGAATAGTTAATTTTCGATTTTTATTAGGAAACTGTTCGGAATTTGTAGAATTTATCAAAAAAATCAAGTTTTCCAGGATTTGTAGATTCGCTTTTGTTTTCTCAAATTTCTCACAAACGTCATCTAATAGATCTAATCGAGCACTACAACAATTGCCATTTTTGAAAATCAAAATCGGACCTTCGGTTCGGGAGTTATTATTTTCTTTGAAAAATCATACTCGGCCCTGAAAAACATACTCGCGGTCAACGGATTCGGGCCGCCAGCAATAGGCTTGATTTGTGGCCGGGTACCTTTGATCCCACCAAGTCTCATCGAGATCGATCAATATTCTGGACAGTTATCGTGCTTCCTAGCCCGATTTCGAGAAAACCAGTTTTTTGCAAAAAAAATCAATTTTCATTTGTTTTTCGACATATCCTCTGGTATACTTATTTGTAGAGCTTCGCCAGCGGCACCATTTCTTTTTTGAAACGTCTCGATCCGACTACCCGTTATCGAGTTATTCAATTTCTCCCGGAAAACTCGAAACGTCTATATCGGGTACTTCCGGTTTCCGAACGGAGCCGAGCTTCCGGCGTTAAGGTTTTCTAAAGACCTATTAACTACCCAAGTTTCATCGCAATCCGAAAACGGATTAAGGGGGCTGGGCGTGACGGACAGACCGACAGACAGACAGACCGACAGACAGACCGACTGACCGACGGACGGAATTTTCTAAATTCGCTCTCGAATCGATAGATATGACTTTCACATCGATCCGACGTTTTTTTCGGGTTTCGATGGTGCACCGGAAAAATGCTAAACGTATACTAAATTTTTTTTCAAAATGTAGTAACAAGTGAAAAAAACTACATTTTGTTATGCTTTTAGTCCAATTTGTTGGGATGATTCATTACATTTTCAGCAGAGGGTCGCAAGTGACTCAGTGCTTTGACATGTTTTATTTTTCTTTTTTTTTTTCTTTTTGCATTGACTAAAGTAAAAGCTAACTACATTTTGAAACACGGAAAGGGCATCGGTTCTATTTTTATTTAGTAAATCAAAATAAGGAAATGAATGATGATATTTTAAATATAACATTATCACTTATCAATTTGTAATATTTCTTAAAATAATTCTATGGAATGCATTTTCGTAAATAACTCGTTTATATTAAATTTTTCGAAAAAACTCTATTTCAGATTTTTTGTCCAAAGAGGTCCGTGCCTTATACTGGTTATAGAGATCGATCGACGGAATAGTTAATTTTCGATTTTTATTAGGAAACTGTTTGGAATTTGTAGAATTTATCAAAAAAATCAAGTTTTCCAGGATTTGTAGATTCGCTTTTGTTTTGTCAAATTTCTCACAAATGTCAACTAATAGACCTAATCGAGCCCTACAATTGCCATTTTTGAAAATCAAAATCGGACCTTCGGTTCGGGAGTTATTAATTTCTTTGAAAAATCATACTCGGCCTTGGAAAACATACTTGCGGTCAACGGATTCGGGCCGCCAGCAATAGGCTTGATTTGTGGCCGGGTACCTTTGATCCCACCAAGTCTCATCGAAATCGATCAATATTCTGGACAGTTATCGTGCTTCCTAGCCCGATTTCGAGAAAACCAGTTTTTTGCAAAAAAAATCAATTTTCGTTTGTATTTCGACATAGCCTCTGGTATACTTATTTGTAGAGCTTCGCCAGCGGCACCATTTCTTTTTTGAAACGTCTCGATCCGACTACCCGTTATCGAGTTATTCAATTTCTCCCGAAAAACTCGAAACGTCTATATCGGGTACTTCCGGTTTCCGAACGGAGCCGAGCTTTCGGCGTTAAGGTTTTCTAAAGACCTCCAATTAACCACCCAAGTTTCATCGCAATCCGAAAACGGATTAAGGGGGCTGGGCGTGACAGACAGACAGACAGACAGACAGACCAACCGACAGACAGACCGACTGACCGACGGACGGAATTTTCTAAATTCGCTCTCGAATCGATAGATATGACTTTCACATCGATCCGACGTTTTTTTCGGGTTTCGATGGTGCACCGGAAAAATGCTAAACGTATACTACATTTTTTTTCAAAATGTAGTAACAAGGCCACCTTTGGATCTTACGCAACTTCTTCCTCTGCATAAGACTTTAGCTGTATAGGTTTTTTGTATACGCCATCCTCCCACTCTTTAGAAATGATCCCTAGATACACCCCGGTTGTTTTTTATATCCCTTTTGAAATTCACCATTTAAAAGCTGTAGTAATATTAAGATTTTTTCATGACATTGTATTAATTAGTATAGAAGTCAGCGTCCAATTTGCCAGCTTAGAGACAGTATGAATCCTATTTGTTAAAACATGGCAGACTACGAAAGTGACAAGAAATTTCTTTAGTTGGAAACTTCACTAAATAACTCGGCTCAGTGGAGCTTGCTAAGATGCTTGGCTTGCGACCACGGGGTTCGAATCCTAGCCAGGGTATGGATGTTTAGTTGCGTTTTTGACGTTACCGAGATGGTAGGCAAGACCGCTGTTGGGTGGCAAAATATGTCTAAGCGCTGTTATCTCTCCTTTGTTCGAGTCTCAACTGCAGTAGATGGCAATATCGTAGGGAACAGTTGTTGTGTTGGTATCTGTATGTACATGTCCTGGTAGAGTGGTACAATAGCAATAGCTAAACTCCGGCAGGACGTTAATATAAATAAAACGATTAAATAAAAAAATTCTATTGCAATTGTTGGCAGTATTGGTATCAACCGAATATTTTTGCATCGATTACCTACTACATAAATGCAAAAATACAATCGGCATATATCCCAGTTAGTGCAGATCCAGAGTCAGACATTCTAATCCTTAAAGCTATGTCGCTGGGTATGATAAAAAGTATAAAATTGATTTCTTTATTATTGATTAATTACCACTTAGTAATTACAACGATATGATCGCCGTACATTCCTGTTAGTGGGAGTTTAGAGGCAGGTGTACATACCAGTTAGGGGAGATCCAGAAGCAAGGTGCAAGGTGTCAACTTTTAAACCATGACTAATAAATATCAAGCTAATAATTAATTTAATTTGTAAATTAACTTTCCACCATTATTGTTGTCTGCTACGCTCTGAGGCAAAGGATTAATCATGTCTCTAGCTGATATAAATGTGTCGGGTATTTGCACGCTGGCTTCTATACTAAATGTACTGTTTTTTTAAAAATATTAAGATCACTTATTTATAATCTTTTCATTTTCAGGGGAAGCGATAAATCAGTTCTTAAACAATAATTCAGAAGAAATTATAGCAGAAATGAAACCGGCCGCCAACGCTGCTATAGCAAGACATTTTAAGGGTTTCTTAAATAATGCTTTTCTTAAACTACCTCTCAAAATTTGGTTACCTGATGCTTAGTCAATACAATTTCAGTAACTACTTTATAAACTAGACAATATTATTTAATAATATACGAGTATGTTTGTTCAGTATTGTAATTACTATTGTAAGATGTAGTTATTAACAATTGACAAGACTTCTCTAGGTATTAGACAATATGATTTCATTTAATGTTGTAATACGAATTATGTTAATTTTATTTATTGTAGATAGTAGATTTAGGTTTATTCTGTTACTAGAGCAATGTACACTTATTATGAGTACATTAGAATTAGCATATTATCTCAAATTCGATAAGGAAATATTTATTGTATATATCACAACTTTCTCTCTTGAAAGATATACTGCCAAAACATTATACGAGTACCTAAGTAGGACAAAATTATATTTTCGGGATTTATTATTTATAATGCGAGAAATAACAAGTTTCTACCTGTACCATTTGGGCGCTGCTTTCATTTACCCAAGTAGACAACATTAAATGATTTTTCAACGAAAGCTTCATCCTACGACCAATTTGTACATAAACATAAATATTGCGAATTACATTTTTCATTGTTAATATTCTCTAAGTTATCATGTATTTTATATTAGTTTTCGTGTAATTGAAATTTTTCATGAACATTTTTATTAATGTTTGAAATATTTTCAGAAATTTTGAATTTTGTGATTTTCAATTTCAGAACTTTAATTTTAGGCATTAAGTACTGTTAGAATAGACTTTTAGAGTAAGTATTTTAAACATTTTGGCATGTGCATTGGGGAAACATGGGAACTATAAACCAGTTCTAAATATACTAATGGAGAAAACTGGTACGAAAACAGATTGCATAGAACGAAAAACTGCCTCTTACAGATGTACATAAATCTAGATTCCTTGCAATACAATCCTCACAAGCTTTAAAAAACCACAAAAAAAAAGATTTTGCATGCTCAAGCTCTCATCGGCTGCGACACAACTTCTGTAATCTTCCGGAACGGGAAAACTTAAAACAACGGCCTTAATCAACATCAAGAAGGATTGGGTAGAACATTGTTTCCACATTTATTGATGCACAATCCACAAGAGAGAAAATTACAAGTGCTGGAGAATCTTTTATTTTGCTCTCTACAGGGCACCCAAAAAGAAAATTATAAATTACCAGAAACTTACTTCATTCAACTGTTTGGTTTGCATTTTCAAGTGCTATGCTGCTTTGTGTCAACACCCTTATACAATTTTCTATCAGGCGTTGATACAGTAAGGAGAGTATTAATTCTCTGACGTCGACATTCACCACTAATTTATCAACTTCTAATCTACAACTTATTTCACACAAGCGCAAATTGGGTTATGGAAAGCGATGCGTATATGTGCAAAATCAGTTTGCCTGAGCCGACATGGTAAGGCTGTTTTAATGTCGTATTGAAGAAATCACCAAAGCTGTTACAACCAAATGAAACACTTACGGAATTTCAGGGAACAGGTCTTCAGAGGAAATAATTTTTAAAAAATGAAGCATATTAAGGCTCTACCTCCTATGTGGTGCAGAACAAACTCGTAAATTGTATTATGTAGAGAAGATTCCACTCTACAATTCAGCATTGTAAGTACGACTAAGGTCCGGTCCAGTGCTATACGTGCTGGCTGAGTACAAAACACCCCTATACTTACCATTGAATATGAACCGTTTTTGAGATACGAAATGTATTGTTTTATGGTTTTTGGTCAGTCCGCCATTTTTTGCACATATTTAGATAACATTTGGTATACATATTATACGCTTTTAGGTTAATGAATGGCTTAAGTGATTTTGGAAAAATTCCAGGACCGACGTATATGGCTCTTAGGATCGTTAACATCACACTGAATATTACTATTTTGGCAAATGTTTTTAAAAACCTATGAACCAATTTATAAAACAATGTTATAATATTTGATGGCACGTTTATAGTTATTCTTCAATAAATTTTCAAAACTGTAGAAAGACCAAATTTGACATTTTACAAATAACACAATCCAATTGCTGACATCATTTTTCTTTTATTAATTTTAGCTAAATACCCCGTAGAAGAGGTTGCTATTTGTTTTTGTTTTGACATTGAGTGTTTCTAAGCTTTTTATTGTTTGAATTTCATCCAAAATAATACACATTCCATTTCCTTCTTGAAAGAAAAACAATGTTAGTGAAGAGGCTTGAATTAACAAGAACAATTTAAAAAAATGTAAAATACCTTTTGAGAATAATTTGAAAATATTAAAGACAAAAGTTTGCAATTTTATTTTGACAAAATAAATTTAATTAGAACTAGAAATAATTGAAAAACAAAAAAATAAAAACGGTGCAAATAATTAAAACTATAACAGGTTTTCAAACTGAATGCCCCCAGCGTCAATACATTTTCGAGAACGTTTTAATATGTTTTTCATTGACCTCTATCAATCATTTCCGGGTTATTTCTAATATTATTACATACAGTAATAATTTTTTCTAGAAGCTGTTCTCGTATATTGAACTCTTCGTTGTACACCTGACTTGAGATGACCCCATAAAAAATAATCTAGAGGTCTAAGATCAGAAGACCTCGGTGGCCAGTTTACCGGACCTCCGCGACTAATCCATTCATTGGTGTAATACTGATTCAGATGATCCCGGACCGGTACAGAAAAATGGGGTCCAGCATCATCATGCTGAAACCACAAACCCCTAGTATTGACGCCTTCTAATAAATCTGGCAAGATATCTCTAAGGAAGTTTAAATAAACTTCACCAGTTAGCCTTTCTTCAAAAATGTGGGGCTTTATTAGATGATTATTGTAAATACCACATCACACGTTAATATTAAATCTGTATTGTGAATGCTTCTGAATCACTGCATGTGAATTTTCGGTTGCCCAATGATGCCGATTTCTACAGTTGTTAGGTAATTCCGTCACGTGTGAATTGGGCTTCATCTGTGAATAGAACTCGCGATATTGTTCTTCTGTGACCCAAAATCCACCTACAAAATGTTAAGCGGGAACGTCGTCGCCGTCTTCTAGACATTGAACTGTTTCAACATGAAATAGATACAAATTTTCTTTCTTTAATGTTCGCCATACTCTTATCTGAAGTACTGCTAACTCATTACCTATTTTTTTAACACATGGATGGATTATTTTCCACAACCTGTAATATTTGCTCTTCTTGTGGAAAAGCTCTGAGAACATGTTCATGCTTTGCTATTGACGGAAATTGTCCATGTTCCCTACTAAATTGGTATACCTCTGAAATCGTTTTATTGTCTGGTACACGGCAATTTGGAAAATGCCTTTGATACTCTCTTTTTGCAACTCTCCTATTCTCTCCGTCGCAAAAGCCATACACAAAAATAATATCCGCTTAATCTTCATTACTAAATTGAAACGGCATCTTAACATTTTTAGTTTTATTAACTGGTTTTTTATCACTTATTCTAATAACTACTAAAAGCGAACAGCAATTTTTGCTTGTAAAATTACACATTTGACATGTGCCTACTTGGGATTTTTAATGCAACAATGTGGTCTGTTAATCGCATCGGTTTATTACTTATTACACATTCCATTTTGGACGGAGAAACACTGAATGTCGAAACAAAAACAAATAACAACCTCTTCTACGGGGTATTTAGCCAAAATTAATAAAATAATGATGTTAGCAACTGGATTGTGTTATTTGTAGAACGTCAAATTTGGTCTATAGTTTTGAAAATTTATTGAAGAATAACCACAAACGTGGCATCAAATAGTGACATTATTTTATAAGCTAGTCCATAGGCTTTTTAAAAGTTTACTAACATTTACCAAAAAATTATATACAGTGTGATGTTAATAACCCTAAGAGCCAGATTAAAAAAATGGAGGTCCGTCCTGGAATTTTTCAAAATCACTTAAGCTATTCATTAACCTAAAAAAGTGTAATATGTATACCAAAGTTCATCTAAATATGTACAATGTACAGTCATTTGAAACATATGGCGGACTGAAGCTTTGGTCAAAAACCATAAAAACGGTTCACATTCAACGGTAAGGATAGGGATGTTTTGAGCTCTGCTGAGTGTGCTCTACCTTCCACTAGATTATGTCCGTTAAAATCTGGGACACCCTGTATGTAGCGGCATAATAATAAATACATACATCGGCCAATTACTGGCGTGGGTTTATTGCTTACTGGTTGATAGTTGACCCAAACGTATGCTGTTAACAAGTCAATTAAATTTTAAGTTAATATTGCAGTGCTGGGTCAGTACCTCTATTAACGACTGCAAGGCATCAAAGCTGTAAAGGGCAGGACCTACATGTTTGCTGGAAATTTCCTTTTAAGGTCCATTAATGCATAATATATGCAGCGAGTGATTGCAGTTGGTGCATTTTTCGTTATATACCTTAATTACACGAAAACCAATAAATAATAAAAGAATGATGATCCATAGCATATTCTTTATTGAAAATATTTTTGTTAATATACAATTTTATTTTATATTTTCGTCTATTTTCCTTATTTATGTGGATTAATAACAGTTGTTTATAATGTGATTAAACATATTTGAACGACGCGACATATAAACTTTCAGTAGTCCTTATAAAATTGGAAAAATCGATACTGAATAGAAAGAAATTCATAACTTTACTTCTTGTTATTAGGTACATCTATAATTTTTTGGCATTATATACTGTATCAGGAAGAACGTATGAACAAAAAATTAAATATTTCCATTCCAGACTTCTCTCTTTAGAATATGGTAATATTTTCGGATAGCATAAATATCCGGATAATATAAATGTTAAAGTATAGGCAAGCACTAAAACACATGTGCATGGAGTATAATCTATATGTAAAGCAAATGTGGTATATTTTAATATAAAATCTATAAACCAATAATTTTGTTTATAATATACAGCCCTTGATTTGTAAATTCCTTGCATCCCTTGTTCAGTTCATAGAGCTAATAAATAATCTAAGAATTTAAGTGGTAAATACCATTTTGACAGAAATGGTCATTAAGATATGAGTGAAATAATGATTTGCTAGCTGAAATAGGAAGAAAAGAAACATTAAAGAAACTTCTAAGAACAACGTTTTTATAAATGTACTAAAAAAATACATATATTTTTTCTTATCTTGTAAATTTTTTAATACAATTTATGTAGATTATTAAAACTAAACTGACCGAGAAAAGATTCTGTAGAAGTTATTTCATATTAGTCCTAGGCTAATATCAAAGAGTGAAATATCAATATTTATATTATGTTATATGTGTATACAATTAGTATATGTTGAATATTAATTATCTTGGATATTTTATATATATTGACGTATTTCTTAAAATTTGCAACTTTTCGCGTTCCACGCTTTTAATTTTTATAATCTATATTAATTTAAAAAATATATACTTATCCCAGATATCATTTATTATTCCACGAATGTACATTTTGCATTCCCAATGTTCTAATTGCATTATGTACTTGCCATGGATGTTCCCCCAACATTCTCATATAAATAATATTTTCATGTACATTATGAATATACATACGATATGAATCGAACATACACAAAAGTCTATGTTCATAGTCGCATGTACTATGTATACATGTCAGGAAATGTTCTTCGAATATGTGTTCATGTACATCGTATAAATGTCCGTCAATGATTTTATCTGCATAATACAGGTATACTTTTTGTAGAAATATTTGGATCACAAAAGTTCCGAATTTTTTACTCGAAGGGGATGTTTTGCGTGTTACTAAGAACTATCTGGTAAATCGGTTTTTGGGCTGCAGTTACGGATTGAGTATAAAAATATACAAAATCTATGTACTTATGACTCTGGCAGAGAACTTTTTTTGTGGCTGTGTAATTTTAGGCAAAACCAATTTTATACATATTTTATGCCTTTTAATTGCACCTCATATACATATATTTATATAAATTATTTGAATATTTTACGATATAAGAATGGAGACTACTTTGTTTCCTATCACTGAATTTATTGTAACATAAACGTACTGCAGTTTCGGTACCTTAACGTACAATTTTCATCTGAATTCAATGTTGATTCAAATGAATTCATTTGAATCAACGTTTGAAAATGGAACGTTAAGGTACCGAAACTGCAGTAATTTGTATGTTACAATAAATTCAGTGATAGGAAACAAAGTAGTCTCTTTTATATCGTCATGATTAACTATCTCAAAGTAACGGCTTCCACAATCGATTTTTAAAATTTTTTACTATATATGAAACATTTCAATTTTTATGAATAAGGCATTTAAAATTATTTTCACATCCACGTAGTGGATTAAATAGAGATAAATAGGGAAAATAAGTAAAGCAGGCTTTGCTTTACTTTATTAGCTCCCCCGCCTTGTGGCTTTGAACAAAACTTAATCCCTTTGTAACAATGCTATTATCATAAAATGTTTATATATTGTTGTGACAACAAGGTAGTCACATCCCAAGGAATTGTACAGATTGTTAAAAATTTGATTTCACAGAGAAAACTGAAAAATCCACTACAAAATGGCCAAATTAAATTATAAAAACCTATGCGTTAGATGTAAAACTTTATTGAAATCTTTGAGCAATTGAAACCACTCTTGGCCCTGAAAGAGTTAATAATCTCATGCTATAAATTATACTGTTTATAAAAAAGAAATAAAATCGGTTTGGCAACAAACCTGGCGCTCAACAAAATTCAAATTTTATATAAAAAAAATAAATAATATTATAAAAAAATAAAACAGTATAAAGTGGCCCAACAACGTGAGGCGGGTTTTGCACGGTTGTTAGTAAAGAGCAAACTAGGTTTCCAGTGAGGCCAAATAAATTTGATAGTCTGTACAATATTTTTGCGTTTTGATAGTAAATTTTGCCACGATTGTGACAAGAAACTTTAAAATTTTTATTCCAAATTTATGAAATTGAGGTCAGGTAAGACAATGGATCCAGAACAAACTACTTCTGATACAACCACCTCGCAACAAACTGGCGACAGTGCATCCAATGAAAGCAACATGATGCAAAAATTAATGGAAATGATGGCAAACATGAACAACCAGATGAACAAGAACAGCACACAGTTGGAAGAAAAAATGGAAACGCACAATGCTAAGTTGGAAGAAAAAATCGAAACGCAAAATGCTAAATTGGAAGAAAAAATGGAAACACATAATACTAAACTGGAGGAGAATTTACAGAGCATTAATACAGAATTGAGTTTGAACAAAATACAGATGGAAACTTTAGAAACAAATATTGGTAAGAGAATTGAAGAAAATAATCAAGAACTTAGAAACAAAATGGAAATATTGGAAAATAAATGGGCATCAATGAAAGAAACAAATAACCAGGAAATTTATACATCGGTAAGAGAGGCAACAAAGGATTTAAGGGATGAAGTTATAAAAGAAGTCGAAAATATTGTGGACACAGGCATGATACAGGTGGGAAATGACATAAAAGAACAGGAAAGGAAGATATTTGAGAACACGAAGATGTTAAACGATGGTTTAAAAGAACAGGAATGCAAGATATTTGAGAACACGAGGATGTTGAAAGATGGTTTAAAGGAACAGGAGAACAAGATAAAAGAAAATACGAAGATGTTGAGAGAAGGAATCAAGGGAGGACACACAGTGACGTACAACTACCCATGTAATAGAACGCCATTCTATTTTTATGGAGACAACAGGGTACACCCGAAGATATTTTTAACAAGATTAAGACAGCAGTTAAACCCGATGCATACGGAGGATGAATTAAAAGCTACAATACAGAACATGATAAAAGGTGAGGTGGAATATTGGTTCCAGGTAATAGTTGATAAGTTTAGTTGTATCGATGAATTTGAGGTACTTGTATTAAAACAATTTTGGTCGGATTATATCCAACAAAAACATAGGCATAATTTATTCAATGGAAAATATAACGAAAAGGCGGTATGAGTAGGGAGAACTACGTTTTGAGAAAGATTTGCAACATAACTCATTTAGAACCTAAATTTACTGAGGGGGAAACTGTAAGATACCTCGCTAGACATTTCACGAGTGACATACAAAATGTTATAATCACTCAAAGAATAGCAACAATTGATGAGCTAATTGAATACCTTCGGGAAATTGATGATTATAGACCTTGTCAAAACACAAATAATCAGAGTGGTCAAAATAGTAGCAGGTTTGTCAATAATGAGGGGGGAAACCAATTTAAACGATATTACAATGATGATAGGGAAAGTCAGAGATATACTAGCTATAATAATAATCAATACAGGAACGGAAATAATAGTAGGAACTATGAAAATAGAAATTATGACAACAGGTATTATAATAAAGAGGGAAATCGGTATAATAGAAACGAAAATAGAAATGAAAAAGAAAATAATGACAAGGGTAATTTTAATCGGTATAAGGAAAATGAATATAAGAGGGAACAAAGAAACTATAATTCAAATCAGTATTATAACAGTTCAGAAAATAAAAATGGGGAAAATAATAATCGAAATGAAAGGAAATATGTAAAATGGGATGATAGGCGAAATTCTTATGAAAATCAAGGAAATAACAGGACGTATGCTCAAGTAGCAAACACAAATATTGTCAGGGAAAGCACGGGAAATGACACGAGTAAGATAAATCTTAATCAAATAGATACGGTTGCTCAAATTAATGAGAGACCTGGGGCACAGGATTTTTAGATAAGATGGTTTTAACAATTAGGTCTAGTTACGAACACATGCGAGAATTTATAGGCGATGAGGAAGGAAATCAAAAACAAAATATTAAAATAAGTCAATTACCAATTATTCAAGTAAAAATAAATAATATTAAACTAAATTCTTTAGTTGATACGGGTTCTGAGATTAGTTTGTTAAATGAAGAGGTATATTATAAATATTTAAACAAAATAAACAAATGTATAAGGGTGTCAAAAATAAAACTGGTAAATGCCAATGGAAAAAAATTTGCGGAGTGTAACCGAATATTAAATACAGAATTTGAAATAAAACATCAATTGTTTAAAGGGGATTTTGTGCTAGTAAATAATATGAATTATGATGTACTATTAGGGGAGGACATACTCTCGGATATAAGGGCTAAGATAGATTTGGGGGACAAGTTATTATTGATAGAAGGTCAGGAAGTACCTATCTTCAATTTAAGTTATTTAAAAGGCAAATGTGCCGAGGTAGAATATAATTATAATGGCGAAAAAGCCAAGGTGAAATATGAAAATGATGGCGAAAAAGCCAAGGTAAATAATACATTAAATGGTGGGAAAACCAAGTGTATAAATGGGGAAAATGGGGAACATACAGTGGGATCGATCACGTATGTAATGAATACAAATTTTATAAAGCCCGAGGAGTTAATGATTAGTTGTCCTGTTCAAAAAGAAAAAATAATACAAACATTATTACTAAAGTATAATTCTTTAATAAACTTCGAACCGCGAGTAGCAAAAGGTTACATTCACAAATTAGAGGTAGATGAAAATAAAGCATTCAAGTGTAAGACATATCCTATACCGTATAAATATAAAGATAAAGTACAAGCTGGAATAAATAACATGTTAAATGCAAATATTATAGAATCCGCAAAAACAAATTACATTAACCCGATAGTAGTAGTACGAAAAAAAGATGACACTATTAGATTATGTTTAGATGCACGGAATCTAAACCAAATTACAAAACCTCAATTTGATGCGCCCCAAAATATTGATTCATTATTATCAAAGGTGGGTAAGAACACCATATTTTCTAAACTAGATTTAAAGAATTCATTCTGGTTAATTCCACTGCATTCTGATTCTTGCAAGTACACTGGTTTCAGTATAGATGGACATATTTTCCAATTCAAAGTCGTTCCGTTCGGACTTCAGTCAGCCTCATCCGCATTAGTAAGGGCAATACAAAACATTCTTGATAAATTTGATACTTTTGTGTGCATTATATCGATGATATTTTAATATTCTATGCAACAGAACAAGAACATGCTAAACATCTTGATACAATTTTAAATGCTTTGAATGAAGCAGGCCTAAAATTAAATTTAGAAAAATGCGAATTTTATAAAACTTATGTAAGATATCTGGGGTATAAGATTAAACAAGAGGGCATTAGCATTGGGGAAGAGCGAATCAAGGAACTTAAAGACTATCCTAGACCCATAAATGTAAAAACTTTAAGAGGTTTATTAGGTATCCTTAATTACTACAAGAAATTTATTCCGAATTTGTCAGAATTAGAATTACCATTAATCGAACTTTTACGCAAAAATAATAAATGGGAATGGAATGAGAGGTGCGAAAACGCGTTTCAAAACATAAAGAAAAAATTTCATGAAAATTTGTTACTCCATAGCCCAGACTTTTCAATTCCGTTTACTTTACGTACTGATGCTTCAGATAACAGTGTGGCAGCTGAGCTCACACAAATACAAGGGGGGATAGAAATACCCATATGTTTTATTTCACGTGTATTGAGACCGTACGAGACACGCTATTCAGTAAGCGAGAAAGAAATGGTTGCCATAACATACGCATTATCTAAGCTATCCTATTACCTCATAGGAAACCATTTTATTATTGAGACAGATCATTCAGCACTCTGTTACCTTATGAAGAACAGATTTGCTAACAATAGAATCTATAGGTGGTCGCTTCTCATACAAGAATACTCCTTCACCATAAAACATAAACCGGGAAGACTAAATATCACTGCAGACGCACTGACACGCAACCGACAGATAGACACAAACAACGCAAATACTTTCACAGTAGCACTCAATACACTATCATACACAAACAATTTGTATTCATATAATAAAGTCGCACACAGTCAAGAACAACTCCAAGAACTCAGACACAAAATACAATCAACACCACACACCTACAGAGGTTTCACTATTAAAGATAACTTTATAATAAAAACTATCCATAATGAGGAAAAATATGTTATTGATGAAAGTTTGGCAGCAGAGATAATTTTAGATTTGCATAATAAGTATTGTCATATTGGTATAAGGAAAACCTGGCTCGTTTTTAGAGAAAATTATTATTGTAAGCGAGATTTATCGCTCGCTAAAGAACTACTTATAAAATGTCATGAATGTTGTCTAGGAAAATCAAAAAACTATAGGAATCAGAACGTACCACAAACTATAATAACGAGTAAACCATTAGAATTAGTCGCGATGGATTTTGTTAGCAACTTAATACCTAGTGAAGATGGATATAAACACATCTTGGTTATTGTTGATGTATTTTCGAAATTTATTAAATTATATCCCACCAAAAGATGTAACACCATAACGGTTAAGAAAAAACTCCATCATTACTGTAAAAATGTAGGAAAGCCTAAAAAGATATTGACTGATAATGCAACATATTTCAATAATGATAAACTAAAGGAATTTCTACAAAAAAGAGACATTAAACTATCATTCACCACAATACGACATCCACAGGCAAATCCTGCGGAAAGATATATTCAAGAAGTAATACGATTCATGAGACTAACCATACAACATAATCATCGAGAGTGGTTATTTTCAGTATCTGATATAGAAGATTATATCAATAATGTACCGAATACGTTGACACAAATTGCGCCAGTTCTAACTATGTTAGGTCAGTTACCTGACAGGCCGTGGACAAATACGGAAAACCTAAATTTAGAACATATTCATAAACAGGTAAAAACACGGATAGACAGAAATGCTAAACGATATCTCAGTAGGGTTAACAAAAACTTTAAAAAGAGAAAAAAATTTGACAAGGGGGACTTAGTAGTCATCAAAAGATTAAAAGTGTCTGACTACAAAAACAATATTTGTGCTAAACTTCAAAATCCTTATGAAGGACCATATGTAGTAGAGAAGGTTTTAACTGAAAACACATATGAACTAAAAGATATAACGAGAAATATAAAAAGGGGAAATTTCCATATTGAATTAATGTATCCATACGAACCTGAACCGAAGGTAGAGTAAACTGGAATAAAAGTTTGATAAACAGTTGTCACAAAATGCAGAGCTAATAATAAAATTTTCAAAATTTCAAATTTTCTTATAGCTGAGGGGGATTTGTTGTGACAACAAGGTAGTCACATCCCAAGGAATTGTACAGATTGTTAAAAATTTGATTTCACAGAGAAAACTGAAAAATCCACTACAAAATGGCCAAATTAAATTATAAAAACCTATGCGTTAGATGTAAAACTTTATTGAAATCTTTGAGCAATTGAAACCACTCTTGGCCCTGAAAGAGTTAATAATCTCATGCTATAAATTATACTGTTTATAAAAAAGAAATAAAATCGGTTTGGCAACAAACCTGGCGCTCAACAAAATTCAAATTTTATATAAAAAAAAAAAAATATTATAAAAGAATAAAACAGTATAATATACATACATACATATACAGTATCTATAATACCAGAAAGGCAACCCTCACACATTCAATTCTTCAGTCATCATCATCCTCTCTGCCCGCTCGTTCCATTTTCTGACTTATTCCTCTTGTACTACCTTACTTTCCCTCATTTTTACCTCCAGATGACCCCATTCATTTCTCGCAGACCTTCTCCCTTCCACCTTATTAATTCTCTCCCATGCAAACCTCACATGCTCACTATTTTCGTCTCCTCTTCCACATTCGCACACAACACCATCCACATCTCTCAGGCGAAATCTCCTAAGCACCACAGAAAATTTCCGTATCCTGTAGCCATCTGCACTCCTTTAAAGGATAATCCCAGGGCAGCGTAACCCACTTCCGGATATACCCCGAAGAGGGTTCTTCCAGTCTCTCCATCTTCCCATCTTATTTGCCATTCCTTTATTACTCTGTCTCGTTCTTGCCTTTCTCCCTCCGCTGATTGGTTCAATTTTTGAACTAACAAAAATAAAACTACATCAGTTTTATAAATTATCTACCTCAACCTCATAATAAAAATAAATAAATATTTCTCTATGTAGATTTGGTTTAAGTACATTTATAATCGTTCCCTGCCCTGTGGTAAATAACATCCGTTTTATAAGTTTTTAATGGTTCGCAGAATTGTAGATGTGAAATATGATTTATATTTCGAATTCAAACTAGACTTGTGATCGCGCGCCACGATCCCTAGGTTAGTGCGCATGCTCATTCCGCTACTGTCAAATGTCGATTTCAATTTGTTTGTGTTTTCTTTGCCAATGATTGTTACTACTTATTAATTAATCTGAGTGTAATTTAATTGCACTGCAGTAAGTATTTTACAATTATATATAACAATACAACTACCACATACTTTACGAGATGGCCTCCTATATTGTCATTTGCAGATATTTTAATTTATGTTAAGACACTAAAGTTTCATGTACCTATCCCTTTGTATATTGTACTATATTAGTTATAATAATGACGACGTTTGTAGGCATCGATTTTTAGAAAGAAAACGGAGGTGGTCTAATTCGAAGCTCATCCACGAAAAGGAAGTTTGGTGGTCACTATTCAAACGGAAACAATTTGATAAATCATTAAAAAACAACAAAAATCCCAGATGAAACGTGGACACTTTGCGGGGTGTTTAAATTTTATTCTCAAAAAGGTAGGTTCGATCTGTTTCGATATTAAGGAGCTTTTGATTATTTAAATTACAACAATTGGCTTTGATTGCAACATATAAGTTGTCATATTTGTACTAATTTACTTTATACTTTATCCTTTAGAGGATTATAAGGTGTAGTTAAATTGAAAAGAGCAGAACTCACATCTGATAACTATACAGAGTGAACAAAAACTAATTAAAGGACTATGTACACGAAGCATATTATTCTTCCCAAAAGACCATTATCATCAGATGAAGATAGTGATATCGAAGAACATATTCGAAGCCGTAGACTTCCAAAAGTGATAGAAATTTTGCTCTTACTAGAAGGTGAAAGAATTCTAATAATAATAATTCTAATAACCCGGGTAGGTAGTTAAAATCACAAGTAGAAATATTTCCAAATTCCACAAAAATACCTATGTTTTGTAAACTAATGATAATAATATCAATTTGTTTAATTTATTCTTGATTATTTTTTTTTTCTGTAAGATCTTTGTAAGATGTTGTATTTTTCAACTTTATAATGGCCAGTTTTTAAAGTGAAATAGGTATTGAAATATAATCGTTGTTTCTTTTATAGTTGCAACTAGCACGTGTGTCCCCACCTCCTCTAGATAAGAAGAAAATAACTTCTCCCAGAAATTGGTAAAGCCAAAAGAACGTATTCAGCCAATAGAAGCAATCACAGATGATGTGTTGAGAATGCCAAGTGGAGTTTCGCAATTACAAGTATCAGTATCAGCAACATATAGATACTGGTTTTGAAAATGTACGCCCTCCAATTTTTACTATTTTTTATTTACTGGCAAAACGTTGGTAAAATATGACAGTTCATAAGTTGCAAAGAACATTTTTTTGTTAACAAAATATCAGTTTAAAATCTTGACACAATTGTTTTTTATTATTGCAATTCATTTTTGTATAGTAGACGCAATCGTTACAGTGGCTCTACGGGTGAAAGTATCATGAAGACGGAAGATGTTATTCCTGCCAGTTACCTCTTCGTCTCCTGTCTCGTAGAGTCACTATAACGATTGCGTCTACTATAACAAAAAATAAAAATATATTTAAAGTAACACAACTGTTTTATTCACGAAGGTGATGTTCCTCGACCTATTTTATAATTTAAGACGTATACTTGTTACAACAATTAGTAGTTAATAGAATGAAATCAAGTTTTGCTTTGAACAATTTAAAACACGATTTGAATTAGATAAAACTTTAAGGTAACGTAATATGATAATTAATTTTTTCGTAAATAACGTGTTAAATTTGATTTTTAAAGCTGACATTTTCAGAGTGATAAATGTTTGATGCATTTTAAAATGATTTTGAACAGACCTTATATAAACGTAAAAGTAATTTCTTTATATATGATATTCTTGGGCTTTTGTAAAATGCTGTTATAGCAAATGCAGTTTTATTGGTAAATTTATTAGCAGCCTTTACACGGGAGAGATTAACCGCATTATTGAGGAACGTGCGATAATGCGCAGGAATGAACGCGCGCAAATTTGGACGCGTAAAACCGTCCGCCGAAAAACTTGAAAATTACGTCGTGCTTACGTCGCGCGGTTAAGAATGTGTAAAAATGAATCGCACGAGCAAAAGTGCCCGGGTAATTGAATAACTGCGTTCAATCACTCGCTATTAGCTCGGAGTGTGGAATTTGTGAAATTTACACGCTTTTTTCAAAACAGAGAATTAGCGCGCTTTCCTTTTGGCAAGCACGCCACAAATCATTCGGTTAAACCTGTCCTTTGCAACCGCATTTACACGAAAGGTTATACGCGCGCGATTGAACGGGCGTTTCCAAATTCGCGCGGTTAAAACTTCTCGTGTAAAGGCCGCTATTTACCATTTGTGCGCACGATTCAACAAAATTTGATCAATAAAACATGTTTGACTTTAATTGAAAACTAAGAATAAAGACAAATTTTCTGTGCATACATTCCACATTTACTTACATAATGTTTCTCACAAGGAATGTGTAATGTGGCAAATTAGATACTGGATTTATTATATGCATGTACTTCACTTATATCATGTATTCTCTTCAGAGTTTAATTATTTTAATAGTGTATTATTTATTGTAATCATAGATGAATCGCTGCTTCATCCTGAACATACTCAGAATGAAGCAGCGACTCATATATGACTACAATAAGTAATAAATTACTGTAGTAATTAAACTCTGAAAAAAAAAATAAGCGGCATTAGTAAAGTACTTATAGCTGCCACTGATACATAATGCTCATTCCTACGATATTCATGCATCGTGGATTCATGATCCACGTGTACGTACCAGGTACCTACGGTTTAATTCCTACGAAGGTAGTACGCATATAACGTGAACGTGCAGTCTACATTATGAATGTAGTATGGACGTTCCTCCTAACCTTATGTATCTATCAATATTTCAATATACGTTTTTGTTTCATATCAAGTACCGTTTGGTTCATGGGTATGTTGTGGAAATCTTTTTCGTATGTCGAGAGGGGGTCATCTAAACGTCTCTCTGACATTAGATTATATACATGACATGCAAAATGGATATTCATTCTTAGTTCCTTGGTACATAAAGTACGTTCCGAGCACACGCTCTGAATGCAAAAATGTAATATGGAATATGATTAGAAAAGAAGTTATTTCGTTTCAGTACATTTATAAAAGCTTTGTTTTTAAAATTATTTGTTTTATATATTTTATTAAACTCTTTTTAGTTTTTATTTTCTCGTCAAACCCATTCAATACCCATGTCAAGACAGTTGTGAAGAAGACAGTAATCCGCCATCCTAGGTTATCCGCCATATTGGGTTTAGAATGACGTTACATAGTTTATAATATTTGATACTTATCAAGACCTTTCATTCAGTGCCCATATCAGGGGGGTTGTGAAGAAAAATGTAATCCGCCATCTTGAGGCGTCCGCCATATTAGGATTAAAATAACGTCATATACTTAATTGTATTTTGTGAGGTAATACGCCATCTTGGGGCGTCCGCCATATTAGATTTAGAACGATATTGGATGTACTTTATTGCATTGTCACCTGACCAAATCTCAAAGCTCTATCTCAATTAGAACTAGTCGAAATTTTGATTGCAATATTTCTCCCGGACAGAAAATCCCAGGCGGAGAAATCGGACAGAGGAACCGTGCAGACAAAGTGAGTTAATAAAAGCGTTACAAAAATTAAATATTTATATTTTATGTAGTATATTATTATATGAGCGATTATGATAGTCATTATTCACGAAGGTGATGTTCGAGCCCACGAGCCGTAGGCGAGTGGCACAGATCTTCTTAGTGAATAATGGTCATCATAATCGCGATTGTAATAGGTACTATGCTTTTACTACACCTATTAAACAAATAAATTAGACCAAAATTTGATAACATCAATCAGTACCTACTCGGAACAAGTGAAAAACGTAAACAAACAATATGGCGATACACTTGCTTGTCACTGTCATCGAGTTGATTGTCACCTGCAACAAGCGTTGATCGCAGTCGATTTAAAATATCATTGGATGAGTAAAACACTGATTTTTTAATTAGTATTTGTGATTGGTCGGATGCAGTGAATTATGAATTCACAATTCACTACACTGAATTATAGGTACGATTTTTCATCAAGAAAATGTTAATAATTGTGATATAATTAAATAGGTCTAGAAAAAATGGTTTTTCTACGCCTATTTAATTTATTCTTCTGAGTGAATAATGGTCATAATCGGGCATATAAGACTATGCTTTTTCTACACCTACTCATAAGTCGTAACAAGTGGAAAACGTAAACAAACAGTATGGCAGTACACTTGGTTGTCATTGTCAGCGAGTTGATTATCAGCTGCAGCAAGAGTTGATTGCAGTCGATTTAAAATATCATTGGATTAGCGAAACAGTGATTTTTGAATTTGTATTTGTAATTGGCCAGATATGCAGTGAATTGGATAATTGACTACAGTGAATTACAGGAACGATTTTTCACCAAAAAAATACTAATAATTGCCAAATAATTAAATAGGTGTAGAAGAATTATTGAATATCAGTGCGTTTAGGAATGATCATCAAACAAAGACACATTTTGATGATTTTGCCCTCCAGTGCAGTAAAAAAAGGAAAAGGAAGTTATGGAATGGACCATTCTCTAACGATGTTTTAGAAATTTACAAAAAAACTTAAAAATTGTGTAAAATGTCAAATGCGAAGCTAGCAATAAATAGCTTTCTTTCGACGTAACCATAGCAACCGAATCACTAAATGTAGCTTAACGGCTTCTGATTTGTTGAAAACTGTGCGGTATTATTCCATAACAGTGTGTTGGAATGATACTTGTTCCGTCATAATTTTCAGTTGTGGAATTTGTAGTTTCAGAAATAATGTTAGAGAAAAGATATTTCCGTACTAACTTGTTTAATTTGCTCGTTGCTAAACGAACATTCCCTAAGTATAGAAATTAGATTTCTTGATCCAATTTTCTAATTTATAATTATTGTGAAAAGAAAGTAATACTTAGGTATATAAATGTCTAATATAAAATTTTAAAAATGTCTCGGTTTAATTATTTTTTCCAAACGTCACGCGTCAGTAGAAAAAATTATATATGCAACACATAGAAAAAGTGTTTTCCGCATGCAGCGTATTTCTGCTCTCGCCACGATCAAAAAACCTACGCCTAATACGAATAAAAATATATTTTTCCTAACTGGTTGCACAAATAGCTACTGTCGCTTATTGTCATGGGGACTGGGAGAAGAACGGTAAAGTGACATTACTTATAATTTCTCAGCAAGCGTCAACTTTGCGTTGTCAAATATGAGCAAAAATCCTACTTTGTACGTTGATCGTAGATAAAATTATTTTCATTTCATTCTGAGAGAATCATATGCATAGAAGTAAAATTACGAAGAAGAATTTTTTTCTCAGTTTAGTGCATTTTTTCCATATGAAGGGTACAGGCTAAAAATAATGAAGGTCCAAATAATCGATTCTTGAAATAAATATGCTAATAGAGATACGAGTCACGAGTTATAAGAAGTTAAGCAAGTCAATGCCTACTCTTTCATGACATTACTATTTGGACCTATATTTGTTCCTCTAAACGTGCATGGCCTTTTTTTAATTCTATTCCGTACGCCTATGTTGAAACAATGTAAATAGATAGTGGCTTGTCTAGAAATAATACACATAGTCTTCACTGAAAATTTGATCAAAGTCGGTAATATATACATATACCTAGTTTAAAAAACAGTTAAAGTTTTAAAATTCGTTTTTATCGAAACTAACATTTTGTGAGCCTCGCCCTTGTAGTCGACAAACACAAAATGTTTTGAAATGATTTTTAGTCTCTGAACAGCGTAGTTGTAACTTCGAATCAATTAGTCATAAAACGTTTTTTTAGCTTATTTATCTTGTTATTTAGAGTACCTACTTCAAACCATGACTGTATGTGAATTTTTGTCGCTCGATGCATACAAAAAAAAGATACCTCGCAAACACGGAATAACTGTTACCAACTTTAAAGCATTCATTTTATGCAGAATTTTGTTCGTAATAAGTGTATCATAATTCTACTCTTTTTCGGGACTTTTACCACATATATCTTCACTTTTAAATAACATCAGAGGAATATACAAAGTAATAGAATTATCCAGTATATTATTGGAGTTAGTTCGGGAGTTATTTTGAAAGAAACATTATTTGGTACCTTCCATTCAAGATGACAACTCGCGTCTCCCACAAATGGTTTGTGCTCCGCCTTTTATAGGACAAATCTCCCTAATCATTGGATTACATAACAATTTGAAGTAAATGCCCACTTAAAAGATATGTTGATATGTTTTTATTTAGTTCGTATTTTTCAAGTAGGGCGAAAAACCGTAATTCTGCTCGTAACCATCTTTTACTTCCACATCCACGTACTGGTAATCGTAACAAAAATTTTGTATTCTACTTTTATTACAATAGATTTAGAATGTCATGAAACGTCCAGATTTCAAATTTGAGCGAAAAATAATTCTGTCTATCGGCCTGTCTGTAACTTTTTTGTGCGCACGTTTTCTCTGGAACGGTTTAAGAGATTGGCTTGAAATGTACAATAACGAGATCTTGAACTTGATTATATTTCGAGCTTACTCCGGTGAAGGGTTGGGGAGGGGGGAGGGATGAATAAGGGTAAATAGGGGAAAATAAGTAATGTAAGTTGGGAAGAGCCCGGAAACTTGAGATTTGGTGTATATACTAGAAACAAATGCCTCAAATTTTTTTGTAACATCAGCCAACCCCTCATACTACCCCCACTCCATTATTAAAAGGGTTAATAAAATAAAACTGATTCACTTGAAATTTGGTACACGTATAACGACAAATGACACTAGATTATATTTGAAGATGGTTTTGTTAAAGGGGTGGGAGTGAAATAGCGGTAAAAAGAGGTAAATAGAGGTAAGTAAGTAAAGCAAGCTATCAGTCCAGAAACATGGGATTAGGTGTACATAGTAGAAGCAGAGATCTCAATTTTGTTACGACATTTTGCATCCCCTTCACCACCCCACTTCATTATTAAAAGTTTTAACAAAATAACATAATAACATTGATTTGAAATTTAGTTTATATTTTCAGTTTATTCCGCTCCGTTGAAGGGTGGGGGTGATATAGAGGTAAATAAGTTAAGCAGGCTAACGAGAGTGCAGAAACTTGGTTATTGGTGGCGTGGCTGTCACCACTTTTACTGCTGCCGCAGAGTGTACGATATGCACTAGCCACTCTCAGCAAGGACTTTTTTTGTACTCCGTGCACCATATTCCTATATCGCTTTCTCTGTAGAGCTCGTTGCCACACTCGGGCTCCGTATAGCACTATTGACTGAAATACTCATTTCAGTACCTCCCTTCTTCTGTTTCTAGGCTCTCCTACATTCGGCATCAAGCGGGATGAAATGGCCGCTTTCCTTCTGCCTTCTTCACCTCTCTCTTGATATGTTCCCCGAAGGTACTCTCGTTGTGTAATGTAATGCCCAAATATTTCACCGATTTTGATAGTCTCACCTCAACTCTCCTTAATACGAAGGACACCTCTTTGCTTTTCCCCTTTGATCCTCTCAACATGACGGCTATTCTTCTCAAAGATTCGTTGGCCCTGAATTTTAGCCTATGGTGATCTTCTGGCATCACCACGAGAGCTAAATCATCAGCAAAACATATTGTCTTCCTGTTTTCTCTCAGTTCCATTCTGCAAACCCGACCATACAAGATATTCCACAATGTTGGTCCAAATACTAAGCCTTGCGGAAACCCCGCCGTTACTGGAATTCCGATTTTGGCTATTATTATCTGCTGTTCTTCAAAATAGCTTCCTTTGATATTTACCAAGTACTTTCGTCGCAGTTCCCTGATAATAATGCTCTATGAGGCCATATTGAAGGTATTTTGAACGTCCAGCGTTATTAATGCGCACCACTTTTATCTTGTTTCTTAGGATATTTCTAGGACTGATTTCACCGCGTGTATCGTCGATCTTCCTTTCGGAAAGCCAAACTGCACTTCGGATAATCCTAGTCCCTTTTGATGATCGTTCTCCAATGTTTCCCTTATCATCAGCTCGTACAATTTACCTAATGCGTCCAACAGACAAATAAGTCTGTATGATTTAGGAGATTCCCTTGATTTTCCATCCCTCAGTAGCAGGATCACTTTTGACATTTTCCACTGTCTCGAGAACTCTTGTGTCCTGAGTAAGCTGTTTACCATTTTCAGAAGAAAATCGGGGGCTATTTTGATCAGTTCTTTTACAATTTCTTGTGGGATGCCATATAGTCCGGGTGCCTTTCCGCTCCTCGTACACTCTCCTGCCGTTCCAGTTCTTCCTTTGTGAATTCTGTTACCTCTTCTACAGGGTTCTCTCTTATCCATGTTTCGTCGCGTCTGGGGAAGAGTACTACAACGATATCCTGCTTCATTTCGTCCATTAATCCCAAAGTTTATTCCACATGCATATATCTTAAACCCTTCGCCGAAAACATCTGTATCCAGCTCCCTGCACACCTCTTGCCATAGTTTCCTTTTGGAGGCCATTATTAATTCAGCTAGCTCATTTTTTGGTTTTATAGTGCTCAGTTGCCTCGTTTCTCTCCTCGATTGTCTGTCTTCTTCTACCTCCTCTAACTAAAACTCCCCTGGCAGATATGCATTCATCACGTTCTCTATTTCTTCACTCCACCAGTGTGGTACTTTCTTATTCCATTTCTGTTCCTACGTGGTTTACTCTCTGAGTAGGCTCCATTTATATTCTGGATACAGCTTTCCCCTGAAATGGGAGATCTGCATGTGGAAGTAGTGATTATTTAGGTCGCGGTTTTTTAAACTATGTCTCGTCCAACGTCTAGCTGTAGGTACTCACTGATCTCCTCAAAGGTAAGTACATTTCCACAAATAAATTGGAATACCGTTGCTATTTCTTATTGAAATTTAATTTACCTTCAATATGTGGGTTTTATTTGTTTATGGCTAAATATAACGAGAGAGAGTGACACAAAAGTCCAAGTAATTTTGACAAGTATGGCAGCCCTTCACTGGTCGAATTTCATAATTATTATTAGTGAAACAATAGTTAATTACATTACTAGAGGTTTACTTTCAGGTGTGAGGTGATTTTTTAATGGCCGAGGTGAAGCCGAAGCCTTTCAATAAACACCGAACACCTAAAAGGGCTTTCGCATCGTGTAATGTATTAAATTTTTTCTCGTATCGAAAGATATTATGGGATTGAATATTTAAAACTAATTATTACACTCTTCGCAAATACAAAACGAAGAGTATATTGCATTCGATCGGCACATTTCTAAATCCGGCAATATTGCTCGTAGAAAAAAAATTTCATATCACTGTGTTGATGCGTCTGTCCGTCTGTCTGCCCGTCTGCCTGTCCGACTGCCCGTTCGTCTGTCCGTTCGTCTGTCCGTTCGTCTGTCCGTTCGTCTGTCCGTCCGTCCGTCCATCTGTCCGTCCGTCCGTCCGTCTGTCTGTCTGTCTGTCTGTCGGTCTGTCTGTCAGTCACGATTCTTGTAAGCACGATAACTTAAGAACGAAAAGTCCGATTGTATTTAAATTTGGACAGTAAGTTAGTGTTAGCTAGAGGAATAGCCCTATTGTTTCTGAGCAAAATCTATCGATAAATAAAAAAGTTTTACATTTTTTTAAATCAATGTTTTACATAATTTTTTTTTATGTTTTGTAATTAAACTTAAAATGTCTAAAACTAATATTATTTACAAAAAAACTCGAAGATTATCATATAGAATGTGCAACAATTATATAAAAGTGCAGTAAATCGGCGAGGACTATAACGGTTAGCTTGTTTCTTTATATGATTTGACGTATTTAATAAATTTTATAGTATTGACAATTGCTCATATGCCAACGAGACAATTACTATCTGTCACCGAGGTTTATGTTAGACATTTTAATTTCTGGTGGTTTCAAATTAAAATAAACAAATATATTTGGTGGCGATGAAAATCGGATACAAGTATCAGCCAATATTGGTTGTGCCTCGCTGTACCCCAATAAATCAAAATCAAGGTATATGCAAACTTATGAAGCGTTTTTAAATGGGTGTGCCGACAAAAATGTTGCGGAAATCGGCGAAAATGTAATGTTGGTGTACCTTTTTGAAAGATCGGAAGTTTTATCTCAGAGAACACTATGCTTCAATGCTGAAGATGCCAATTTCAGTTCACAATAATGAAGATATTTCCCTTTAAAAGACTAATTGCTTTTATTAAGAGGTAGAATGATGGATATGATGCTAAAAAATCTAATAGTTTTACTAAGGAACAAATTACAAAGTTCTTACGTGAAGCTCCAAATCAAAGTTATTTGGCAATGAAAGTTATAACAATAATGGGAGTAGCTGGAGCATGCATAAAACTTACACCTAAGAATGCTCAAGATGAACGCCTATTTTATCATTACGGACGTGGTAGATATGTGAATAAAGTAGTGGGAAAGCACACTATTTCAAATGTTCCTAGAAAAATTGGAAAATTTTTAAAACTTGAGGACGTAAATAGACAATCCGACATTCTTTTAGAAGAACGTCAGCTACGTTCCTTACAAATGCTTCAGGCACCGATATTTTGGACTTAAAGCGACATGGAGGCTGCAAGCCCTCAACTGTTGCGGAAGGATATGTTGCTGATTCGTATAGTAATAAAGTAGAAGTTTCTAAAAAAACACTGCACGATATCTCTACTAATTCTGCTGTCACGCATATTTCCTCTAATAAAGTAGCAGTAGAAAATCTTAATTTTAACTTTGTTGAAACTAGTAGTGACCCTATTCAAAGTACGACAGTTAATTCAAGTGAAATTCCATGTGTTACGTTTTCTAAATGTTCAAATTGCACTATAACTGTTAATATCAATAAATACTTGTCTAAAAAATGACTTTCATTAAAATAATACCTTAAGAATGTGTTTGCACGCCACAGTAAATTCGTATATAGAAAAAGCGAACTAATGGTTATGCCGATATAATAGGAATAATAAATTGGCTAGCTATAAGTAGTGATTTCATCATCAGTTGTTGGCAACAGAATTGTGCAGGGCCGTACGGACACTATTGGAAGCGTTGACTAGATTTACAGCAGTGAATAAAAAATGATTCAGTTCCTATTAAACTTTTGAAATAGGATTTGATGATTGTAAATAATTAAACAATTCGTGGTTACGTTAGGCGGTAGCCACCGCAACTATCTACAAAATCTAATAACGCAGTAATAGTTTCAATTATTGTTAGATATTGTTTTTTGTGATTTTCTTTTTCAAATTTTAATGGTTATTCATCGATTTTCGTGTGTAGGTGTTTTTTGTGGCATTTCACTTTCAATGTAAAAATGGTCATCATCTGGTGACAAAAATTTAATGTTTTAGGAAAAATCTGAAAAAATTAGGGGTGGTACTCAGTAAGGGGAGAGAAATCGAATGTCGCGCACCGGAGTTCTCCATCTGCGTTCTTTCTTCGGGTAGGGTCCTCGGAAAATAGAACAGTTTCACTTCTTTCGTGTGTAGGTGTTTATCATGGAATTTCACTTTCGTTATGAAAGTGGTCATCATCGGGCGACAAATTTTCGATGTTTTAGGAAAATTCTGAAAAAAATCAGCGCTACGCAGTAAGGGGAAAGAAATCGAATAGCGCACAGTGGCGTTCTCCGTCTGCATTCTTTATGTGGATAGGGCCCTCGGAAAGTGAAAAAATGTCATATTTTTCGTGTGTAGGTGTTTTTCGTGGCATTTCACTTTCGGTATGAAAGGGGTCATCATCGGGCGACAAAATTTCGATGTTTTAGAAAAAATCTGAAAAATATCAGGGGTATACAATAATGGGAGACAAATCGAATAGCACTCAGTGGCGTTCCCGTCTGCGTTCTTTAAGTGGATGGGGCCCTCGGAAAGTGAAAAAATGTCACATTTTTCGTGTGTAGGTGTTTTTCGTGGCATTTCACTTTCGGTATGAAAGTGGTCATCATCGGGCGACAAAAATTATATGTTTTAGGAAAAATCTGAAAAAAAAACAGGGGTACAGAGCAAGGGGAAATAAATCGAATAGCGTGCAGTGGCGTTCTCAGCCTGCGTTCTTTATGTGGATAGGGCCCTCGGAAAGTAAAAAAAATGCCACATTTCTCGTGTGTAGATGTTTTTCGTGGCGTTTCACTTTCGGTATAAAAGTGATCATCATCGGGTGACAAAATTTTGATATTTTAGTAGAAACATGATAAAAGTCAGGGGTATGCAATAACTGGAGACAAATCGAATAGCGCACACAGTGGTGTTCCCGTCTGCGTTCTTTATGTGGATAGAGCCCTCGGAAAGTGAAACAATGTCACATTTTCATGTGTAGGTGTTTTTCGTGGCATTTTACTTTCGGTATGAAAGTGATCATCGGGTGACAAAATTTTGATGTTTTAGAAAAAATATGAAAAATATCAGGGGTATACAATAATGGGAGACAAATCGAATAGCACTCAGTGGCGTTCCCGTCTGCGTTCTTTATGTGGATGGGGCCCTCGGAAAGTGAAAAAATGTCACATTTTTCGTGTAGGTGTTTTTCGTGACATTTCACTTTCGGTATGAAAGTGGTCATCATCGGGCGAAATTTCGATGTTTTAGGAAAAATCTGAAAAAAATCAGAGGTACGCAGTAAGGGGAGAGAAATTGAATAGCGCACAGTGGCGTTCTCCGTCTGCGTTCTTTATGTGGATAGGACCCTCGGAAAGTGAAATAATGTCATATTTCGGTATGGAAGTGGTCATCATCGGGCGACAAAATTTCGACGTTTTAGTAAATATCTGAAAAAATTAAGGGGTATGCAGTAATGGGAGACAAATCGAATAGAGCACAGTGGCGTTCTCTTTCTGTGTTCTTTATGTAGGTGGGACCCTCGGAACGTGAAAGAATGTTACATTTTTCATGAGTAGGTGTTTTTTGTTACATTTCATTTTTGGAATGACAGTGGTTATCGTCGGGTGACAAAATTTCGACGTTTCAGAAAAAATCTAAACAAACTCAGGAGGACGTAGGAAGGTGAGAGAAATGGAATGGCGCAAAGCGCAGCTCTGTGTCTCGTTTCGTTCCCGGTGGAAGCGGTGAAAAACTTCGATTTTCATTCTCCGCTAACTTTGAGCGGCCGTATCTCGGAAACGAAGGACCGCAGCGACTTTCGGTTTGCGCCATTCGATTTCTCGTTTGATTTTAAATAGCTAAATATGCCATCGAGCTCGTAAGATTTTTTGTTTGCGAGAATTGGTCCTCGAAGCTGGACTCACTTTAGCGGTCCATATCTCACGCAAAAATTACCGGAAAATCATCGGATTGGAAATTTAATCAGCAATCAATTAAGCGTACAAGAGGGATCAATTTTCTAGAAAAAGTTACAACGACTATATTGCAGTGGCGTTGAGTGAAATAAAAATCGTAGGAATTGTAGTAATTATATCTGGATATCAACGTTGGCATGCGTGAGAAAAAAAACCGTAATGGAATTTTTTTAAAGAAATTTCATTAAGAGGTCAGTGTTGCTTGAAAAAAATTAAAGTAAAGCGTTTAGCCCTGAAAAGTCGCGAATTTAAAAATTCAGATGTTTATAGCTTCTATCTAAACAAACAGAGGAACTTTATTTCTGCAAAGAAAGTTGAAATTATTTTAAGGAGATTCTGAAAAGAAATAACAAAAAGCATCTACTTTTCGATTTTAAACGATTTTTTTATTATTCCATTCATCCCCTTAAAAGTCAGACAGATCTTACAGCCAAACAATCAAAAATAGGATGTAAACGCATGTGACCCTTCGTAAGCCAAATTATTAGCTCTACATTTTTTTATCTGAAACCTTTTCCATATCTCTCATCGTTCTCGATTTATACGCAAAAATAAACAATTTCATCCTTTTTGTACCCTTAAGGAAAGTATAGGACTAATAATATATTAGACTTTTTATTTTACATCTCTCAATACAACTTTTCCTGTAGAGATCCCCTCCGGTCACATTTTTGCGATTTAACCTACCTATTTGGACTAGTAACTAGGTAGGCGAGAGAAATGGAATGGCGTAAACCGCAGCTCTTTATCTCGTTTAGTTCTCGAGATATGACCTCGGGAAGAGGTGAGAAACTTCGATTTTTACCTTCCGGAGTCTTTGAGCGGCCGTATCTCGGAAAGTAAGGATCGCTTCCCGCGATCGTATCTCGAAAACGAAACGAGATAAAGAGCGGTTTGCGCCATTCGATTTCTCTCACCTTCATACCTACCCCTACCCACACCGAAATTAAAATATCATGAAAAACTCGTAAACACGGAAAATTTGACATTTTCCACTGGGAAACTGTTTCGAAGGCCCCTATTCAGAGAAATAGCACAGATGGAAAACTTCGGTGTCCACTATTCGATTTTGCTCCGCTTACTGCGTATCCCTGTTTTTTTTAGATTTCTCCTAAAACATCGAATTGTTTGTCACCCGATGATGGTAACTTTCACACCGAAAGAAAAATTCAACGAAAAACACCTAAACATGGAAAATGTGACAAATTTTCAAATTTCTGAAGGCCCTATTCAGAAGAAGAACGCAGATGGAACACTCAGGTGTCCGCCAATCGATTTCTCTCGTCTTCCTACGCACTGCGGGTGCGAACGTTTGCAGGCTTTTCCTTAAACATCAAATTTTCGTCACTTGATGATGATCACTTTCACGCCGAAAGTGAAATATCACGAAAACACATACACACGACAAGCAATGAATAACCATAAAATTATAATGTTTGAAAAAGGAAATTACAAAAACCAGAGGAAAACAATGGAAATACATTTTGCGTGCTTGAGGAAATGAGAAAATCGGAATTCTTCAAAACAATATTTCTGTACTGCTAGTTTAGTTATCATTTTCAAAGACTAACGTGTCATTTTTGCTCCCAGAAAAAATGTAAGCTGTCCTTCGGGGAGTAAGAGACATTTTACTCTTTCAAAATAATAATTATTGATTATCTACAATCTACACTATTAGAGTGTATGCAAAGATAGTTTGTCTATATGCCACAAGATCAAAGTTCTTTTTAATCCCGCGTGGCATTGATTTTTCACAATCTGGATTACAAATAGGTACATTTACTTCATATAAAAATTACTTTTTACAGTAATGATATGTTATAATTAGATATGCTCCTGATTTATTAGCAATATTACTAACAAAAAGTTATTGAAGATGTAGAATAAACTATAGCCCGGGAGGCAGCGACTGAAATCATTTCTATAAAGCTAGATTTTTTTCCAAAGAGAGTTTAGATAGCATCTATAATGAAGGTGCAATTCTACCAAACTCTTGGTGGTGCATAAATGGGTAAAAAATTAAAGAAAAAAACAGATGGACGAAAATTTCGTTTTTGGAATTGTCACGAATTGTCCAAAAATGACGATTCGCCTTCGCTCCTGCCGCCCTCAATTTTCGATTTTCACCTCTCGAATCTCGTTGTACGGTCATCGCCGGTCTTCTCCTCGCCATCGAGACATAGAACAGGTCTCCGATCGCCGTATTTATTCAGTTCTTACGTTTGAAAAATTGACTTACGGTCGTGCTAATTGGCGACTATTTTTAAGTGGTTTCCCGAGTTCGAATCCCGCCCAGGGATACTTTTTTTTTTCGTTTTCAATCTTTTGGCAGATATTTTTTATTCTATAATTGCTATTCGCTCCGTTCTATTGCATTTCTCTGAAAAGTTTTGCATTTTCCGCCGCGAAATATTAATCTGCTCTATTTCGATTAAAAATTAGAAATTTCCTTACCAAAATAATATAACATAATGGAGTAAATAAAAGCTTATTAACAGATCTATAAAAATAATGTCTGTTCATTAATACTAATGAGGAATATAATTGTCGTGATTTGACTACGTATTGCCGTTTTTGCAATGTCTACCAAAGATTTAGCCACCCGGAAGTAGAATGTGATTTTTGATCCAAATAGAGCATCTTAATATTCCGCGGCGGAAAATGCAAAACTTCTCCGAAAAATGCAATAGAACGGAGCAAATCGCAATTATAGAATCAAAAATATGTGCCAAAAAATTGAAAATGAAAAAAAAAAAAATCCCCGGGCGGGATTCGAACTCGGGAAACCACTTAAAAATAGTCGCCTATTGGCACGACCGCAAGTCACTTTTTCAAACGTAAGAACTGAACAAATACGGCAATCGGAGACCCGCTCTATATCTCGATGGCGAGGAGAAGGTCGGCAATGACCGTACAACATGAATCGCGAGGTGAAAATCGAAAATTGGGGCCGGCAGGAGCGAAGGCGAATCATCATTTCTTGACAATTCGTGACAATTCGAAAAACGAAATTTTAAATATTTAATTTTTTACTCATTTATGCATAACTAAGAGTTTGGTAGAATTGCGCCTTCATTATAGATACTATCTAAACTCTCTTTGAAAAAAAATCTAGCTTTATAGATATTAACGCGAAAAATCTGTCGCTGCCTCCCAGGCTACTAGAAATGTAACAATTCAATTGGTAAGTAAATTTAAATTATTTTAAGCTATATTTCAAATGGCAGAGAAAACAAAAAGTTCGACCCTGCAGTTTTTAGTGATTTGAAGCATAGTTGGTACTTCGAATAGCTACTGCTTCGCCCTCTATTAGTAAACCGTCCAATTAAATTGGCAAAATTGAATACATTTTTTCTAACATATTAATCTCCCTTAGGAGCAAATATTATGCCGAGTTTTAACTTTTTTTTACATTTAATATATTTATTCTAGTACGTATCATATTTTATTTGAATATTTGAGTCCCATTAAAGAATATAAAATAATTAATGGTGAATTACGGACGATTCAGTGGCACGTTCGCGTGTAATAATCCAAATAATAATTATATAATAAAATATTTAATTTGATTTAGTTTTCAAATATAAAATATGATACGTACTAAATTTAAGTCAACTAGTTCTAATATTTAAATCCAATTCGATTTTTGTTGGTTTGTTTTTGAGAACAATATGTTGAAAGATTTACGACTGTGAACGCGGTATTTTGACATTGATAACACAGCCTTAATACAAAATTATTTGTTGAAACCAAAAGTTAAATTTCGTTTGTCTTTTTTTTTGCTTTTCTGTCCTGGCTGCCAAAGTTCTACTTTCGTAGCTAGCACTTAGCAACCAACTAACTCGAGTGTTTACTTTCGTTATCGCGCGTGTCGCTAGGGTTGCAAAGTTCATTTATATAGACGGTAATAAAAAAAAATGATAGCCTGACTGCTGAACGTCGCGTGCGTCGGGGCGTAATCGCAGGACAATCAATCGAACTTGTCGATCGAGTGGGGCTAATAGCCCGCCATACTAATTAAAACAGGTTAATTTTTAAAACTTTCTAAAACTATTTTATACGGGCTAATTTTGTTCCAACTAACCATGTTCAAGTAGTCATTTACGAAAATCACCGTGGCATACCGTTTTGACGTTTCTAAGCAGTCGCCTTACTGCCGTAAAGAAGCAGATTTTTGGGACTAGTGCAAAACGATTTCTAACAGCATGGCACGTGGATTTTTGGAAAGTTCATGATACAATGTGACCGTTAATATATTAGCCATACTTATGGCGAAGTGCGAAAATGGTACCATACTCGAAAAACTACTGTTTCGAAACGTTTTTGAGATATGGCTGTGCAAGACAATTATTTATTACAGCATGGCATTATTGTATTCAGTTTATTTCAATATGATTATACCTAAGAAAAAATAGACCATACTGTGACCGTGGGGCTGAAGACTGCCACACTCGCACTAAGATGTAAAAAAAAATCTGAAACGAATTTTTACAGTAGGATAGCGTTTAAATTTTTCAAAAGTTGATAAAAATAATCATTCGGAAAAATTGTGTCATACTTTAGTGAAGTGCGATAGTGGTGCCATTCTCGATAAACTGATTTTCGGACGAGTCTTTAAGCTACAACTGATATAAGACTCATAACAGTTCGGCTACATTTTATTCATTTTTACTTCCCTCGCATACCGAAGGGAAGTATTGTATGCGAGAAAAAATCACCCTCCGAATTTTTTTCGGATTTTGACGTTTCAGGTCATGTAGATTACGAATATAGGTTTTTAAATTCCGTCTGTCTGTCTGCCTGTTGGTGCATTAACTAAAAAACTACTTGATGGAGAACAGTCAAATTTGGTAGGTAGCTCACGCTACTGCCAGAGAAGAAATGGTTAATCTTTCACTGGAAAATATACAGGGTGGACCGGACCGGACCGTCTAAAGAGAATAAATAATGAGAAAAAATTTGTTTCGCCCAAATTTATAATTCCCACGTTTCATGACATTCTACACCTATTTCGAAAAAAAAAAATTTTGAAAATTTTTTTTACCAACATTTTTGAAAACTTTTTTATCACTAAAATAGACAGAACATTTTTTTTTCTTTGTTCAAATTTAAAAATTCCGCGCTTCGTGGCTTTCTAAAAAAAAAAAAATATTAATTTTTTTGAAAACATTTTTAATCTTTTTCCATCATTACTATAGAATAGATGAAATTTTTTTTTGCTCATATTTAAAGTTTCCACGTTTCATGACATTCTTAAGCTCTTTCAGAAAAAAAAATTGCAACATTTATTTATCATTTTGGAAAAAAAATTTACCACTAGAATAGATGGAAAAAAATATTCTTTGCTCAAATTTAAAATTTGCATGTTTCGTGGCATTCTAAACCTATTAAAAAAGAAGATATTGAATTTTTTTTACCAACATTTTTGAAAAAGTTTTTACCTCTAAAATAGATAGAATTTTTTTTTCTTTGTTCAAATTTATAATTTCCACGTTTCGTGGCATTCTAAACCTATTTGAAAAAAAAAAAGAAATTTGAAAATTTTTTTAAAAAATGTTTAATGTTTTTTATCACTACTGTAGAATAGACGAAAAAATAAATTCTTTTTACTCAAATTTAAAATTTCCATCTTTCAAGACATTCTAAACCAATTTCGGAAAAAAAATCTGGAAATTTTTTTACCATTTTGGAAAAGTCTCTCACCACTAGAATAGATGGAAAACAGTTTTTTTGCTCAAATTTAAAATTTCCAAGTTTCGTGGTATTCTAAATCTATTTCAAAAACAAAGTTTTTTGAGAAAATTTGTAATCTTTTTTACCACTACTATAAAAAAATTGTTTTTTCTCAAATTTAAAATTTCTACGTTTCAGGATATTCTAAACCTATTTCAGAAAAAAAATTTGAACATCTTTTTACCATTTTGGAAAAAATGTTACCAAGTAGAATAGTTGAAAAAAAAATTATGTTTGCTCAAATTTAAAATTTCCACATAAATCTATTAAAAAAAAAAATGAATTTTTTTTGAAAAAATTTGTAGTTCTTTTACCACTACTATAGAATAGAAGGAAACGTTTTTGCTCAAACTTAAAATTTCCCGTTTCATGGCATTCTAAACCTATTTCTGAAGAAAAAAATCACAGATTTCGCAATTCTTGCAACCATCGGGACATTGCAAATGATAACACCATACATAAAACATAAACTTTTTCCGCACTCGGCTTCGCCTCATCCGGAAACAGCTACGATCCACTTTCGATTGCGACACAGTTGTATTTCGACCTTAAATGAAAACTGGTAACTTGACCCCCTGTAATATATGCAACCCATATTACATTTGCATATATCAGCCGTTACATATACGACAGTCTTACTCGACCGCGACACCGCTGTCTTTTGACCTTGAACAAAAACTGGTAACTCGACCCCCATATACGAACATAAACATTTCCAATGTTAAAATTTAAAAAAATTTTACCAACATTTTTGAGAAATTTCAAAAATAATTTTTAACCACTACTAATACTTCCACTTCACTACGTGAACGTGGAATTGAATATATGACAGATGGTAATAATATTTGGCATATGCAACTATTATACTTTTATTTATTGAAAAATGTACAGGTTGGTCATCCCAAGAACTAATTCAACCATGGTGGACATTTGTAAAGGTATTTGGGCAAGCCTTCCATATTAGTATTGAATTTTTGCTGTTGGATGAGCACTATATTTTTTGATCAAAAGTTATCAGGTTTTGTTTGTAATAATAGTGATAACTATATTCCGATTATTATTCTCAATGTCATTTCGTAATTAATAATTTTTTACAGTGACCGCCATGCAAAAATAAAGAGGGAAGCTCCGTGTAAATACTTTTACTGATTTTTTTTTTCAATATAATTCTTCTTTAAAAATAGCCCGTACTGTGATCACAGAGCTGAAGACTGCCATACTCGCTCTGATATGTCAACAACCCATACAATATTCAAACGATTTTTTGAAGTAGTCCATTTTTAATGTAGTAAAACTTATGGTAAGAAAATTATATGTAATATACAATCATTGTGGGACACCTCCCAAACAGCTGTTGCAGCTACGTTATAATATCTACCTGGGAATTCAGAGCTCAATAAACTGGGACCTCTAAAATTCGAGAAAGATGTTCGAGCGTCTATTGCCTTAGTATATAACATAACATGAAAAATGTTATAAAACAAGATGGCCCCTACATACCTATACATTTGAAATTTTATGTACACCTCGAGAACGATTTTCAGAAAACATTTGTGCCATATTGTAAAAATCTTTTAAATTCCACATAAAATTCACGATTTTCAATAATATTGGGGTAATCAGATTTCTATTTTTAATCACAAAAATGTCTCTGGTAAAAAATTTATGGATAGTAAAAAATGTTTTGCATTAGCCCAAAAATCTGCATTTTTACGGCAATATGGCGAAACGGTATGGCATGATGATTTTAGCGAATGACTACTTGAACATGATTAGTCGGAAAAAAATAGCCTGTATAATATAGTTTTGCAAAATTTTAAAAATTAACCAGTTTTAATTAGTATGGCGGGTTATTAGCCCCACTCGATCGGTATGGTATTTCGCTTTCGCCGAGTTTATTTTATCGGCTACTGGAAAATAAAAGTATCTTTATGTAGAAAACCGTTTGAACAAGTTCGATTGATTATTATCTTGCGATTACGCCCCGACGCGTGACGTCCATCGGTCACGCTTTCATTTTCGTTTCATTAATTATGAAATTCGACCCCTGAAGGGATGTCATACTTGTAAAAAATGACTTTGACTTTTGTATCACCATCTACTAGACTAAAAGATGTTAAATCTGGGCTCAGCCTATCCACAACCTATCCTTTAGATGTTGACTTTATACCCAGGCGTGGTGACGCAAGTGATTTATTACAATCAGATAGGAGTTCCTCGGTATAATAATTGATATTTAAATATGTTTGCTTTCTATTAAATAATTAAAATTTTTCCGAAATGACTTATCTGTAGATATTCTAGACTACATTTAAATACTTTATTTTTCTTTACGAGTCTTGAATGTCTTTATCACATGAATGATGAACTGTTGTTATCTTTGAACTTTTACCCTCCATAATAATTTACTTACATTTAACTATATTTAACAGTAGCTTTTAAATAACGCGCTCTCTAATCTCATGTATAAGAAATATGCTTCGCTAGAAGAAGTGGGCACTTTTTAAGAATATGGTATAAGAACCAGTAACAGTAATTTAAGTGTAATGTGAAATTGTCAGTAGAAGATATCCGTGTATTTAATCATATTTTATATGAAGTTTTAAGTGCAATATGATAGTACGAAAGTATTTATACATAAATTATTTGATTATGATGGAGTTATCTAATTTTTATGTGATTTAGCTTTTAAGAAAAAAATTAAGTGAATAAACTTAAATTGCATGTATCTGACAGACAATACATTGATATAATTACCAGAAGAAACGTTAAGAAGTGTGGAATAAGAATATCAAACGAACTCCTTAAAATGGCACAATTCACAAAGAGACAGTGGCTTACTTTAATTGTTATAAGTATTGCTGACTTCTGCAATGCTATATGTGTTTCCCTCCAAGCTCCATTTTACCCTCAAGAGGTAAGTAGATATTTTTAGCAAGGATTATTACTAGTTATCAGTATAATTTTTATAGGTATATATGAAAATTCATGTTGAGATTTAGGTAACACAGCCATGTGTAGCTTCATTTAAAAAATTGATATATTGATACGTACAGTAGAATTTGGATATCGAAAACATATTGGCAAATAAAATATTTGGTTTTTTATTCCATATTCTTTAATTAAGCTGTCGTAACACGCTTGGCTTTCACCCCTTGTGTAAAATAATAAATTTGAGAGAAATGTTTCTTAATGAAAATATCGCGATTGTAGTAGCCAAACAGTGTGTTGTTATACTCGAATAAAATTTTAACGAAACGAGAGGATATAAATCTAATATATTTTGGAAATTAAAAAAATTAGCAGCTTCAATAAAAAGTAATTAAAAATACAATAGCGTTGTGTTGTTACTTTATTTTTTTTTTCACAAAGTAAAATATCAGCTGTCAATGTAGTCAGCACGTAACTTTTTTTTTGTCATGTTAACAAATGGTACACTATCGTGTCATATGTATGTGGAATAATGATATTTTCTACTGAAACTGCCGCTTGCGCCAACTGGTGATTTTTTTTTAAACTTCCGGAGGATGTGTCAAAGACGGAAGCACGTGTTTAAATGTGCATCCGAAGATCGCAAAAAGAAAAAACCAATTTAAAGGCAAGGTTGGGCAGGCTTTCGTATTAATGATGTCCTGTAGTGGATATTTGGCAATCGACGATTGTATTATTATAACATTGATTAAAAAAAAAATAGATTATAAAGACATAACGTGAATTTGCAAATGATTCATATTCTAAATTATAGTAAATATTACACAAAACTGTTTGTTGAGCAGCTACATCGTACCTACTTAATGAAAGATGGGGAACATCGAGCTGATTACAAAACACACCCATATGTACTCCCTACGACCCTCAATTAATGATTTTTATCAATTTTTTGATCGCGACATGTTTTTTATTCATTCTATGCAATTAACAAAAATTTGGCCACTGGTTCATTTTATCAGGTTGCTCGAAACTATCCCACTGAATATCGGTCGTGAAAAAAAATCTTTCTACGAGTATTGTGTCGATTTTTATAAGCTACAAAATGGTTTAAAGACATTTGAAATCCATAGCCTACTTTAAGAGTTATGACGGAAAATATTGAAAATGCGGAATATGTCTAAGCAAAATATCTCCGTTATTTGAAGAGATACGACGAAAATTCTAGGACAACAGTTTTTTGTAAAACAGAGTATTTCAACACGGTTATTTACTATTTAGATTTACTATTTAGGATGTTAAAAGAATTTCTTTGAAACGTGCGGGAAATGGCGGAATTAAATAGAATATTTTTCAACCATATATCACATGCCATATTTATTCATTATAACTCAGCAAATAATTATAAAAACATTTTTTAAACCATTTTACTTCCCTCGCATACCGAAGGGAAGTATTGTATTCGAGAAAAAATTACCCTCAGAGATTTTTTCGTATTTTGACGTTTTAGATCACGTAGATTACGAACATATAGGTTTTTCAATTCCGTCAGTCTGTCTGTCTGTTGGTGCATTAACTAGAAAACTACTTGACGGACAGCAATCAAATTTGGCAGGTAGTTGACGCTACTGTCAGCGAAGAAATGGTTAAACTTTCACTGGAAAATATACAGGGTGGACCGTCTAAAGGGAATAAATAATGAACAAAATTTTTTTTTGCTCAAATTTAAAATTTCCACGTTTCATGACACGCTAAACCTATTTCAGAAAAAAATAAATAGAAAATTTTTTTCACCAACATTTTTGAACAATTTTTACCACTAAAACAGATGAAAATATTTTTTTCTTTGTTCAAATTTAAAATGTCTACGTTTCACGGCATTCTAAACCTATTAAAAAAATGTAAGAAATTTTTTTTACCATTTTTGAAAAATTTTACCACTAAAATAGCTGGAATTTTTTTTTCTTTGTTCAAACTTAAAATTTCCACGTTTCCATGGCATTCTAAACCTATTCATACAAATTAAAAAAAAATGAAATATTTAAAAATTCTTTTCATCTATGGAATAATATATGAAAAAAAATGTTTTGTTCGAATTTAAAATTTCCACGTTTCATGACATTCCAAACCTATTTCGGAAAAAAATTTTGCAACAATTGTTTACCATTTTGGAGAAAAAATTATTAGATTCGATGGAAAATTTTTTTTTGCTCAAATTTAAAATTTTCACGTTTCATGACATTCTAACCCTATTTCAGAAAATAAAATTTTGAAAATTTTTTTCACCATTTTTGAAAAATATTTTATCACTAAAATAGATGTAAAAATTTTTTCTTTGCTCAAAATTAAAATTTTCACGTTTCATGGCATTCTAAACCTATTAAAAAAAAATTACCACTACCTACTATAGAATAGAAGCAAACTTTCCTTTTTGCTCAAATTTAAAATTTCCACGTTTCATGACATTCTAAACCTATTTCAGAAGAAACAAATTTTGAACACTTTTTTACCAACATTTTTGAAAAATTAAAAAAAAAAAAGACATTTTTTATCCACCACTATACTTCCACTCCACTACGTGAATATGGAATTGAATATGTGACAGATGGCAATAATATTTGGCATATGCACCTATTATACTTTTATTGAAAAATGTACAGGGTGGTCATCCCAAGAAATAATTCAGTCATGGTGGATATTTATAAAGGTATTTGCGCATGCCTTCCGTATGTGGCACCTATTATTTAGTATTGAACTTTTGCTGTTGAATATATTTTTTGACTAAAACTTATCAGGTTTTCTTTGTAATAATGGTGATAGCTATATATTTCGATTATTATTTTTAATGTCCTTTCGTAATTATTATTTTTTTAAGTACAATATCCATTTGTCTGTATTTCATGTTATCTACTAAACTTGATAGGTATGATATTTTAAAAATTATTTTGAGGATGAGATAAATTTTAATATTCTGTGTGCTATATTGATTTTTACTATTACTTTTTTCTGTTAGCAAAATTTACTTTATTATTTTTAATTGTGTTGATGTTTGTAAAGATTTGAAGAACTTACTAAATTTTCTATTCGTTTCATTTAATCATACTTCTATACGGCAAGTACGATGCTAGTTAAAAAAAATATTGGTTTAAAAAATGTTTTTATAATTAGGGGAGCCGCGGGCAATTGTGGAAGGGGATAATAAGAGATTTGCTATCTATAATTTTCGAATCTGCAGCCATGAAACTTTGTGTTGGTATGAAGTGTATTTCTAACATTGCTTTTTAATGGGTTGTGTGCAAAATTGAGGTAAGTTGATTTTCTTCTTGTAATATTAGCAATTAACAATACCCTTGTGTTTGAATTCGAGTATCAAATTCACCACAAATTCAAGGTAAATATGCCATAATTCAATAATAGTTTTAATGTCATTCACGTTGATTATAGAAAGTTGTGTAAAATCAGTAAGATTAAGTTTTGAGTCGAGTCATAACGATTTCTACAATGTAAGTTTTACTCTAGAGCGTGTCCACTATTACACATGAAATTACCATTTTCGTGTATATTAGTGGTCACACAGTAAGTATAATAGTGGACATGCCTAATATTTTAAATTATTCCAGAAAACGTCCCTCGAATCCAAGAAGTTAAGGGTTAGTGATGAACCACAAACCTTACGTGAGATTACAGGAGAGATTTAAAGAAGAAATACTTCGAGGGATGTCTCCTGCAGGTATGGGGTACCAAAATCCACGCTTAGAAAACATAAAAACACCGAAAATTTGGAAAATTTAACAATAGGGGTAGGTGCAAAGACAAAATTATCGGCAGAGGACGAAGACACTATGAAAAAATATCTCTTTAAGTGCGGGAGATACGGCTCACAAAAGCAGAGCTCTTGAAATTTGTGAAGGAATATTGTAGAGCTTATGAAAAGTTATGGAACGAAGAAGGACCTAGGAGAAAATGGTATGAAGGCTTTATGCGACGTCACCTGTGATTTACATAGAAAAGGTGAGAATCCGAGTGTACATCGACTCCGAGGAGCACATCCATTTGAGATTAACAAATGATATAACAGTTTAGAAGACATTTTCAGGAGGAACAACATATGGCACAGGGATGAAGACATGGAAAGGAAACCTCACACGATTCGATCTTTCCACAGGTGGATGATGAAAGTATTGTCCTATTTGACCAGGTCCAGCTCTCCAAGCCAGAAGTTCAGAGAGCACACTACACTTAGAACTAGCTGAACAAAGCCAAAATGTTGTTGATTTTTAATATATTTTTCAATTTAAAATAAGATTGAGAATTTATGTTTTCTTTACTCTTCTAAATAAAGTGTTATTTCAAAATTTCAAATACCGTGGGCTCTGTCCATAATTCCCGGGAATAGTGGAGACAAAATATTAAAAAAAAATACAGTAAATTGTTTCTAGACTGAAAGAAATCATGTAGGTGAAACATAACCATAATTTATATAAAAAGTTAAATATTTGGGCGCAGTTTCGTTCTGGTAACTCTAAGAATTTAGCCTAAAAAATACTTCTGTTCGCAAATATCTCCCTTTCCCTATTTGCTTAGTTGTAATGAATAAGCATGGCATGTGATATATCGTTGGAAAGGGAGGAAAATACTCTATTTAATGCCTGTTCATTTCCCGCCCGTTTCAAAGAAATTTCTGTAACACCCAAAGAGTAGATTTCAAAATGCAGCAGTTTTCAAAAAATTTAGATATAACCTCGTTGAAATACTCTTATCTGTATTGTAAAAAGTCATAGAATTTTCGCCGTATCTCTTCAAATATCGGAGATACTTATTTTGCTTAGAAATATTCCGCATTTTCGATATTCTCCGTCATAACTCTTAAAGTAGGCCATGAATTTCAAATATCTTTAAACAACATCAAAATCAGCACAATTTTCCTAGAAACAATTTTTTTGCATGACCGATATTAAGTGAGATATTCTCGAGCTCCCTAACAAAATGGACAGCCTCTATATAATATATCTGTGATATTCAGTTATACTCGTTATGATAGTGTTTTTTAAATAGGGCCAGACAGAAATTCTGTTTTTATTTATGGTCCTCCATGTATAGGAACATTTTTGTACAGACTAAAGCTACATAAATCGACATATATGAATCGAGATTACTTAAATTTGACAAAATTTTTGGGCAGCATTATATCGTTCTTAAAATAACATTTCATTTTTAACAAATATCAAAATGTTGTGCAAAATCCAAAGATTAGTATTTTTGCATATTTGTAATAATAAAAACTAGGAGAAGCATAGCATAATGCATGTAATTTTTAAATGTAATTGAATGAGCAAAAAGAGGTCTTTACTACAAGTTATTCGGCATGTTTTTTCACATTTTGATACATTTTTCTCGTCTTATATTTTACCAGATCCTCGCTATAATAAACGCTTCTGTCTTTCAAATGTCACCTAGTTTTTTCTGTTATTTAAAAATACATTTCATGTAATCGATTTTTCATTCACCGTATCTAGAATAATAAAATTTTACATAGGCGTCTATTCTCCATGACAATACCATATTATAATAAATATATCTTAGCTCTTTTAAGAGGGTTGCTGGATTCGATTTTCGGATTACATTTGTATTATGTCAAGATTCTCCTACCCACCCAAAAGATATAATGAACAAATCATGTCTTTTCCAAGAAATGAACATCTTTATAAAATATGTTAAGACTGTATTCGGGCATTTTGATGGTTGCAGAGTTAATATTTTGATATCTGGTTTGCGATATATCATAAGTTAAAAGGGTAAAATAAAATAAACATAATTTTAAAACAACACGCTTTTATTATTAAAACTAAACTAAAAAAAATATTCCTGTATAATTCCATAGTATATTCAGGCCTAAAGGGGCCCGGAACATTCGGTGTGCCTGTGAGTTAGTTTCCACAAACACCAAAACTAGGTTTGAATACAATTCCTCGACGTGCGTTTCCACTAACCATCTGGAGATGATGGAAAGAATTTTAATTATATTACGATGATTCCAATGTGGTTGGCTAAATGTGCAATGAGTGTTAATTAAAATGAGTAAATATCAAAAGTACGCATAATGCTGATTCCAACTTTTAGTGAAACGTCCACCTTTTTATTTTTAATCACGTAAGTCTGAAAATACTGTGCTAGCAGAAGCATGGTTTGTTTTGGCATAGTTTGACAATAGGGTGTTTTTTTCTTGTTTTACTTCCACATTCACGTATTTGAGTAAAAAAACTAAAACAGTTTTTTTCTTGGTTGAAAGAGATTTAGAATGTCATGAAACCTCGAGATTTTAAAATTGACCATAAAAATTCTGTCCGTCCTTAGGCCTATAATTTTTTTTTGTGCACGTTTTCCTTGAAAATTTTAATCGCTTGACTTGAAATTTGTATTATAATGAGATCTGGAACTAGATTATATTTTGACTAAGTTCCGATGAAGGGCTAGGGGGTAAATAGGGAAAAATAAATATAGCAAGCTGGTAAAAGTCCAGAAACTTGGGATTTGGTGTATATAATTAGCGAAGGCCTCAAAATTTTAGTAGTATTGGTCAACCACCCACTATCAGCCCTCACTCCATCATAAAAGGGATGAATCAGACAAAATTGAGATATTCACTTGAACTTTGGTACACGCATTATCATAAAGACATCTAGAAGTAGGTAATATTTTAAGCTGATTCCGTTGAAAGGTTGGGGGATAAATAAGGGTGGAAAGGGGTAAATAGGTAAATCAAATTAGTGCGAGTCCAAGAACGTGGAATTTGGTGTATATACTAGAAGTAAAGGTCTTAAATTTTTGTGTCAACCCCTACCGCTATCTCCACTCTATTATTAAAGAATTATTGTATACTTAAAGTTGGTACACGTATTATTTATTTATTTATTTTATTTAATCATACATCATCCAACAGTACAAAACCATTTATAGGATGGAAATCTATACTAACTTAACCTAACCTAATTAAAAAGTACAAATAGAAGTTATGAAGGCGATTAGACTGCACAACAGTAGATAAAATTTCTGACTGCTAGGCAAATATGTCCAATTCACTGCAATGAGTATCATAACTAGTACAAATATTAAAAAGAGGAGAAAACTTTAATACGTTAGATCTAGGAGTGGATAAATAAAAAGTATGAGAATGACGAGAATTAATCCGTGGGACATAGAAGTTCAGTTGGCTTAATATTTCACCACAATCTATTTTGTTATGCATAATTTTATGTAGAAAACGCAAAGCAAAGGACTCACGTCTCTCGGAAAGACTAGTAATATAAAATTTTTCAAGTAATTGATTTTGAGAAGCTCCAATTGGTGGATATGTACCATCAGTTTTCCAGTTTAAAAATTTCAGGAAGCGGCGCTGAATGTTTTCCAATTTATCATTATGAGTATTATACCCAGATTGCCAGACAAGTGAAGCATACTCCAGTTTAGACCGACAGAAAGCAAAATAAAGCATCTTTAAGGTTTTCGCATCATAAAAATCATGGCTGTTACGCAAAATGAAGCCTAACATTCTGTATGCATGCGAAATTACAGCATCAATATGATTAGTGAAGGTTAATTTTTTATCAAAAGTTACACCTAGATCCTTGAACGTAGATGGTCTGTTCAGCATGTCGCCATCAACATTATAATTATATATAATTGGGGATTCCTTGGTTGTATAACTCATAACATTGCACTTGCCAACATTTAGGTGAAGATCATTTTCATCGCACCAAGCCGATAACTTAGTTAAGTTGTTTTGAAGTTTTTTGCAGTCATTAAAATCATTAATCCTATGCAACATCTTGACGTCATCGGCATATATTAAGAAATATACGTCTAAGTGATCACTGATGTCGTTAATAAAAATATTAAAGAAAAGGGGTCCAAGTATTGATCCCTGGGGTACTCCTGACGTGGCTCGGTATTCAACAGATTTATATCCATTATATGATACGAACTGAACTCTATCAGTCAAGTAACTCTCAAGAAATTGAAGTAAACCGTCAGATAATCCGAATTTGTCAAGTTTACAGAGAAGTTTCCTATGGTTCAGTCTGTCAAACGGCTTAGAAAAGTCAATATAGACTGAGTCTACCTGTATTTGAGAATCAATTGATTCAGCAATGTACTGAGTAGCGCAGATTAAGTTCGTTACGGTGGAGCGACCTTTCATAAAACCGTGTTGTTGCGTAGATATTTTCAGTTGAACATGTGCATAAATGTTATCATGTAGCAGGATTTCGAAAGCTTTACCAAAGTTACATATGATTGTTATCGGTCTATAATCGGTAACATCATTTCTTTCACCTTTTTTATGCACAGGGCACACTTTGGAGTATTTCCAAATATCAGGAAAATAGCATTTCCTAAGACATAAATTAAAAATTATGCAGAGAGGATATGCAAAAATGCTGGCACAGTCTTTCAGTAGAAATGCTGGAATTCCATCTGGGCCCGCAGTAAGTTTAGGTTTAATTATTTTTAACGCCATGCAAACTTCAGCCTCGGAAAAGCGTTTAATGTCCAAACAGTCAAACGAAGGATTATTAGACTCGGTTACAGGGGCGTCCGAGATGTTAAGGAAGTAAGATTGCTCGAAAAAGTTAGCAAATGCATCGACGATATCATTAGGGGTCTCTAGATGCTCATTGTTATAAGTCATGTCTTTAGGTATGCTAGTTTTCCCTTTTTTACCATTGATGTAAGCCCAGAATTTATTGGATTCCGATGTGATATTATTTTCGATTCGATTTGTATAAATTTGAAATGCAATTTTAATGTCCGACTTGATTTGTGATCTAAGTCTACGAAATTCAGTTAGCGATTCATTATTACCATGACGTTTAAATAATTTCAATTTTTTATGCTTTAGCTTTATATTTTTTATAATTTCACCGTTAAACCAAGGGGGAAACTGTCTTTTATTTTTTGGAGTTTTGAACTTGGGTATGTTCTCATTAAAAACTTCAGTTAATTTCTTATAAAATAAGTCAACACAGATTTTAACATCATCATAGTCATTTAGGAACGACCAGTTAATTTGCAGTAATTGTTCATACAGAAGAGGAAAATTTGCCTTTCGAAAGTTGAAAGAATTAGTAGATTTCATTGGAAATTTGATATTCGGATTTACAAACTGAGTTTCGAGGTTAACAATAAGAGCAGGATGATGTATATATTCTGAAACCAATAATTCAACTGATTTTTCCACAACGCAATGTGACTTACATATAACCAAGTCTAAAAGTCTATTGTTATTATTAAAAACAGAGTGAGATCTAGAGCTAGATCTAGTAGTAAGTGCTGATTCAGTTGAAAGGGTGGCGTAGTAAATAGAGGTAAATAAACAAAGCAAGCTAGTAGAGTTCAGAATATTGAGATTTGGTGTATATACTAGAAGCCAAGGTCACAAAGGTTTCTTTTATGACATCAGCCACCCCTACTGCTACCTCCTCTTCCTTATTAAAGGGTTAAGGAAATAAAATTATGATTTGGTGTGTGTACGAGAGCAAATGAATTCAAAACATTTTTGGCATCAGCCACTCTCATTACGACTTTGGGGTAGGTAATTTAAAATATTATATTATTAAAATTCTATGAGCAATTGTTTCCACATACCTGAGTGCAATGCAGTATCATGATGTTTATGTTTAAAGAGACTTGGATGAGAAATCTGGATGTGGAAGTAGTAACTCATTAGGCAGCGCAGCGGTTTTTTTTCGATACGGTGATAATTCTCAAACAATAGGGTAATTTTTCCGACTTGCTTACGTGGATTTCTTCTGCCGATTTTTTTATCTTTATTCAAAAAATTATTTAAATAAAAAATAATGTGAAAGAGAAATTATACGCTTCAAATTGTTACTTCTGCTGGCTTAGGGTTTATTTGATTCTAAACATTTTACTTTATCGGGGACACCTTGCATATCGCATATTTGAAAAATGTATTAATCATTATTTTTTTGAATGCATAACCACATACTTTGACAATATTTGCTTCAAGAGTCCTTTTTACATTTAGGAATTTATCCCTGTTACAGAGAGAGAGGCAATTAGATTTGGAAACAAAAAAAACAAGATCTAAACAAATACACACAAACATGTAAAAAAATAAAATGAAAAATAGTAAAAATATAAAAATACCTGCTATTGAAAACCTAGTAAAAAGAGGCGCAAATAAACACAGTAGAAAAACCAACAAACGTAATAAAACAATAATACATAAAGTTATTAAAACTGAAGCTTAAGGGCCATTTATATAAAAAGCCAACATTAACATATTAATTCTAATTTATCATTCCAATAAGAGCACACGTACCAAGACATTGCAACACGGGGAAAGCATTAGTTGGGCCCAGCGCGTATCGCCACACACTATTACCTCGGAAATAAAATATACTGAGAACAAACACTTTTTTCATTGAGAACACAACGACCACCACAAAACAGGTCTTTAGGAACCGTCAACCGCGGTTACTTAAGACACCAAGGGTAACCTAGGACAAACTACTATTTTTGAAATATCGGTATGTTAAGGACGTCTATGTTTGCAGTTTCGAATTGCATTACTGAGTATCTATCTATATTGCAGATGTCTGCAACACAGAATTCGTTGGCGTTATCGTTCATGCTGCTCTATTGTTTACAAAAAGTTGACTATAGTCTTTTTTTAAACCAGGAGGAGCGTTTTAAATTTAACGCGCTAAATTATACATCTGTGATTGGACAGGCCCTCGCCAGTTTTACACAAGGCAATAGTCATAAATTTTGACATATTATAAAAAAATTTATTTCATGTCATAAATTATTTGGTTATAATTTCTATTTTATCGTTTGCACATTACATATCACTTTTTAATCCCTTTTGTATAAACCTGAAGGTAAAAGTGGCTAATTACTTGGCGCCTTTATTATTGCGTAAATGGTATGAATGCTACATAAAATATCTAGAGGTCAAATAGAGGTCGATGCATTATGTAATCTAATAAAATACACACAAAAACACTGTAGTCGTGTATTGTTGGTTGCCCAAAACGCCAAAAAGGTTTTAGTGTATTTTCTAGTTACTTTTATGGTGTAAATGGAACTTTCGTGTTTACTCCTCCTGGTTTAAAAACAGACTATAGTGTGTAAGTATATATTTCATAGTTTTAATAACATCGCGGTGAGAAAGCTCTGTGATTTATTTGGAAAATGCAATTCCCGTTTCTCATTCAATATGATTGATTGAGGCATGTCACGCTGCGATAAAAGCAATAGAAGTCGAATCGAGACTTGTATGGGACTGCATAAATGTCTTTGTAGACACAGGAAGTCAGAATAAAGTGACCGTGGCGTGGGTACCAGGATAAAAGGGACATAAGAGAAATGAAAAGGCTGATGAACTGGCCAGAGAAGGAGCGGGTAGCGCCCTCATATGACCAGAACCCTTTAATGGTGTGGCCAATCTATGCATACGAAAATCCATTAAAAAATGTTCCACAACAGAGTCAGGCCAAAGAGTTCATTAAAGAACGATCGGCCAAATTTACGGAGGATCTATTATGCCAAAACAGAAAATCCATTAAAATAATAGTGGAATTTACATCTTCTAACCGGTCTAATCGGTCACTGCCGACTTAATAGAGATCTAAGTCTTATGGGTCTGGCAGAGCACGCAAACATGCAGATTCTGCCAAGAGGCAGAGGAAACTTCAGTCCACGTATTGTGCCATTGCGAGGGCCTTGCTAGACTGAGGTTCCAACTACTTGGTGAGAAAAAATCAAGAGCTAAGCTCTAAGAGGCCCTTATCAAGGCTATGGATTCTGATACAAATGACAAAGCTGGATAAGGAGCTCTAATAGATCCATGAAGGTCGCGGTGGTCAAGGCGAATCAGCCAGCTCCTGCTTCCTAAAGTAATCTAATCTATTTGCATAAATCGCACGTGCAGATTTATCTTTTTGTAAAAGTTATTAATAAAATTATGTCTAAACAGTCTCAAGTAACCCCGGTTGACGAAACAAAATAAGAAAGAACAAAAATGCACAGAACAAAATCAATAACAAAATGCCCTGAAAATGAAAGAGCGAGACCAGGACTACGAGAAAGAAATAGCGGGATAAAGGAGTATCGAGAACATAATGAGAGAAAAATAAAAAAGATAGCATGAGTGCATCGGAAGAGCCTATGAAGTTGGTATGCTTCTATTCATTATTATCAGTGCTGAAGAGTTCTTGCATCAGCGACATGAGAGAAACGACACAACCAATTATAGAAAAGCGAAAGGTGGACGGTTATCGAAAAAATTTAGATAGCTGCCTACAGAAGGAACATAACACTTTATAGATAGAAAAGAACGCACAATGGGAATTTATATATTAATCTCTAGCCGTCGGTGTTAAAGAGAAAACTGATGGTTTACAAAGAAATATGTGCAGTTTAGCTCTCGGTCATTTTCGAACAAAATTTCTTATAATCGGGAACGGCTGGAGCTACCGAAGGAATTATTGGAAAACTCTTTTCACACCATGGGTTCTTATTAGCATTAGAAATATCAAAAACTAATAATTCATAAATACGTTCGCTTCTGCGCTAAATATACAAAACATTTTAAAACATAAATTTTATTAATATAGAAAATAAACAGTATGACGAAATGACGAAATAAGTGTACATCGTAAATATTTCCTTTATGTATCTACATCATGAATGCAATATATTTTAATATTACATGAGCCAAAAGTTTACGGAAAAATTCTGTATAAATAAAACAATATAATTTAGTTTACACGTGACTTGCTCATGAAACAGCTTGTCACTTAGACTCAACACATGATCATTTTAATGTAACACACAATTAATTCTACTTCCACATCCACATAGTGGAGTGGAAGTGCAGTAGCCGTAAATACTTTTATTAAGTTTCTCTTTTGTTGAATTAGGTTTAGAATGCCATAAGAGATTTTAAATTTGAGCTAATCTGCCTGTTGCGTCGATCTGTCAATTACTTTGAAACGGTTTAAGATATTGACATGAAATTTGGTACACATATGTATCATAACAGGATCTAAAACTAGGCTATATGTTGAGCTCATTCCCTTGAACGATTGAGGGTACATGGCGGGGGGGAGGGGGTAAATAAGTGAAGCAAGCTAGTAAGAGTCCAGAACTTGAGGTTTGGTTTATATACTAGAAGCGAGAATATCATTTTTTTAAATTACATTTGCCATACCCACCACCACCAATGTTAAAGAGGATTAACAAAATAAACTTGGGATTTATTGTGTATACGAGAATAAAAATTCTCAAAATTCTTTTGGCACCTCCATTACCAACCAGCTTTGGCAGACGGTTCCAAATACTATATTATTAAATTTCCATCTGCAATTATTTCATCATACTGGAGTACAAATATAACATCAAGATGTTTTCGTTTGAAGAAGCTTGAATGGGAAATCCGGATGTGGAAGTAGTGATTCCTTAGACAGCGGTGCAATTTGCAATACAACCTCGATAAAAGTACCGCTAGGATACTTTTAGATGTCGAGAGAGCGTTCTATAGAACTCTGCAGCTGCTGGTAAACAATAAGCTGTCTACACAGAGGAACCTTCGCTCGGACATCCAGCAAGGGTCGCTCATCGCCCTTAGATGGTATAACCTGTATATTTCTGACTTCCCTACGTTCCTGAATACTAAACTAGCCAGAAAGCCTATGAAACAGCTTTGTGTGCGCATAATAATAATGCCCAAGCAGCAAATATGCATATTACGTTGAGTGGCGGATTCCGATAAATGTCGGATAAAAGTCGGATTCTATAGTTCTCACGCGCAAATTCACAGAAAACAAAATCGTAAGGCGAATTTCTATATAAGGTTATATTCCGGAAAGACAATGCGTGAAGTACTTGGGTGTACGATTAGATAAATGACTGATATTTAATAAGCACATTAACGAAACTGTATGGACAACTGGATAGTTTATTACCTGTTCAGGAGTCTGTACTCGCTCCTAGTCAGGAATAGCATACTTAATAAAACAATGTAAAAAATTCCTATATACCATTATTGTGAAGTGGGCTCTTACATACGCGGCACCGGGATGGTGCAGTGAGTCGGCCACGGCATTGAAAAACTATAGAGAATAAAGTTTTACGCCTCATCTCAAATTCTTCTAGATACACCCCCATCGAGATATATATAAGCGTTGCAACAATATAACACCACTATGCACTAGTGGACATCATCCAAGTGGCATCGCAGAAATTTCATCAAATCAAACTTGGTGATACTCCGCTTACAAACAACATTCCACAAGTGCACCATTTCCATTTAAACACAATTTACCCTAGCAATCGTTGCTCATCTGCCGTCAACAATTATTGTAGCCAAAACCATCTCCCTTTCAATTTAATTATTATCTGATACAGTTTTAAATCTTCATATTTTCCTGTCGCTTTCTTCATTTGATTTTGTAATTTTTGTAAATTTTATTTCTTCCTAACTAAATATCTTGAATATAACTATAATACAAGCTAAACATTATACTCTTCGCTGATTTACTACGCTTTTTATATAATTGTTGCGCATTCTATAGGATACTCTTCGCAGTTTATTTTTGTAAATAATATCAGTTTCAGACATTTGTAGTTTAATTACAAAACATAAAAAAAAATTATTTTAAAAATTAATAACTTTTTTATTCATTGATCGATTTTGTTAAAAAATAGGGTTCTTCCTCCAGCTAACATTAACTTACTGTCCAAATTCCAATACAATCGGACTTTTCCTTCTTAAGTTATTGTTCTTATAAGAAACGTGACGGACATACAGACGGACAGACAGAGAGATAAACGGACGGACGAACATTTTGAAAGTTGTTCGGAATTCGATACGAATTAATTTTTCTCTACGAGCAATATTATACCGGTTTTAGAAATGTGCCAATCGAATGAAATATACTCGTCGGTTTGTATTTGCGAAGTGTATAATACCGTTGCAACAATGAATTAAGTGGTCTGGCAAAGTCAGTCGCTCCCATCAGGTGTCTTGACTAATAACGCAGCCCTACAAAAAAAGAAGTTCTGTACCAGAGACATGAGTACATATAGATTTTGTGTATTTTTTATACTGAATCCGAATCAGCAGCTCAAAAGCCGATTTACCAGGTCATTTTTTAGTAAAACGCAAAACATCCCCTAAAATAGAATGAAATAGTGAGGATAAGTTAAAGCTTTATAACGAAATTCACCAATTTGTAAACACTTTGAGAAAACATTTTAAAATAGAATATTGAGCATTAGAATGAAATATATGCAAACTAAAAAAAGTTCTATACCAGAGACATGAGTACATAGACTTTGTGTATTTTTTTATACTGAATCCGAATCCGCTGCCCAAAAACCGATTTACTAGATGACTTTTTGTAAAACGCAAAAACATCCCTTAAAATAGAATTAAATAGTAAGTATAAGGTAAGGCTTTATAATGAAATGCAGCAATTAATAAATACATTGAGAAAATATTTTAAAATAAAATTTTGAGCATTAGAATGACATATATGCGAATTAAATCCACACCCAATGTATATACCTATTTAAAACTACTACAAGGCTATGGTTTTTCACATTTTTGCGCTAACATTCGTTATTTGATCTTAGGGGTGGAGTTAACCCCCTCGTAAGGGTGGGTATGGATTTAATTTGCAGTCTAATGTTTAAAATTTAATTTTAAAATGTTTTCTCAGAGTATTTACAAATTGTTGCATTTCATTATAATGCTTTACCTATGTCACTCTATTTTAGGGGATGTTGTTGCGTTTTACTAACAACTGCCTGGTAAATCGGTTTTTGGGCTGCAGATACGGATTGAGTATAAAAAATACACAAAATCTATGTATTTATGACTCTGGTACAGAACTTTTTTTTTGTGGGGCTGAGTAATTTTCTTCAAAACTAATTTTATACACATTTTATGCCTTTTAATTGTACCTCACATATAGGTACATATTTATATAAGTTATTTAAATATTTTACGATATAAAAAAGGAGACTACTTTGTTTCCTATCACTGAATTTATTGTAACAAAAACGTATTGCAGTTTCGGTACCTTAACGCATCATTTTCAAACGTTGGTTCATCTAAATTCAATGTTGATTCAAATGAATTCATTTGAATCAACGTTTGAAAATGGAACGTTAAGGTACCGAAACTGCAGTAATGTGTATGTTACAATAAATTCAGTGATAGGAAACAAAGTAGTGTCTTTTATATCGTCATGATTAACCATCTCAAAGTAACGGCTTCCACAATCGATTTTTTAAATTTTTTACAATAAGTGTAAGAAACGTTTTTAATTTTTGTGAATAAGTCATTTAGAATTATTTTCACATCTACGTAGTGGATTAAATAGAGGTAAATAGGGAAAATAAGTAAAGCAAGCTTTGCTTTACTTTATTAGCTCCACAGCCTTGTGGCCTTGAACAAAACTTAATCCCTTTGTAACAATGTTACTATTATAAAATGTTTATTTATACGTATGTATATGGTATTATAGATACTGTATATGTATCTATAATACCAGGAAGGTAATCTTCATACATGCAATTCTTCAGCCATCATTATCCTCTCTGCCCACTCGCTCCATTTCCTGACTTATTCCTCTTGTGCCATCGTATTTTCCCTTCCTTCAAAGGATAATCCCAGGGCAGCGTAACCCACTTCCGGACACACCCCGAAAAGGGTTCTTCCAGTCTGTCTATCTTCCCATCTTATTTGCTATTCCTTTACTTTACTCTCTGTCTCGTTCTTGCATTTCTCCCTCTCCTGTCAATCCAAACATCTTCACTTCTATTTTTTCTCTCATTCTTATCCTGTTTGCTCTTTCATCCACCATTTTCCACACTCTTTCTCCTTCACATGATAATATATTCAACTCCCATCCTCCTCATTGTCTCGATGCTAAACTTGATTTCAACTAACTCTGTTTCTCTCGCCCCTCCAATAGCTTCCGCCACTTCCACGGGGATACCATTCGCAATTCTGTCCTCAAATCTTCCTTCTCCATATATTCCTTCAATCATTCCAGCTATTCCAACTCTCCTTTCTTCGTCCCTAGTAGCGTCCGAATAACTCACAATCTCACTCTCATTTTCAATTTGTTCCTCCGATATCCTCTCTTTGCTCACTCTAAACGCAGGGTGTGGTCTTACTGCTCCTTGTATTTATTTTCTCCTCATATCTTCTGTTTTATCGAGGTGAAGGACCCCCGCTAGTACCTCAAGCGGCGGTATGCCACTTAGGACCCCCAGAGCCGCTGTAGGAGTTGTCCCATAAGCCCTTTGGAGATCAAGAAGCACCATTCTTTGGGTGGCCCTTAATTGCTTCTTTTTCTGCTGTCATTCGCTCTACTCCCTCATATTTTAACCCCATACATTATTGCCACTCGCATCACCTTCTCATATATATTTGTTATCAAATTTTCATTCGCTCCGTATTTCCTATTCAGCATCAGAATCACCATAGGTCTAGGCCTCTCCCAGTTTTTTTCTCACACTCTTAATACGGTCGATGAATTTGAAGGTCCCCTCCACCACGATCCCCACTGCATCTCCCATGTCTAAGTCTCACCTCCCATTCTAATCGTAGCTCTCTTATTTGTCCTTTCATTCTCACAAACATTGCTTCTGTTTTTTTCGCATTATAGCGAAGCACATTTTCCCTCTCCCACTGCTCACATTCTCCTTTCGCTCGTTTCCATCTACCTTCAATTTTCTTTGCGGATTCCCCGCTCAGTATTAGCATTGCCAGCGAAAGCCTGCGCATCACAGAACTTGCCCCTTTCCAGATCCACTCTTCCTACCTCTTCTGGCCTCAAGCTATTTAGCTTGTTCATTCGTCTAAACGATGCTTCAATCACTATCAACCACAACATTGGTCCTTAACCGGCACCCTGTGGACACCCTCTATCAATTTCGGATACCACTCTCCCACTCTCCCACCCGCCATTTTCCATTCTCACCATTCCTTCTATCCTCATTGATCGGTCTCCTAATCCATTTCCAGACTTTGTTCCAAGGACCCCCCTCACAAAGCCTCTACAGTTTCCTTTCAAGAGCTCCGTCCCTCTACTCCTCTATCTTTCTTTTATACACCTTCCTTTCTCATTTGTATACCTCCTTTCGCCCCTCTCACCTCCTCATCATATTCAGCTTACTATTCTTTCCTCATTTTTTTAATTCTTCTTCTCAGGCTTGCTAATTCACCATTTCACCACCTTTTATTTCCTTTAAACACTATAATTCGTCTTATATGCTTCTGACAGGCTTTCTGGCAATAATGCTGAATCTCTCCACCACCCATACAATTTCAGTCAGATCATCATCTTCTTCATATGCGGCAATTTCCCTTCTAAAATGTATCCAATTAGTTCTTGCAATATCATAAAACCATTTCGTTCGTCCTTCTTTCATACCTCCTTTTACGCTGGTCGCTCATGGACTCATCCTCATTCGCTCTCCATTCGTTCATTTGCCTACTCACAGTCACATCTATCCAGCTCTTTCCTGTCGTACTGAAAAACGTGGCCAAACTTGCCGAATGATTCTCCAGTACGAGTCCTCTCATGGTCATCCATTCAATAAATTTTTCACCCCTTACATCAGTTTCATTCCCTCCTCAGGCTTCATGTTTTGTACTCACATCTCCACCTAGAATAAATGCTTTATTCCAATTATTCAATATCTCCTCTACTTCTAATATTCTCTTATTTTCTCTTCCACCCAGTTCATCATACACACTTTACCATCAATTTTTTTTTTAACTTTAATTTTTATTTTCATGCAACATTTTCTCTCATTCCTTGCGTCCACCCAGTTACTCCTTGAATTCTTTCATTTACCCATATATCAGCTTTACTTTTTCGATTTTTTCTATAACGTTTAAACCCCTTTCACTCAATATCTCTTGCATATGGCTCTTGAACGAGAACCATATCCACCTCCCATTCATTCGCCCTCTCCCGCATTAACTCAGCCGCTACCCGGCGTCGTCCCAGATTTATCTGCAGAAAAGTTAACTTATCCATCACAGACTTTCATAGCTTTCCTACAACGCTCGGCCTGCCTGATAAAAACCGGACAACTTCTATCATTTGCTCTGTGGTCCCTTGAGACTCTTTCCAGCTCTCTACAGTTTACGCAAGTAAAGCAAGCTGGCAAGAGAACAGAAACTTAAAATTCGGTGTATATACTAGAAGCCAAAGCCTCAGGTTTTTTATAATATTTTTCAAATTCTATGACCAATAATTTCCACATACTAGAGTGCAAATATAGTCAAGATGTTTCCTTTAAAATGACTTGGGTGGAAAATCTGGATGTGGAAGTAGTGATTCCTTAGGCACCGGTTTTTTCACATTAAATGTTAGATGCTAAATGTATGACAGTTGTCTACGAAATAACCAAAATAATATTTTGCAAAGAATATAATGCAGAAATAAATTATATTACAATTAAATGTTTTTATCGTAATTACCTTTTATTTTTTTTGTAAAAGGATTTGGTTATTGTTAATAATTTTTGTAGTTATCCTATCCGGCATCAATTCGTACAGCTACGGCACTTCTCATTGTATAGGTATGTCTGTATTGTCTTCTTCCCCGATTAAATTGGAATTGTAAAATGAAAAAAATCCGAATTATATTATCAAAAAGCAGCAAAGAGTATCATCTTCGTTCATTTCATTTATGGATACTAGACTACATTAACAAACAAGATCTGCAAAAGTTTCAAACACGCTTTGATGACAACTTAATCCACTGCTCTAATATGTTGAGGTCAACCTTTTCACTTTTCATTAAATAATATTTTTTATTGAAACTTCAAATTTATTTTCCGACACGCTGGCGCTCTAATGATTGTAAAAGATAGGAAACTGATGCAACGCGCAGATATATGGCTAGTAAATTATAATTCCAATATTCTTATACAAAATATGTTTTGTAACGTTGAAAGATAAATACTCAATAATCAGGCACATTTTTTAAAATTCGTTATCTTAAAACATAGGAAAAAGAATAAGTAATATGTCCAATTAGTAATCGACGATTAAATATTTGACAAATAAATATATTGTTAATTCTGATATGTAAATATTGTTAATGATAATACATTAGTGTTAATTAAATACTGAATGATTAACTAATACTACAAAATATATAGTTTTAAATCTAATTGCCTCATTTATTTTAATGATAAGAAGTCATATAATACAATTTACACGCAGTAGACCATATCAAAGTATTCAAAATAGAAGAAATATGTGTTATGTTTTCTTAGCAATATAAAAATTCCTACAAATAAATTTATAAAACAACAGTGTTGTATGCCACGGATTTCCTAATATGGTTTAATGTGAAAAACTTTTTCAATCACTGAATTTCAGTTGGTACTCAGGTGTCCTCGAAATAGATACCAAGGACTTTAGGAAGAAATAAAGATAAATTCATAATGGATGCAACTTTCTTGCTTTGGTTTTCCAACGATTTTACTCTTCCTAAAGACTATTAAGAAGTTCCTAAGTAAATTTAAGATTCTTCACAAGGTGTCCTTCGATAAAGTCTGGAATTAAAACAATACGTTTTCAAATTTTTCAAATATTTATCAGAGAATTTCTTCAATATTATCATAGGAGGCTGCATTAATTTACATTAGTTGTCTTTATTATCATCTAAAGAACGTAGCAGAATAAACATGCACTAGCTGCCTCCGCGTTTTCTTCAACGAAATTTTGTGATTTAAAAAAGCTTTAGTTATTTGAAGCGACGAGATCCCTTGAAAAACATTTTTTTTGGCATACATTTTTCAATAAATATGTTCTGCGAGCTCAACTACGAAAACTTTCTGTATTATTTTTAGAAGTATTCATATAACACATTTTTTTGCCAAAGTGATTGAAGTTGTAAAAAAAATATTTATTTTTGCTATTTTATCCAATTTAACAGCTGATGATAAAGCATTCTGTTGAGTATTCATAAAGAGATTTTCCAGAAAGTGTAATTGTATAATTGCTTCATACTTATAATCAAAAAATCACACTGAGTTTTGAAAAATGTCTCATTCATTAATTACTAAATAATGCACTGTGCACCGAAAATTAAAGATATCGTGAAGAGCACAGTTTTCTTCATATTATATGCTTTCACAGAGTTTTGAAATGTTCAGAGTAACGAAGTTATCTCCCTTTTTATAGCATTCTTATTTTTTCTAATTTTCGAATACATGCAACGAATTTTGTATTTATGGTGAAGGCGCGGGTTCGAGTGAAATAGGTATTTTCTAAATAGTTGATAGTGAATTCTGGTATCAAAAGTTGGATTCGAAATTCATCAAAGTTTGAAAATTTTATCTTGAATATTAGGGAAATTATTTGAAAAAAATGTTTTCTTTTGTCTCACTTTAAGAGGATGTACTTCCTCAGGGATGCATTTTTGGATTAAGGTAAATTGGATTATACGGGCCCAGTTTGATCTCAGGAATGACAGGTTCCCGTCCGAGAACTCAATTCTGGGACACCCTGTATATATTATGGTGACGCAACCAAACACGAAATCTCGAATTTTATCTTGCATATGTGACGATTAGCTTCTATTTTGGGTCCACATGAAGTCCTGAAAATGTCATAAAAAAATATTGAGATTCAGATGTCGCTAGTGTGAGTCTTAAACTCGTCCAGTCATTTTAATTCTCACAATTTGAATTCATTCGGATATGACATTTTCGAATAAAGTACACGCTCCAGACGTGAGTCTTTGACATGGTTCTTGGGGTCGCTGAACACGATGGTCGTGGTTGCTTGTCTATACAGATGCTGCATCTCTTTGTATTAGCCAAAATATGTTGGAAAATAGCAGAAAACAGGCAATAGTTTAAGCTTAAGTGAGGTAAACTTTGAGAAACCATTTTTTTCTCAAGCTTAAACAAAACAGCATCGTAGTGGGAAAACACCGAGAAATTCCGGGTAGGCACGATGGTTCAGGATTTTTTTTTCAAAAGAAATGAGCGAGACAAAAATGAAAAATTTCTGAAAACGGGTAAATATCTATGCTTGAATAAGTAGAACTTCGAGCATCCATTTTTTATCTAAAACTCAAATTAATCTAGTAGTGGATACTTTTTGGGTATAATTTTCAGTTGCCATTTTGAACAATGGCGGCCAAAATTCGGTAATAGAAATTTTTCTTTAAATTTCATTTAAAAAAACGGAGTAAATATGTTTATGCATCGAATACGTGTTACCCTTTCTATAACTTGATCTATCCTGGTGGTACAAAATATTACAAAGATGTTTGGAATAAATTCATATGATACATCTACCTATGACCAAGTTATATGGAAGGGCATGGCTTCCTTAGCAGCAAAGCATGATAAAGATTTTAGTGATCATCTTAATTTACTGGAAGATAATGTAAAATATTCAATTGGCCATAGAATAATTGTTGTACATGATCCTCAGAAATTGAAAAAGTGCTTCCAATATGATCTTGCACCAAAGCCTCCCGAATTATTTGATAGTGTGTCCTTTAGAAAAAAGTCATTGCATTGAAGGTGACCATTTCATTATAATATGGATCAACCGCAGTTCGTGCAACACTGGAATGGAAATGTGCAAAAATAATCAATAGATCATTCTTGCGCATTCAGAAATTAGGAGATTTCTGTGATTTTCTCCGAGCGTCCTATACCTATACCACCAGATTTTCCACCAGTGTCCTGTGCTTAAAAATATGCTCCATTAACCAGTATAAATGCGTGAAACCAAGACTGTGATGTTCACCAATACGTGCCATAAGTGAAGGCTCGTCTCATAAAAACAGTACAGACATTTTGATAATGATTTTGATGGAATTTTCTAAAAAATCATTTGCCTTGGCAAACTTATGGAAAGAGACATACCTATATAAAATATTTATTCTCAGGAACATTTTCCCCACAAGTTTTTGTTTCAATCATTTGCTATCAATTTGTACGGTTATTCATATTTGACAAAATTTCGATACCGTTATTTGCCTCCAGTTTGGCGAAATAAAGAAATGGTGGTAGAAAGAACTGTAGATCACTGAAGTCTTACATTGTCTATTTATTTATTTTTGTCAATTAACAATTTTCAAGAAAATTATAACCGTATATTAACCGCCATTTCCTAAAATGGCGACTTGGGGAAAACCTTGGTTAGGGGGAATTTAAATCAAAGGCCTAATGAGAATTTGTCTATAAATTTCATTGCTTGTATAAATTTCTTTTTTCTGTTTTATATAAAATTGCTGCTCCATATACCTTGTAATTATTTTAATATTTATTTCACAGGCTGAAAGAAAAGGTTGTTCGGCAACAGAATATGGATTAGTATTTGGAATATTCGAATTTGTAGTATTTTTGATTAGCCCCATTTATGGACAACACCTTAATAAAATTGGGCCCAAGGTCACATTTAATGGAGGCATTTACACGACTGGCATATGTGCCATTTTATTTGGGTAAGTCACATGTTTTATTATTATCATGACAAGTAAAGAAATTAAATCATTTAAATTTATTTTATTTGTGAAGTAAAAATAATATTCATAAATCGTACGCTGTTACCGTTTCTCTTTCGTATCATATGTTTCGTGTTCATTTATGTATTTGGATTTGTTTAAATAATAAATAAATAATTGTAATTTTCAGTCTCCTAGATAAGGTGGAATCCCATGACCCGTTTATAATCTTAAGTTTTATAATAAGGATTGTAGAAGCACTAGGAAATGCAGCGTTTTTGACTGCCAGTTTTGCTATAATTGCAAAAGAATTTCCAGATAATGTAGCAACTACCTTTGTAAGTATGAAACATGACTGAAATTTTATTTTAATTTCAAGGATTACTTGGAATTCATAATTTATTTGCTTTTTTGTGTCGAAAAGGAAAGAGTCTCTTGAATCATTTTAAAATTGATCAGTGATCTTAATCTCAAGTTATTGCCTTCCTGGAAAATTATGTATTTCAATATTTGTTAGAGTAATAATATATTATCTGCGCATATAATGATAAGTGTGTTTGGTTTATTTAATTTAATTTAATTTAATTATTTCTACGGCACCTTTAAAGCACTCGAAAATAAATAAATTCATCAGTAAGTATAATAAGAAACTGGGTGAATTTGTCTTTTTGTTAGATAACTGCAGCATAGGAAAAATTAATTTGCTAGAACTAACTGAAAAAAATAAAAAAAACAAACCAAAGACAAAAATAGCTGACGATATTATTGCTATACTGTTAAGCAAAAACGTTCCTCAAAATTCCATCTTAGTTACAAGAACATTAGACAATACTGAGCTAAGACAAGACAATTGTATGTCAGTTAGAGAAATAATTGACTTGACGCCATCTTCCGTCAATGATTCACCTGCTTCTCCTGAACGTAGTGATTACGCAGAAATCATCGATATCAATGTGAATGACCAGCCCATTTTGGAACAAACAATGATTAGTGAAAATCGGCATTTTTTATATCCAAGACTTTCTCAGGAAACTCTTACAGTATAAATGGTGCGACTAAATGTGATGTAAATAGTTCACATGTAGTAAGTAAGGCGGCTGAAATAGGATGTAAGCTAAACAGTGTCTTTCATATAAATGTTCAATGTTTATCAACAAAATTACTTATGCTAGAAACCATTTTGTCAGAACTAAAGAATCCAAATATATTGTGTATTTGTGAACATTGGATGAACTTAATACAATCATCAGTCACCATTATTAAGAATTATAAGAATGTAAGTACCTTTTGTAGAACGACACATGTACATGGTGGGGTAGCCATACTTTGTAGAACTGACCTAACTAATAATTGTAAAGTTCTGTGCACAAAAAGATACTGCATTGAAATGGATTTCGAAATAGTAGCAATTATATATAATGAACATACTTGCGTTGCTAATATATATAGGTCACCTAATGGAAATATTAATAATTTTTTATTGAATTTGTCCCTATTCTTAGGAGACATTATTAACAGATTTATGCACATAATTCTAACAGGGGATTTTAATGTAGACAAACTATCAAACACAAGACAAAGTAAATCATTATCAGATATGATTGACTCCTTCTCATTAAGATCGCTGGTAAATGAACCAACAAGAATTGACTTGAGAGAAGGCTTCAATTCAAGTACAACCTTAGATTATGTTATTACAAATATAATGGATTGTAATGTAAAATTAATTGATTCGCATATATCGGATCATAAAGGACAATTGCTTAGTTACAACCTAATGAAAAATAATTGTACTGGCCCTGTTTTAGAAAAAAAGACAATACGCAGAATTTTTTCGGAACAAAATATGTTTTATTTCGCTAATCTATTTTATAACGAATTTGACCTATTTACTGAGGAACATGATAACATTAACGACTACTTCTGTGAATTTTTGGTGCACTTCCAGTGGTGTTTGGATATGAGTTGCAGAAAGCAAGAAATTTCAGTTAAAAAAAATAGCAAACCTCAAAACGATTCTAGAATAAGAAAAGAACTAAACGACTTAAACTATCTCTATCACATTGCTAAAAACTCTGGTTGTCCTGAATTAATGAAATCATTTAGAAATTATAAAAAATGCATTAATAACAAGATATCCAAAATAAGAAAAGAAATAAACACAAACATTATTGAAAATTCAAATAATAAAAATAAAACCTTATGGCAAATTGTTAATAACAGATTAGGGAGACAGAAAGAGAAAATGAGGGCTGGTATAAAAGTAAATAATGAAATAATAAATGACGATAAACAAATATGTGAAATATTTGCCAACTATTTTTCCACAAGTGTTAAAGATAAATTGAGTAATCATTTTGGAGATAACATATCAAATAGTTGTACGATATCCAGAAAAACTGTTAATTCAACAATTTCTTTTGAACCTGTCACAGGAGACGAAATTATTAATATAATAAACAATATGAAAAATAAAAATTCAATGGGTGTTGACGAGATACCTATTCGACCGTTGAAATTCAGTAAGTACGTTATAGCAGATTCTCTTGCATATCTTATTAATTTATCAATACATTTTGGACAGTTTCCTGATACATTAAAATTAGGTAAAGTAATTCCCTTACTCAAGAAGGAAAATCCACAATTGGTGGAAAATCATAGGCCCATAACTTTACTAAGCTACTTATCCAAAATTCCTGAAAAAGCAATTTCCAACAGAATACACTTATACTTAGAATCTCATAATATATTTACTGATAGTCAATTTGGCTACAGAGATAACAAATCCACAGAACTAGCAACTCTAGAATTTGTTCAGAAAATTTATCACTACCTTGATAAAGGTAAAAAAGTAGCTAGTCTGTTTTTTGATCTAACTGCCGCCTTTGACTCAGTTAATCCAAAATTTTTGGAGTTAAAGTTACAATCACTAGGAATAAATGGAAATATTTTGAAATGGTTAAGTTCTTATCTAGAAAATCGTAAAATCTTAGTTTCAATGAATTCACAAACGTCTGATACTGTTAATATGGAAATCGGGGTAGCTCAGGGTTCCGTTATTGGCCCACTTTTATTTCTTATTTTTATTAACGACTTGCCAGATTATATAACAGATGGTGAGGTATTTATGTATGCGGATGACACATCTGTAATAATTCACAGCGACACAATAGAACGCTTAGAGAGCAGAACTGCTGTAGTCATTAAACAATTTGAAGACTGGTGTTACAAAAATTCTTTAATTATTAATATGAAAAAAACAGTATTCTTATATTTTACAAATATTGTATGTACTAATAGTCCCAAAATAGAATACGTTCAGACCAGTCTGAAAACAACATTCTTAGGTTCCGTAATAGACGCTACGTTGAATTTTATCCCTCAAATTGATACTATCTGTACCAGGTTAGCAAAAACAACATTTGCCATTTTAAACTTAAAAAAGGAATTACATATTAATGCATTAACTACATGTTACTATTCCTTAGTGTATTCAGTCATTAGTTATAATATTAGTATATGGGGTCAATCGACTGAGGCAAATAGAGTTTTTGTAATGCAAAAGAGAATCATTAGAATATTATTTGATTTAAGCTATAGACAATCATGTAGACATACATTTAAAACAGAAAAAATAATTACTGTCACAGGAATTTATATTTTCAAAATATCTTGCTTCATGTACAAAAATTTGAACAAATTTAAAACAAATAATAATATTCACAGTTATTCCACTAGAAGTGCGCGAGAAATACATATTAAAAGTTTTAATCTTAGCAAATATAAAAAATCACCCTATTATGCTGGTAGTCATATATATAATAAACTTCCTGCAGAAATAACGTCCCAAAATTCCTTCAAATTATTCAGAAACAAACTGAAACTATTCTTAGCAGAACATTGTTTCTATAACATGACTGAATTTTTTAATCTGTGATAGAATTTCTTTAATGCTAAATATATATATGTGTATATGTGTATATATAATTTTAGTTGTGTATGACACGTACCTTATAAGTACATTTATTTGTTAGTTTGTGATTATGTTTTTCTCTTTATTGTATACTTTTTACAATTTTGTTTGTTTTATACACTTTTAATCCTATTGTAGGTACTCCATTGTATTCAATATTGTATTCCACATCTTTAAATCAACTTATTTGTAATTTTCTCTTCTTTTTAACTTGACAAAACCAATATTGTTCATGTAACAAGATTTATGGTGAATAAATTTATTCTATTCTATTCTATTCTATCACAGATTTTAAATTTTATTACATGATTTCCTTGAGCAAAATGATGTACTTATTATTTGCTGCAATCAAGAATCTGACTAGAAAAACGCAAGAGATCATTTTCATGTAGAATTGTCCGGGCTAATCAGAAAAAATATCCACATGAGAAATGTCATTGACTTACCACTTTTTGATAAAAAATATCAGAGGACATGTTTGCAGGGACGCCACTGGTGGAGCGATAAAATAACTTTTCTAACTAAAATATGTGGTTTATATTCTATTAACACACACCAAAGTAGAAAATAATATTTAAAATACCTTCTGAGATATTAAAAAAAAAAAAACGATTTGAAACAATAATTCAACACCACGTAGCAGAAATCGGTAAAGGTATTTACACAGAACTTCCCTTTTTATTTGTGCATGACGGCCACTCTAAAAAATTATTAATTACGAAATGACATTGAGAATAATAATCGGAATAGAGTTATCACTATTATTACAAAGAAAACCTGATAACTTTTGGTCAAAAAAATATACAGAATGCTCATCCAACACCAAAAATTCAATATTAAATAACAGGTGCAAAATATGGAAGGCTTGCGCAAATACCTTTACAAATGTTCACCATTGTTAAATTATTTCTTTGGATGACCAACCTGTACATTTTTAATAGAAGTATAATAGGTGCATATGCCAAATATTATTGCCATCTGTCACATTTTCAATTCCACATTCACGTAGTGGAGTGGAAGTATTAGCAGTGGTTAAAAAATTTCATTTTTTTAAAAATATTTCAAAAATGTTGATAAAAAAAATGTTCCTAATTTTTTTCTTTTTAAATACGCTTAGAATGTCATGAAACGTGAAAATATTAAATTTGAGCAAAAAAAATGTTTCCTTCTATTCTATGGTAGTGGTAAAAGAACACTACAAATAAAAAAAAAAACTTTTTTTTTAAATAGATTTAGAATGTCACGAAACATGGAAATTTTAAATTTAAGCAAAAACAATTTTTTTTCCATCTATTCTAGTGGTAGGTACATTTTTTTTCCAGGATGGTAAAAAAATGTTAATTTTTTTTTTCTGAAATAGGTTTAGAATGTCATGAAACGTGGAAATTTTAAATTTGAGCAAAAAATAATTTTCTTCATCTGTTTTATAGTAGTGGTAAAGTAATTTACTCAAAAAAATTTTCAATTTTTTTTTTTTTAAATAGGTTTAGAATGCCATGAAACGTGAAAATTTTAAATTTGAACAAATAAAAAAAATTTCCCATCTATTTTAGTGGTAATAAATTTTTAAAAAATATGCTTAGAATGTCATGAAACGTGGAAATTTTAAATTTGAGTAAAAAAAAATTGTTTTCATTATTAATTCTTTTTAGACGGTCCACCCGGTATATTTTCTAGTGAAAGTTTAACCATTTTTTCGCTGACAGTAGCGTCAGCTACTTTCCAAATTTGACTGTTCTCCGTCAAGAAGTTTTTTTAGTTAATGCACCAACAGACAGACAGACAGACTGATGGAACTGAAAGACCTATATTTCCGTAATCTACATGATCTGAAACGGGAAAATCCGAAAAAATGTCGGATGGTGATTTCTTCTCGAATACAATACTTCCCTTCGGTATGTGAGGGAAGTAAAAAAATTAAGGCGTTGCTGACATATGCTCATATAAAAATTTCTTCATAAAATGACTTAGGTAATCACACACTGAAATATTAGCACGTCATTAAGGAACACTCTGTATAACACGTATAACCGACTGTTCTAAATACCCAACTATGAGGTAGATTGCCAAATGATGGACAACGATATGTGACTAGGTTCGCTTGGATTAGCACTAAAGCCTTTGTTTATAGGTGGGTTATCTTATCCCTCCTAGCTGCATAAGGAATCACCACTTCCATATTCAGATTTCCCATCCATGCATCTTTAAACGTAAACATTTTGATATTATATTTACATTTCAGCATGGAGAAATAGTTACTCGTAACATTTTAATAATATTTTAAATCGTCTGGGCCTGCCCAAAATGGTAATGGGGCTTATCTGAAAAAATGTTTTGAAAACTTTTGTACTTGTATATTATACATACTAATACAAAATTTTATTTTGACAATTCCTTTAAAAATGGAGTGGTATTATCGGAGGTGGTGGTGGGGGGTGGCAGATGTCAAAAAAAATTGAAGTCTTGACTTCTAGTATTTACACCAAATGCAAAGTTTCTGGACTCTTACTAGTTTGCTTTACTTATTTACCTCCATTTACCGGCATGTACCCCCCCAAATCCTTAATAAAATAAGTTTATATAATGTAGTTCCAGATCTCATTATAGTACATACGTGTACCAAATTTCAATATCTTGAACCGTTCCGGAGTAATCGTGCACGCAACAAGAACTTACAGACAGACAGAAAATCTTTCTTCGCTCAAGTCTAAAATCTCGACGTTTCAAACCCATTTCAACAAAACAATTTTTGAATTTTTTTGACGAACTCACATAGTTAATGAATGTCAAGTATCCAATTGCCGCGCCGCACAGTGTGGCAGAATGTACAAAATTCGCTCTAAGGCTCGATTTTTGAGATATCTACTTGAATTTTTTTTATTCACAATTATACAGTAATAATTAAATTGTCTTGCATGTCGAAAGTTAGAAAATACGACATTTCTATTTTTTTTCCTTCTTCAATTCTTTGGGACTTTCTAATTTGATTCGACAATTGAACTGAAATCGGGTTGGAAAGTAATATCTCGGGTTGGAAAGTGGCCACTTTCCAACCTGAATATTAAAAACGACGGGACGTCACTTTGACATTTGTCCTTTGATATAAGAATTTTAAACGGTTTATTTGGCTTTTTTTAACATTGGAAATGTTCGTGTTTGTATATGGGGGCCAAGTTACCAGTTTTCGTTCAAGGTAAAAAGACAGCGGTGTCGCGGTCGAGTGAGACTGTCGTATATGCAACGGCTGATATATGCAAACGTAATATGGGTTGCATATATCACAGGGGGTCAAGTTACCAGTTTTCATTTAAGGTCGAAATACAGCGGTGTCGCAATCGAGAGTGGATCGAAGCTGTTTCCGGAAAAAGCTTATATTTTAGGTATGGTGTTATCATTGCCAATGTCTCGATGGTTGCAAGAATTGCGAAATCTGTGAATTTTTCTTTAAGGAGGATGATTGTGAATAAAATAGTATACAAACCTTGGTGAAAAATTTCATTGCTGTCTCGAGAATTAGTTGACCTCGGCGCTTCGCGCCTCAGTCAACTATCTCGTCTCTCGACAACAATGGAACACTTTCCACCTCGGTTTGTAATATACTATTAAATACTCAGAAAGGAGTCTGAAATAGTGAGCCACTGTGCCTTTTTTGAAATTTTTTGTTTTCATGGAAGGGTTAAGGTCATTCAAGGTCAAATTCGTCTTTAAACGTCAGCCCCTATTTTGTATTACAAATTTGGATTGTCTGACTAAAAATAGACTACTTTTGTTCGAAATATTTTTTTTGTCATTGTTTTAGTTATCCGGCGAGGAAAAATCAAATTTTAGAACTTTGCGATGTTTTCACTCGATAAAGAAGTTTGAACAAAAATTGCAAGAGGCAAAAAGAGTTTGGAATCATCCCGCGAATATTCTCAAATTTATTGGAATTGTCCAATGCACTTTGCACTTTGTGGAGTTTTCAGGTACATCAAAAAGGGCATTGGACAATTCCGATAGAATTTGCGAACATTTACGGGATGATTCCAAACTTTTTTTTTGCCTCTTGCAATTTTTGTCCAAACTTTCTCTTTTTCGACTAAAAAAATCGCACAACTGTAAAATTTTGATTTTTCCTTTCCCTTTTTTTTTGTCTAGTCGGTCCCCATTACCAGTTTTTTTTAATGACATGAAACTGATTACACCCTGTATAATGTAATTTAAAATAGCTATTATTTGAATTAAAAACGCAGGTAAGGTAAAAAAAGTAACCAAGTTGTTCTGAATCTATGCTACGCTGTCACATAATATGCTCTACACTTCTACAGTCCGAGCCGGTCTTTAATGCACGATATAGCATATCATTGTTTCGTCCACCGCAAACGTTGTACGGATGTTCGTAATGAACATTTTTCATGTCACTGGTCACGTATATTTAAATATTATCGTAGCGGATATTGCAACATCCCTTGCTATAACATTTTTGTGACCCTTCCTAAGACGATTGCTATGAATGTGTGCTGCGAGATTTGAGTACAAAGACTCAACAGATGTGTAGTTATTTTTGTGTATAAGTTGAGATTTTAACAAGTAAACATTCTAATTATAGAGTTATTTAAGATTACTATTACACAAAAATTATACTATTATACAAAATTTAATGCAAATACAGTATACAAAATTAGTAATGTAGTAAGCATATTATTTTAAATTGCAAAGGAAACGAGAGCTTTGTCTATTATTTACTTTTGTCTTGTTCTTCTCTTTTAGACACAATTAATACAATGGTTTTATTACAAGAGATCTAAATATATAGAGAGCCGGCTGTATAGATTTCCTATGAATAAGATACATGAAAATCTTTATGTGAGTAAGTACTACTACAGACAGGGAGTCACTTTTCAATTTTGCAAATTTTGCCCGCGTCATGGAATTGTGACGTCACTTCCGGTCACGATTTTTTGTGTCGTCGAATACAAGAATAAAACTTACGTCAAAATGTAGGTTTTGAGGTATACAATGAGATTGTAGAGGGCTGCCAGACTTAATTTACCCTCAACCCTGAGACACCCTCGATTAAAGTAATTTTTTTTCTGTTTTCTTAAGTCATCGAATACATGAATTATTTTTTTTTTGTTAAAGTTCAAGCCTTCTAGTTATTAAAAAAATAGGCTGCCTCTTCTTATTTGCCTGCATCCTCCCATTTTGACGTCACTTCCGGTAAAATTCCATGACGCGGGCAAAATTTGCTTATATGAAAAGTGGCTCAGTGTAGGTCTGTAGTATTACTTACTCACTCATACAAAGTTTTTCATGTATCTTATTCATAGGAAATCTATACAGCCGGCGCTCTCTACCTAAAAATACTTGTTATATTTAACTGACGTAAATACGAAAATACGATGTTGATTGATTGCCTGATTGATTTACCAGAGTAAAGTGGATATTTCTATCCATTTCGGGCATGGAGACTTGTTCTACCACGCAGCCCGATCGCCCGTCGAACGGCGAATTGCAGTCGCCCAGTCGTCCATTACATATTCATGCGATGACCGAGCGGCTCCACTCGACTGACCAACGGACGATCCCACCGTGTGTCGGAACAAACCCCCGATGCTTTTATATACTGCCGGACCGGATGCATACGCTGGATTGGACATTGGACATGCTTGTTGTCAGCAGCGAGAGCCGCATGACGCATGGGGTAGGAATATAGGATGGAGCGTGTAGGTATTTGTGAGATTCTTCTTCTTGGTTTCATCGGATGGGAAGTGTAGGCGTTTGTGAGATGCTTCTTTTAAGATTTCGTGCTTCTTTTAACTTTCAGGTTTCTGTGAGATGCTCCTTTTTCGTTTCTGTCTGTTATCATCTTCTCTCCTATTTTTCTTCTGAGTTTTCTGTTTCTGAGTCTGGCAGTATGTATATCCTTGATATTTCTTTATTATATTCCATCTTTTGTTGTGCGGTTCTTTCCCAGTGTGTATATCCTTTCCTAGCATATTTATAATCCTCTCGATTATTGTTAGCCATGTGTAGCATGGCCTCCCTATTTTCAGTTAGTTGCTGTTTAGTCTTAGCGCATTCTTTAGTAGGTGTGTCGTGTCTCGTCGTTGGACGTGTCCCCAGTATTTCATTACGTATGATTCTATTCTTTTCATTATTGTCTGTCCCTGTAGTAATGTTGACATGTTCTGTCGTTTTTGTGGTTTTCCTGTTTTTGCTAGCAGTTGGATAATGTCCCTTTCAGCTCTTCTCAGGCTTCTTCTGTTTTCCTTTGTCGTTGCTGCGTTTTTGACTCCATATATCGTCGTAAGCATTGTGATCGTCGTGTATATCTTTTTGGTTAGGCTCCATGGTGGCTTATTTTCCTCAATGATGGGTAATAGAGCTCCTGCGTCTCTGTAGGCTGTTTTGATTTTTCCCTTACCGTTTCCCCCCTTTTTAGTTGATTCGTTAGGTATGTTCCTACGTATTTCATTCTATTCATGGTTTTCAGGGTGTAGTCTCCTATTTTGTATTCTTCCCCACTTGTTTTTAAGTACAAAAAACCGCCGCCTAAAGAATCACACTACTTCCACATCTAGATTTTCCATTCGAGTTTCTTTAATCGAAAACACCTTGATACTATCACTTGTACTATTATATGTGGAAATAATTTCTCAAGAAATGTAGTAATGTCATCATAGTTCTCTCAAATGTTATCTGCGATAATTTTAGTGATATTGATCTTATTTGTTATATAACTTTTGAAGAAAAAGATTTTAATTATTTTTTTTTGTGGATTGAATGCTGTATTTTTATACAAGCGTGAAAGTCATGATATGCTGCGGCCGACACAGTATATTTTAGTGAAAAAAAAATTAGGTACAATATGTGCATTTGTACATGTCTAAATGTTATTGAGTGTGATTTTAACATTACTATTTTCAACATTGGAAATGTTTATGTTCGTATATGGGGCAGAGTTACCAGTTTCTGTTCAAGGTCAAAAGACAGCGGTGCCGCGGTTGAGTGAGGCTGTCGTATATGCAACGGCTGATATAGACAAATGTAATATGGGTTGCAAAGATCACACTGGGCCAAGTTACCAGTTTTCATTTAAAGTGGAAATACAGCGGTGTAGTGGATCGTGCTGTTGCCGGACAAGGCGAAGCCGAGTCCGGAAAAACTTGGAAAAGTTGGAAACGATTATGTTTCATGTATGGTGTTATCATTTCCAACGTCCCGATGGTTGCAAGGATTGCGAAATGTGTGCATTTTTTAATTACAATGACCTCGCGCTTCAATAAAAATATCGGCATTTGTTCTAGAAAAGAAAAATTATTAAAGCCTTTTTCCTTCAAAATTTTATAACAAATAAAATCCATATCACGAAAATTATTTCAGATAATATCTAAGAACTGAAAACCGCAACAAACTATGATAGTACAAGAAGGTCATTTGTTTTGTATATACAGCAACAATATAAATAATAAAAATGAATCTAAAAAATCTGGTATGCCATGGAAACCGTATCTTAGAATCCACAGATTGAATTTTAAATGACCAACAAACGTCTTAAGGTTGTTGTCAAACTCATCAGAATCCCATTATGAGACTTTACGACTGGCACAAACTTAACCCAGACAGCACAAAGTTATCCTACGGCCATCCTAGGGATATCGAAGCAGGATATAGCAATATCCTGAGGATATCCCATAATGATCCCATTGCTATCCCTGGGATCTCGAATTTACACTAGTTTCGATATCCTCAGGATATCCCACGGACGTATTTTTGTATATCCGTAGGATTATCCTGGGACCCTTAGAGGATCTGTTTTATGCTATCCCCAGGATATCGCTGTAGGCTTTCTGGGGCGTAGTTTACCTAAATAGCCAGACTGCAAGTTGCTTTCAAACAATGTTAGCAACTTGATACTCTATGCCATTCGTTGCATAGTAGACTGTTGCATTTCATGCAAAAATATTTTTACTACTTGAAAGCATATTATGTTAGTATTGTTTACTTGAAACTATATCACATTTAAATTTATAATAGTAACAAAAATATTATTTTGACATGAAATGCTTAGTTTCCTACTCTTTGGAGCACACAATGGATAGGGGGACAAGCTGCCAATTTTGAAAGCAAATTTTCGATCAGTCTTTGCTATTTAGATTACTGAACAGCGATTTCTTTGGTATCGTCTTGCACCATTCATCTCGGAGTTCTGTTACGTTACCTCTGCACTATCCCAATTCTACAATAATAAATGTGATGGTTTGAAGATATGAGCATATAACGTTTACATCTTAAACCATTCTATTGACAAATTTCGAAAAAATAGACGCTGTCCTCTGTCAGTAGAGCACATTTTTTGATGTTGATGTTATTGTTATTATCTAATGTGGTGGCATTGCGGAGGGCAGCCTAGTCACTATATATACAGTGTGTCCCAGGGATAGATGTAACAAGAGGTGTAATGGACCAAAAATTTTGGAATTTTGAAATGGTATTTGGGGATTGAGTCCTGCTTGTTGTAAAACTAAGGTATACCAAAAATGACTTGATTTGGTCTACAGGGTATTTTATAAGCAAAGTTGTAAAAATCACCACTAATAAAGTACCTTTATTTTTTAAGATATGAAAAAATTCCACTAAGAAAAGTTATTTAGAATGCAATTTCATGCCTCTATACCAAATTTCAGGAATATAAAATTATTTTTTTGAAACTTTTGAACCGTTCAATTAAAACTGCATAGAAATTATTTTTTGTGAATTAATATTTAATGTTGTGTATGTAGAAGCTAAATTTTAGTTACCAATAGCCTACTTTTTGAGATTATTAACATTTGCTCCTACACAACTTTGAATATGAATTCAACTCTTAATTCGCAAAAAAATGGGAAGATTCAAAAAATAATTTTATATTTCTGAAATTTAGTACAGAGGTATAAAATTGCATTCTAAATAACTTTTCTTAGTGGGATTTTTTCATATTTTGGAAAATAAAGGTACTTTATTAGTGGTGATTTTTACAACTTTGCTTATAAAACACCCTGTAGAACACCAAATCAAGTCATTTTTGGTATGCTTTAGTTTTACAACAAGCAGGTCTCAATCCCCAAATATCATCCCAAAATTCGAAAAATTTTGGTCCATATTACACCTCTTCTTACATCTAGGTATATCCTGGGACACACTGTATACTGGCGAAGCATCCCATACCACTCTCTTTTCATTTTTTAGATTAATTAAACTGATGTTGGCGATATAAAATACCCAGAGAACTTAAAAACTTGTTAAATATAGCTGTAAAAGGTTAATATTAGAGTAGTATTTAAAAATAAGACACGTTATCAATATTTTTATTATTTTAAAATAAACGTAACAAAATAAAACAAAAATGTCCAACGAAAATGAAGACACTAAACCAATATTGGGAATTTCTTGTAAAATACTTGTGCATGTGTGATGTTCTTTTTGGTTTTGTATAAATCATCGTTAGTGCGTTGTTCGCAATTCATTTCTGTAAAACAAACAGTGTTATTAATAAATACCTCTTCTTGGATACACTGAGTGCAAGAAAAATAACCAGTATGACCTTTAATCAATTTTATAAACGTTTTTGCAGGAGCATCACAAATAAAAGCTTTAATTTTAAAAGTCATCATATTATTTTTTTAAATAAAACCATTATTAGTTAAACATCAACATCAACAAAATCCCTTAAGAAAAAAATTTGGATCCATAGGCTTTTCATAACCATAATATATTCCTGCAACAGCAACTAAATTTCCAAATGGAAATAAAGAAACTGATTTTGTTCGACATTTTCCCGCAAACTTTTTTTTAGGTTAAGTAAAATTAAATTTATAAAAGCTAATTTTAACAAAAGAATACTTAACGCTGAAAATAACTGCTTACACTACACACTACACTACGCACGTTATATACACTTATTATAAGTAATAGATACATATAATTCTTAAAAACAGAAACGGCTTCTACAGCAATCCAGCGATGACACATGCACAAAACAATTACAAATTAAACCAGGAATCGCGATGGCGTGATGATGCGGTCGATGATAACAAAGTGCGCATGCCTAAATTTTAAAATGTTTCAGTTTGCCAATAAACTGTTCACGAGGTAAAATGATTAACAAGTAATTGTATAAAAAAATTATATTAATTACTATTATACTCTTATGTAACCCTGGACAAAGTAATATTTAGATAGAATATTTGATGAGTAGTAAAGATAAGAAACTCAATATTGTTTTAAAAGTAATTCTGACGTCATATGTTATTTGGTCACAGCTCGATACTGGCATACCTTTCTACTTCAACCACTGAATACACATTCTTTTACTCAACGATTTGAATTTGACATTGTTCTAGTTTATTCTATATATTTATACCTTTATTTATGTTCTATATATACCAATATATTTATAAATTGTGTACAAAAGTATTATATATCGGGTGATTTTTTCAATCTGAAACTTTCAAATATCTCGAGTAATAAAAGCGCACTTTACGAAAAAATGTTTCAAACAAAAGTTGTAGAATTGGATGGGGGCAGTTGCAGCATATATGTCACTTTGACTTTAGGTGGAAGGATTATAGGTCATTCAAGGTCAAATTAGTTTTTTAAATGGAAACCCCTATTTTTTATTGCAAATTCGGATTGCCTGACCAAAAATAGACTACTTTTGTTCGGAACATTTTGACTGAAATTATCATTTTTTTTAGTTATCCGGCAAGGAAAAAATCAAAATTTTTGAAATTTTCGATTTCATATTCTAAAATAAAATGTGTGCCTAAATAAATATAGTTTAATGTTTTACCGTTTTTGTACAAATAAGTTTCTTTAAAAAAGTGGTAAAAATCCCATCCCATCATTGCGGATATCCGTGGGCAATCCGGACAGGATAACCCACGGATATCGATTCTATTACATCCGTAGGATATATGTATTTTGTACAACTATAGGATATTAACATCCCGTCAGGATATCCGTAGGCAATCAGTTGCGGATATCCTACGGATATCCATAATTTGATCTTTACAGGACATTAATATCCAGTCAGGTCAACCTTGGGATGACCTGGGGATATGTCCATGGGATAATCCCAAATCTGGGACAACGGGACTGTGATAGGATATCCTCAGGATATCGTGTGCTGTCTGGGAATTATCATATATGCCATCGGTTTTGTAGTAACCATTATTTTAGAGAATTCTGTGCTATACCAAAAAGGTATGTGTAGGTTTTTATCCTCTCTCCCTTAGTTTTCAAGATATTTACCAAAGAGCGCAAAATGAACCCAATTAGTGCCTATATATGTTATTAATATTGTTAATAATCTTTTTATAACAAAAGAAGGAGTAGTACATACCTCACAATGAGTATTGAAACCTAAGACAATTTCGTTTTTTATGACGGTAACATTTTAGCGGCTCTAATGATTTTAGAAAAATATTAGTATTCAGTAAGGTTATGAATAATTTAATTATACCAAAATATTCCCTTTAAATCTTGACATTGAGATATTTTTTAGGCATCTCTTGAAACCTTTTTCGGTTTGGGATTAATAGTTGGTCCAACGGTTGGTGGAGCACTATTTCAAGTTGGTGGATACACGTTACCTTTTGCTGTTATGGGATCTGCGCTATTCATGTCTGCTATTTTAACTGCTATAGTTTTACCAAAACACGAAGAAGCATTTGATAGAGAAGTAGGTCGTAAGTAAAATTTTTTAAACTATCAATTTATTGCAGGTAATTGTAAAATTCTATAAGTTTCTCTTTCACTGTTAAACAAAGCATTGCATATTCTTGTTTCAACTTTTTGTTCGAGTACAGTGAAACCATGTTTACAATATTTTTCAATTTATTTTTATTTTCAGCATCAGTATTTAAAGTACTCAAAATCCCAGGTGTATTATTGTGTTCGTTTAGCATTACCGTGACAAGTATGTCAATCGGCTTTCTTCAGGCTACCTTGGAACCACACCTTCGTCAATTCTATTTGGCACCAGTAATATTAGGACTTATGTTTGTTATAAATGGAGGTGTATATGCGGTTACAGCACCTGGATTTGGATGGCTTTGCGATCGGTTTGGCACTCCGAAGTATGTAACAGTCATAGGAACAGTACTCGTTGCTGCTGGTTTTAGTTTAATTGGACCTGCACCATTCATTCCAGTACCAAAGTGAGTATTATTATATATTTTGTAAGGAATATAAAATATAAAATAACAAGATATCAACGACGTTTCTATTTTATTGAAAAATTTAATGAGAAGATATAATAATAATATGTTTGACTAAAATTGGCTTTCGGTTTCACAGAGAGTTAAGAAAATAAGATATAAAACAAGTCAATCTGTTTCTCCTATACTTGTACAAAGCTTATTCCAAAAACAGTCAGTACGATAGTATCTGACTATTATAATTCATATTTTTTCCTCTTTAAACATTTTACATTCTCCACTGCATTGTGCTCTCACTCCAGAGTACGCGTAAATTCTAGATCGGTGGTCGCATTAGTGCTAAACAGTAAAAAGTATATAGTAAATGAAACGTGGTCTGAGGAGTGTCATTAAGTTCATAGTTTTGAAATCCAAAAAGCAATATTCAGAGTGACCAAATATTATGCACGGTAAAATTAAACTACCGTTGGATTGGTACAGAACTTGCTTCTCGACGGTCTTTCGAGTCTACCTACCGAATTTAAAATCTAATAATAGGAAATTAGAGATTTAATTTGACGGACATTAATAGAGTACTTTCGGCATGTACTAAATAAAATAATATACATCCTACATACAAGAGTAAACATTATACTTCATACAACTATTGCATCTTCTATAGGATACCTTCGCAGCTTTTTACAAATAATAGTTTTAGACATTTTATTTTTTAGTAAAGCAAAAATTGTTGGTACACCAATCATGTAAACTTAGCTTTAGTATACGTTAATGCTGTCGTCTCTCAGTAGTAGTAAAATATTCATTCTGTAAAATAGTGTTGCCTTGTTGCTTTGCAAATAATAAAGTTATTATGATTTGTCTTTAAATTAAGTCTTTTATACTCAAATATCCTCAAAGTGGTTATGGGTCCAGAAGTATATAAAAGACTTAACGGGAAATCGCGAATTGTGGTAAAAAAGTGGAAAAGCCGGTAGTAAGGTTAAGTCATGACATGTGGAAATATTTTTTCGCGCGAAAATTACAGTGCGGACAAGTGCGGAATAAATTCGAGAAAAACGGTGGAAAGTGAATAAGGAAAAATAAAGAAATATGTTTAGTAGTCGTAATCAACAACTCTTTAATGTGAAACCATTTGATGCGACGAATTTTTCAAATTGGGAATTCAGAATAAAACTAATTCTGGAACAGGCAGAGGTGCTTAATATGCTGATAGACAATCCACCTGAGGGTGTAGCTGATTTGATAGAATTTAGAAAGAAGGACAAATAAAATCGAATCAAAATATACTTTATTGTTCAGAAGAAAGAGTGTCTCATAAACAAAGTAAATAAGCGTAGGTCCATAACATATGTAGTTTACACAGTGCACCTACATTATGTCAATACAGATTACATATAAATTTTAATACAATAATTATAATAGTTAATATAAAAAGTCAGAAAAGACGATAAGATAAGGTAGTAAATGCCTAATTAGAATGTATCATTATAGTACGCGTCTAAATTATAATAGGGTTTAACAATTAACGGGCTTTTAACCGCCTTTCTGAAATTTGTATTTGAGCTCATTTCTTTAATAGTATTCAGTAAGTGATTGAACATATCATAGCTATTGTAAATAATTGAGTATTTGACTAGAGTGGACCTGGGAATTGGTAGAGTAACGTTATTGACTTGCCGAGTTACATATTGTATGAAGGAATTATTCATAATAATACTTTTATGCTTATGAACTAAACAATCTGTTTCTAGAATGTAAATGGATATCACAGTGAGAAATCCGTATGTCAAAAACAGTGGCTTACATGATTCACGAATTCTAGTTTTGTGCAGGTAGCGAATAGCACGTTTTTGAAGTACCAATATTGTTTGTAAAAGATATTTACTGCATGCGCCCCAGAAGGCAATACCGTACTTTAAGTGTGATTCGATTAGTGAGAAATAAGCAGTCTTAGCAGCTGCATAAGCCAGTTCATTTGTGATCACTCTGATAGCGTAGGATCCGGATGCTAGTTTGTTACTAAGTATTTTAATGTGTTCGTTGAATTTTAACTTGCAGTCAATGTTTAGTCCAAGAAATTTTGAGCAGCGTTTATTTTCAAGAAAATGGTAACCTAGGGAGACACCAAAGCTAAAAATGTGTTGGTAAGTTGTCTTGATGATAATATGCTTGAAACGGTTAAATCTAAGACTACAACAAAGGAAATAATGGAAACTTTGAAAGGGACATATCTAAAGAAAACCATACCTACACAGGTTAAACTGCAGAGGAAGTTAAGAGGATTAAAGTTTTGCGAAGAAAAACCATTAAATCAATTTCTTACTGAATTTGATAAAACAATCTATGAACTTAAAGCAGCTGGAGGAAAAATTGAGGAAGGTGAAATAGTATCACAACTTTTATCTGCAATGCCAGAATCTTATCAAACTGTAACTACGGCCATAGACATAATGTTTTGTTAAGATGAAAAGTCTGTAACGGTTGACTTCGTCAAAAATAAATTACTAATGGAGGAATCAAGACAAGAAAAAGAATGAGAATGAAGGAGAATAAGGAGCAGCTTTTAATAGTGAATATCGCACAAAAAATGAAAATACTAAAAAAACTATAGACCATTTTCACGAAAAGGAACAGATTTTTCACAGAATACAGGTACTTCAAATCAAAATTTTCCCTTTCAATGGCACAAACGGTCTCAGTGCAGAAAGGATCCTAGAAAGAGTGGGGATCTGGAAATCAACGTTATGGTGGAAACTCTTAGGGAAACTATGGTGGAAAGCAGCATGTAAATGTGGTTAAGGGTGAAAGCACAGAAGCTGATGATGGTACTTCATTTCTGACTATAGAATTTGAAAATACAAATGTGACAAAATGACGAGTATGCACATTTTGTAAATTGTGATAAAGTAACTGTTATAATTGTCAGTGGTGCCACCGACCATTCAATAAATGATAATACAGGAAGATTTTTATTTTATGAACAGAAAATTTCACATAATGCAAGTGCAGCAAAAGAAGGTGAAAGTACAAAAGCCGTAAAACAAGGAAATTTTAATTATTTCTTTTATATTCAAACATCCTCAAAAAAAAAATCTATATATTCAACCTACTCGAACTTGGCACCTTTGGATCTGCAGGCGAGAGCTTTAACCAGTAGATCGTCATTCATTGCTTTAAAATATTTTTATTGTGAGACATCTTTTATTAGCGAAGTGTATTATCAGTTAATGATAGACAATAACATTTCATTTATTCAATTACAAAACTCAAAAATTAAGAAAACGGTTTTTGTCTTACTCGCTTATTGAAGGAAAGTATTATATCGTGGAGAAATCATCCTCCGAAGTTTCTTCTGATTTTCATGTTTCAGGCAAAGTAGATTACGAAAATTACGGTCTTTCAATTCCATCAGTCCCTCTATCTGTAGGTGTGTCGGTTTGTTGGCGCTATATTAAAAAAACGGGGGAACGGTAAAATTTAATACGCTACTGACAACTAGAAAATGGGCATACTTTCACTAGAAAATGTACAGAATGAACCGCTTATAAAGTTTGAACAATGTGTGAACTACATGCCAAATAATAGACGGTCTTCTAACCGGTCACTGCCGACTCAATAGACATCTGAGTCTAATGGGTGTGGCAAAGGACGTAACATGCAGATTCTGCCAATACGCAGAGGAAACTTCAGTCTATGTATTGTGCCATTGTGAAGGCCTTGCTGTACTGACCAGAACCAAAAACTGACAGCTACATTAAGGGGCTCTTATTAAGGCTGCAGAGTCTTATACAAAGGACAAAGCTGCATAATTAGCTCTAAGGAAAATAAACAGGAACATCACAATAGATCCATGGAGGTCGGTGGTCAAGGCTAACCAGCCAGCTCCTCCTTCTAATATAATCTACCCCCAACCCTACATCGAAATATGCTCAAATATAATCTAGTTCCAGATCTTATTGTAATAGATATGTACTAAATTTCAAGTCAATTAACTTTATTTTGTTAACACCTTTAATAATGTAGTGGGGGTGGCAGCTGTCAAAAAATAATATGAGTTTGTCGTGTTCTACTTTTCATGAGTACACCATTGTATCTGTGAAATTAAAAAATGGATTAATTTCAATTTCGGATAAGTTGTGCACCTCAAGGTAACTTAGAACGCATATATCTATTTAATTTATTCATAGACGCGTTTGGTTTAGACCCTCATTGGTCCCGTTTTCCCGTTACTCTGCAATGGAATAAGCTCAAAATATAATCTAGTTCCAGATATCGTCCATAGTACACACATATACCAAATTTCGTTAATTCTTCTAATAATGGTCTGGGTGTGGTGGTGGACTTACTAGCTTGCTTCAGTTTTTTACCCTGTATGTACACTAAACATAAAATTTCTAGACTCTTACTAGCTTGACTTACATGTTTATCCATATTTGTCTCTTACCCCAGTCCTTCTACGAGATAAGTTCAAATTATAATCTAGTTTCAGATCTCGTTATAATACCTACATGTAGTAAGTTTCAAGTGATTATCTTCATTTTATTTTGTTAAGCACTTTAAAAATGGAGTGGGAGTGGTGGTGCGGGTGGCAGATGTCACAGAAAAGTTGAGACCTCGGCTTCTAGTATATACACCAAATTCCAAGTTTTTGGATTCTCACTTTACTTATTTACCCCTATTTCAACGGAATAGATAGATAGAAAAATAGATAAATGAAATGTATTTAACTCTGCGTGCTAGTTACAAAAATTGGATAGAATATGTCAAGTAAAAGTATATAAAAAATACGATATATTCCAAACATTATATAATAATTTACAAACATTATAAAATACATACATACAGGGTTATTCAAGGAAAGCGGGTATTAGATTAGTTTAAAAATTTGAAAATCGGGTTAAGGGAGTTTTTGGATATGGCGGATCTAACGAAAATATTTTAATGCATGTGTTACTTCCGCTTATACCGGATGTAGCACCTAACTTTGTTATTTTAAATGGTATACCCTATATTTTATTTCATTTTTGGATTCCTCATAAAATTTAGCTTGGGCTTATGTACCATATTGTACCTACCAGTTTTCGAGATAATTAATATGTTTGGAGACTTTTTACGGTTCCTACCTCTAAAAAAATCGATATCTTTTATCATGTGGCAGATATAGAGATTTTCTTTTCAAACTTTTACAAGTTACCTATGATCTAACTAAAAATTGTCTTATATCTTCACAATGCCACACATAGTACTTTGTTTTCATTGTTTTAGTTCAAACGTACAAAAGTCATTTTTTTCAAATGAAACCCTCTATATATTTCCACAGAGTGTTTGCATCGATTCCCTATATATATCTCTCTCGGTTTTCTTATTATGGACGAAGTTTCGTAAAGTGTAGATATACAATCAGCACTGTACAATGTACATACAGCTACATACATAGTAGGCAATGAACAATTTCAGAATGTCTTGTTTTACTGATATAAACAGCATACTTTATAAAATATTTATAATTCTATGAATTATCAAATGGATGGTTGCGGTCCACATAATACGTGGGAAGTGTATGACGAATTAGTAGCATCGTTCGAATTTACGTGGTAGGCAAACCACCGAAGATCAGAGATGGCCAGCAAGGTCTCTTGATTTGATCCCCTTGACTTTTACCTTTGAGATAATATCAAAAAAATAGTATATGCCACCCCGGCTACTACCAAAGAAGTTCTGAAGAACAGAGTACGGGCTGCATTGTAGCAAATAAATTCATTGAGCCACTGTAAGGACCGTAAATTGCTGCTGCTTATCAGCACCAAAGTGGAGGACATTTTGAAGAGTTGTTGCATTGAATATGTGTTCATTGATTTTGTAAATTTTGATTCAAAGTATTTGTTATAAATCTATAGTATAAAATAATCTCTTATTTTTTATGATATTATCTTGATAATAAACAAACAATTTATTATCAATTATCTACATGATTATTCTCGTTTGTGATAAAAAAAACAAGTTAGGTGACTTGTAATGGCTACTAACAAACAGTGCTGACTTTGCATGTACATTTTATAAAAATTCGTCCATAGTAAAAAGACCAAGAGAGGTAGGTATAGGGAATGCTAGTATCAATTAATGCAGAATTTAATACTCTAGTAAATTATGTGAAAATATACAGGGAGTTCCATTTGAAAAAATTAACTTCTGGACCTTTGAAGTAAAATCATGTTCGGCTGTGATAATAAAATACTCTGTATGATATTTTGACAATATAAGACCGTTATTAGTTAGATCGTAGGGTTGTATAAGTTTGAAAATAAAGTCTCTATATCAGCCACATGATAGAACATGGGCTGATATAGAGGGTAGGAACTGTCAAAAATCTCCAAAAATAATAATCATCTCGAAAACTGGTAGGTTTAAGAGTACATTATGGTACATAAACCCAGGCTAAAATTTTATGAGGAATCCAAATATGAAATAAAATATAGGATGTTCTATTTAAAATAACAAAGTTTGGTGCTACATCCGGTATAAGCGGAAGTAACACATAAATGGAAATATTTTCGTTAGATCCACCATATCCAAAAATCTCCTTAGCCCAATTTTCAAATTTCTAAACTGAACAGATCTCAAAAAACGTCTAATGTGCGCTTTCCGTGAATGGCCCTGTATATACAATGATAACACGTACAATTTACGGATAACTAAATTAAAAACAGATGTCAAATAAAAAATTGACTAAAACAATAAGTTTTGGGATATGCTTATAAAGTGACCATTATAAGCTCAAAATATAATGTAGGTCCAGATCTCGTTATAATACATACGTGCACTAAATTTCAAGTTAATGTGTTAGAGGTGTTTTAAAATCTCATGAGCTGTGACCTTCATGTGCGCAGAGACATAATCTCCCCCGTCGACTCAGTTATACTTCTTAAAAATCTTATATTTATTGTTTACAATTTATCACGAGCTCTTGTTTATGCATACAGCAAGTCAGCCCCCAGTGTCTTCAAAAAAATACTTATAACGCAGAACAAACTTTGCCTGTTGCGCATTTCGCGGCTCACAAGATTCTGAAACACCTTTAATCATATTTTGTTAACCTCTTTAATAACGGTGATGGGGGCAGATGTCATAAAAGAAATTGAGACCTTGGCTTCTAATATTTACGCCAAATCTCAAGTTTCCACAATATTACCAGATTGATTTCCTTATATATTAATACCCCTTTTACTCCCAACTCTTTATCGAAATAAGCTCAAAATATAATACAGTTCCAGATCTAGATATAACACGTGTACCAAATTTCAAGTTAATATCTTAAACCAATACAGAGCAAGCGTACGCACTCCACTCCGTGGCTGTGGATACAAACAGATGACATTATTAAGAGTGTTTGACTATGTGTTTTTAACAACTATAAGTAAATAACTACCTAACACTAAAAATGTATAAAATGTTTCAGAACGTTATGGTTAACAATAGTAGGATTGGTACTACATGGTTTAGGAATGGCTGCACAACTGGTTGCTTCTTTCACAGACGCTCTGAGAACGAGTATGTAAGTACAACATTTCTCTGTTTATGAATCAGTGTGTTTTATGATAAAGAAGAATTATTTCAATGTATGAACAAGTCGATTAATAAATCAGCATGAACGGTAAGAAAGTCTTGCTAATTACTAGAGGTAAATTAAATGAACTGAGTATTTAATGTGTCGGTAATGTGCCAATTAAGAAAAGGAAATGAATATATCTGGTTAAAGTTATTTTTGAAATTTTGGATACAAATTTTTTCAGATAATAGGCATTGGCTATAACATAAGTAATAACGATTTTCAATTCCCAAAAAATTAACTGTTAATTTCAGCGCGTAATATTTATTTTTCATAATTTCAAAACGATACAGTACTGCATTATATGCATGGGGTAAACTTGGAAATGAAATCATCCAGATATATATGGTCGTTCCGTCAACTAAAAAAAAAAAACCCTCCTCTGCCTTACAGCTTTTGTGAAAATTGACAAAATTTGACAAATGTGAAAATTCGTAAAAGCTAGACATGGGTGTGTTCTGACACCAACCTAACTTCTTGTCTATAGGGAACATGTAATGCGATCAATTCTGAAGTAATGGCATATAGCTATAAGTCTATCTACGATTTCTGACATTTCCAGATCATAGCATCTTGGCTACTATAGCGAGCAAATATAAGCTCATACCAATCCGAAAATCTTAGAACCGTAATCCCTGAGTAAACACGATTTTATTAGTGTACATTAGAAAACGAAGAAATATGATTGTAGACTGAGAGAATGAAAACGATCAATGGCCAAAGCACATTAAGTGCAGATGCATGGAAGTTAATAAACGGGCTATGATACTATGATATCTTGACGCACTAATTTACAAATGGGAATATGAGATTCGATAAGATTGCAAATAGAAAGGGTTTACAGCTTGCTGAACAAAATTTGTTGTGATAGAAATATTATGAAATGTACAAGCATTCGTTAACGCTTTAGTAGTCTGCATATTTTTTGTATTCATCTGTAAGAAGGATCGTCAAACAGAGAGATACTCGATGTATTGAGGATTTTGATATGTGGTTCTGGAGACATTAACTACGACACAAAACATCGCGACCTCAAATGTATTCTCCTGGTAATGCACCCTTAAGCAGATGTTTTCCACATGCTCTAATTTTCTGATATCAATCGAATGTAGAAATATAGAACGGTTAATACAAATTCCTAGAAAACCAGATGTGATGAGGTGAAACAGACGTTCTCCACAATGCTGGGCTGATTTAATCGAGAAAATGATGGAGAAAATGTTGGCGATGTATTATACTTAGCAGATAACCTTAGCATGATGATGCTTCGATGTACCACGTAACAACGAGAGGCTAACTAGAATAACAAATGTGTCACAAGACGACGAAAGAGCGACTACATCCATTACATTGTTACTTTTTATTAGAAATATATTAATTCAAATCTCAATGTGATTGAATAATGGTATCTATTTCGAAATTAACTAATATTCCATTCAATTTTACATATTTTCAACCCTGTAAGGCATGATCGGTAGGATTTCGGTTGTGTCATCGCGTCTAAGTCTTTTGTCGTAAATGAAACTGTACATCAGTTTCTTCCTAGCTTTATGTCCATCTTGTTCAATATATGTGGAATTGTTAATACATAATTTTGTAACCATGGAAAGATAGATATCAGTATCCTTTAATGTCGTTAGCATTACAGCATTATCCTGCTAGAAGATGGGATTTTGCAACCTTTAAGGAACAAGTTCCAAGGCCCTGTGAATACGCATTTGTGTTATCTCTTAGGATTACTGGAGGGACTTGAATTGTAGAAAATTGTACTCCAAATTGGTCTTAAAATGGTGACAGGAACAATTTGTGCAAATAAATAATACATTTTTAAGGCAATGATTTTGTACAGTTTATGTATTAACATTGTTTGAAATTTTTGTACAAACTTAAAAATCACATAAATTGAATTCTTTACAAATTTGAATTAGGGTTGCATAAAAATACATAATTTTATTCCACTTGTGGAACAAATCTCTGAACAGATTAAGTTAGTTTCTACAATTTGTGTGAAATTTTTAAATATATTCTGAAGGTTTCCTAAACAAACATTCACATCTAAATCTCTTCATTTGTAAAACATATTTACAAACAATTGTGCTCTTAAGTGACACAATGTTTATAGTTTTTTAAGCGAATGTGTTTTTAGTTTTCCACAATTTCTAAATGAGAAATCCACAAATTGTATGTTTATTTTGTCAACTTTGTAATTCATTTTGCACAATATATACACGTAATTCAAGGAAGCTGTTCAGTAATGTATGAACTGGGGTTAGTTTTGCACAATTTATTACTCTATAATCTCCAAATTATGTATATAATAATTTTTGGTTCACCGTGCATTAATTTCACACACTATATGTGCCTACTTCATTTTAATTGTATTATTCTGTAACACAGATTGTGAAATATTATTTCCAAAATTGGAGGTATTCCTAAAGGATTTCAATAAAAAAACTTAAAGAATAAATATTTTATTTTAACAGAACATTTTATATGCATAAAGTTCTAGTTCAAAAGAAGTAGGTGACTTACATTTGTGGTTAAAATAAATCCGTTTCCAGTGCTTCTTCTTTTTAGCTCCTATTAACGCAGTTTGTAGTAATAAAGCTTATGTCATAATCACGTCATATTCTTAAAAAAAAAATAATACTTATCAGTTCATCACCAAAATCAAATGTATTGCTTACCATCAGAAGTGTTATTTTCGTCTTTTACAAGTTTGGCTTTTGTTTTTAGTAGTTTAGGAACAGCTTTCTGTCACCTCGCATAAGAAAACGAAATTACTCTCAAGCTGTAAACGAAATCAAGTATTAGAAGATAGGTATAGGAGCGAGCGTAGAGACGTCTGCATATACTCGTATTTCGATACGCAAATGCAGCAACGTCGGGCGCGGTTAGTACATGGATGGGTGAACCTCTCCAGGGAAACACAGCGTTCTCGCTCCATCTTCTAACGGCTTGTATATCAGCGCATGCGTAGAAGGTATGTAACTTTAGGCGAGGGTTACATAGCGGATATACCATCCTTCAGAGGGGATGTAAAGCAGTCGGTCCCTTGTCTATTAAATGTTAGGCAAGTAAAAGATCCCTACTCTTCGACAGAGAAGAGGTTCGGCAAAATTTCCAGGTTGGGGGTAGCTCGTCTCCTGGCGTCGGTGATTGGCCTTGGTAGCGGAAATAGGCCGACGTTAAATAAGTGATAAAAAAAAAAAAAGATAGGTATCATGTATTCTTCGCATATAAACAAGAGACCATTTTTATATTTATATGTTAACGAAGTTAATTTAAGAGGACATATTGCAAATCTGTAACTCTGTATGAAGTACTTACCTCTGTGAATGCTGGAATTAGATCTAGGATACACCACTCGGTTAATAAGTTTTCAACAAATTCCATCACAAATGTAAGTACTTGTATAATTCGGAAGTGTATGTCTTCACTTAACGAAATATCACCTGGATCTGATGCGTAATTGCCTGCGCGTATATGCGTAGCTTGGCCGGCGCGGTCAGTACAATTTTTAACCAATTAACTTTACGTGTAACAAATGAAACAATTATACAAAATTTTAAAACAATATCACCAAACCGATTGTGAATAGTATGTCATTAAATTGTGCAGTTTGTGCGGGCGGCATAGATACTATTATTGTTCAGCGGAAATAAATATATTGGGACTCCTACTTTCACAAATTTGTCAACAACCATTTATAAAATAAAATCACACTTTTATGTTACACAAGTTGTGCAAATCCTTTAAACAACTACTTAAAACTAATTGTAAATACAATGGCAACAGAATATATAGTTTGAGGATACTATTAACAATTAATTAAGTTAAATTTGCTATGATTTGTTGAGAAAAAATAAATAAATTTAATTCTGTATTTCGTCAATTTGTTGGTCGAAGTTTCCAATAAATCCATCGTAACTAAATCTTTATATTGGATAAATAAAACGCACAAGAATTATGCACAATTAAAATGTATAAAACCATATAACGTTGTACCTTAAAATTTTACAATTGTTTAAAAAAATACAACAAGACGTTGTTCCACAATATTGTGCCAAATGTTCCAAAGCGATTTCTCTCTGTGTGCAATAATCCCTCGGGTGTGTCGCCTTCCGCTTCACATAATACTGAAGATTATGACTCAAGATGGCTACTACAAGTTGTGTTACAAAAATGGACGTTGATATGTTGTCTGTCTATGCATCGTCGAGTAATAGGCTAAACCTCGCCATTACGTTAGTATAAGAATATGTTAATAACAAACGATTTGTTGGTTTGGAAACAATATATAGAGATGCTGTTCATTGATAAATAAGAAAGACTAACTACTCAAATCCATAGGAACAAATTAGTGTAACACCAACCGAATCTTCCAATATGAGTCAAAAATAATGTATTTAATACAATTAGAAGATGTTATTTGCCAATTAAGAAATGTTCTAAAATGTCAATAACGAATGATTGATTTACTGCAAGAGGAAGAAATTATGAGAAAAGACATACTAATGTAAACAAAAAGTCGTGTACTTTTACACATCCAAGATAATAGTAAAAAACCGCTGCCTAAGGAATCACTACTTCCACATCTAGGTTTCCTCTTTGAATGAAAACATCTTGACATTATATTTGCAGTAGAGTTTGTGAAAATAATTGCTCAAAGAATTTTAATATTTTTTTTTAAATGGTCTGACACAAAACCCATAAAGCTATGTGCCACTTCAATGCCTTTTCGACTGACCGACATTTAGTGAGGGTGAGGGTGGCTGATGCCAAAAAATTTTGTTGAGAGCTTTTATTCTCATACACTCTAAATCACAATTTTAGTTGGTGAACTCCTTTAGTAATGAAGCGGGGGTGATGGCGGAAGTGAAAGATGTGTTAAAAATATTTAAGAACTTGGCTTCTAGTATATACATCAAGTCTCAAGTTTCTGAACCCTTATTAGCATACTAGCTCACTTAACTTATGTACCCCTATTTACCCCCCAATCCTTCAGTAGAATAAGCTTAAAATACAAGCTAGTTCCAGATCTCGTTATAATGCATACATGTACAACGTTTCAAGTTGATATTTTAATTTCATTTTATTAACCTCTTTAATAATACAGTGCAGTGGGGATGGTGGGTGTAGAAAATATCATGAAAATATTTGAGCATACACCAAATCCCAAGTTTCTGGGCTCTTATATAGCTTTATTTACTTATTTAACCCTATTTCACCCCAAGCTATTAAATGGAATAAATTCAAAATATAATTTAGCTCCAGATCTCGTCATAATACATACATGTACCCAAGTTCAAGCCAATATCTTCATTTCATTTCAAAAATCTGAGACCTTCGCTTCTAGTGTATACTCCAAATGCCATGTTTTTGAACTCTTACTAGCTTGTTTTACTTATTTATCTCTATTCACCCTTATTTCACCCCCAACCCTTCAAAGGAATCATCACAAAATATAATTTAGTTCCATATGTCGCGTCGTTATAATACATACGTGTACTAGAGTTCAGGTGAATATCTTAATTTTATAATATTAACCCCCTTAATAATGGAGTGAGAGTGATGGTGGGGGCTGGCAAATATTATAAATACGTTTAAGGCCTTCGTTTTTAGTATATATTAAACCAAATCGCAAGTTTCTGTACTCTTCCAGCTTGCTTTACTACTTATTTTCCCCTATTTACCCCCCAACCCTTCACCGAAGTACGCTTAATATATATAATCCAGTTCCAGATCTCGTAATACGTACGAGTACCAAATTTCAAGTGAATATCTTAATCCGTTCCAGAGAAAACGTGCTCCAAAGAAAGTTGCAGACAGATTGACAGATAGACCGTCCAACAAACAGAAATTTTCTTCGTTGAAATTTAAAATCTCAACGTATCTAAATCCATTTCAACAAAAAGAAATGTGATTTTCTTATGGCTTATACTTCCACTCCACTACGTGGATGTGGAAGTAATAGGCAACCAATTCAACACACAAAAGTTGTATGTATAATCACTTGGAATACCATCATAGTCAAATTACTTCGACGTCACAGTGTTCATGTTTCATATTTTACTAGCGATATACCCAGGTGTTGCATTGGTTGCCCATCTCTCAGAACATTTGTAGCATATCAGAGTAACGTTTAATAATTTGATATCTCAATTAAAAAATGCATACTGAATGCTATGGATAGCTCTCTTTGCGATTTGTGGGAATACATTTACTCAACCCAGATTTGACACCAATGTGGACTTTTGCCTGTGGAGTACGTTGAAAAAACTTGCCTACGTTATGAAAATTCACAACAGAGCTCTACAGATAGCCAAACTAGGGCAAGTTGCGCTACAATTACTAACAGATATAAGACTAAAAGACAACTATGGTTGAAATAAGAACACGAGCACAGAAATGCATTAGAAGTAATGGATCTCATTTCGAACAAAACAATGTAATCATTTTGTGTCCCGTTGAATAGTTTCTGAAATAAGAGCCTTGTCTGTGTCGACATACCCTACCTATAAGTTTCAATCAAATGAAACATTATTGTCGATTATTTTGTTGTTTTATTAACTGATAAACGTTAACGGTATGTATGATAATCTATAAGAAGGCAAAGTACAGAAGTTTTCAAGATAATTGTAACACCTAAAGAAAAATTTATGAGACTTTAAAATTTGACACTAAATTGACATTATAGTTTTTCTCTAAAAACGTATTTTTAATTTCTCTCCCACCCAACAAAAATTTTTAATTTCTTCTTTGTTGAAAGTTTACTTATTTATTTCCGATAACAAAACAAATATTTTAAAATATCAAAACTTAAACTAACTATACTTACATAAATGATGAAAAATGGATATTTATTTATTTATTCAATAAAATATCCAACGGATATTTAACCCAATTACAGAATAAGTACAACACACAAGTAAATAGTAAGTACAATATAGAATAGAAAAATTATTATTAATATAATACATGTGCGCATAAACTATACAATAAAGGCATTCAACAGAAATATGTGCAAAGGGAGAAAATAAATGGAAAATATTAAATTTACGAAAATACCATTTTAATATCATTTATGCTACAGTGGAGTACTTAAATCAAGCCGTGACTCAATGTGAGAATAATTAGTTATTATTTGATATAAAGGAGAGCATTAATGAATATTTGTTCTATGATTTTTAACGCAAAGTAGATGGTTACTTCTGGCATTAAACCTAGTCACATGAATAATAAGTAGAGTTGATGACCTCGCAGTTAATTTTATTGTGAATAATTTTGTATAAGAAAATAACAGAATGCATAGATTGCCTTTTGATTAAGCTACACATTTTAAACCGCTCGTAGAATAACTTTAGTGGAGTGCCTATAGATGGATAATAGTTGTCTAAGATGAGTGTAGCTGATTTAAACAAACGCAAAGTGTCAAGAGATTTGAAATCTTTCATATTTCGAATTATGAAACCCAGTTTTTTTTAAGTAGCCGCTACAGTTTCATCAATATGATATGTGAAAGTTAGTTTGGAGTCATAGGTGACTCCAAGATCTGTTACTAAGTCAAGTCGATTTAAGATGAGTCATTCAAGGATATAGTCATAGATCAACGAGTCATTTTTACGACAAAATGACATTACACTACATTTACTGGCATTAAGAGATAATTGGTTGTTAATACACCATGAATTTATTAGATTTAAATTCTCCTGGAGTTTAATGCAATCGCAGAAAGATTCAGTCTGACAAAATATTTTTAAATCATCTGCATATAAAAGGAAGCTCACATCTAACTTCACTACAATGTCATTAATGAATATAACGAACATAAGTGCTCCAAGAATCAACCATTTAGGTACTCCGGAAGTTTGGACAAATCTGACAGATTCATATCCACGGCATTGCATAAACTGTGTTCTGCCTGTCAAATAGGACTCGATGATGGCAATCAAGTTTCTACTGAGACTAACATTGTACAGTTTGCCCAATAGTAAACCATGGTCCAGTTTATCAAATGCTTTGGTGAAGTCAGTGTAGGTAACATCTACCTGACCTCTCTGATCAACAATTTCGCTAATAAATTGTGTTGTGCATACTAGGTTAATAACAGTAGAACGCCCTTCAACGAATCCATGTTGTTCAGGTGTTACAATATTTTTTAGGTGATAGGAAGCTATGAATTAATATTTCAAATATTTTGCAGAAGTTACACAGAATAGCAACAGGTCTGTGATTGGTGATGTCATTTCTTAAACCATTTTTAAAGACCTAGAAACTTTCCAAATCTAGATTAAATAATGTACACAGTGGTTCACAGAAAATATTAGCACAGTCCCTAATTAAGAATGCTGGTATAAGATCAAGTCCCATAGTCATTTTTGCTTCGATATTAAAAAAAGTATAATATCGTCATTATAAAAAAAGGCAGAGTATTTTCTTACATGTATGTTTGGTCATATAGGAGTCAAATGACCTCCTATACATCTTTATTTGTGCATGTTTACGTAAATTTATTTTGCGATAATAAATAACACTTTTATTATATTAACATAATACAAAATTTTTACTTATGCTGAAAATGACAGAACTTGTCCAGTTGCAGCGACACTAGATAACGTACGCTGAGTAGAAACTAACGGATATTCGACGCCATGTCCGTTGCGTTGGTTCATTATTATAATAATAAATTGCTGATGTCTGTTATAATTATAAGACGATCTATGTATAATTTTATTACAAATTTAACAATTTATTTTTTATTCAATGGCAAATAGAATTCTACTTATTATATTACATTTTCACACATTTAAATGTTGAGCAATATGCGAAAAATAAATGCAAACAAGCTAACCGGTATACTCTTCGCCGATTTACTGCACTTTTTATATAGTAGTTGCACATTCTATAGGATACTCTTCGCAGTTCTTTTGTAAATAATATTAGTTTTAGGTAATTTTAGTTTAATTACAAAACATTAAAAAAAGTATGTAATTTTTTTTTATTTAAAAAAATGAATAACTTTTTTATTTGTCGATAGATTTTGCTCAAAAATAATGATGTTCTTCCTCTGGCTAACACTAACTTACTGCCCAAATTTTAATACAATCGGGCTTTTCGTTCTTAAGCTATCGTGCTTAAAAGAAACGTGACGGACGGACGGACAGACGGACAGACAGACGGACAGGCAGAGGGACAGACAGACGAACAGACAGGCAGACAGCCAGACGGGCGGACGGACGGGTGGGCGGACGGACGGACGGGCGGACGGGCGGGCGGACGGGCGGCGGACGGACGGGCGGACATTTTGAAAGTTGTTCAGGATTCGATCACCAACACAGTGATATGAAAATTTGTTATCTACGAGCAATATTACCGGTTTTAGAAATGTGCCGCTCGAATGCAATATACTCTTCGTTTTGTATTTGCGAAAGAGTATAATAACAAAAAATCGATGCTCTTTAAATATTCAAACTAAATACTACAAAAATGATGCAAGATACTGCAAAATGACTCATAAACAAAATTGTGGTTAATAAAATTTCGTATAAGAGAAATTGAGGCACACCTCTGTAAAGAGCCGCCTAAAGTTGCACGCTCATTCTCCGTTGCGAGTAAATGATGTCAGCAAGCGTTTATCATTTAATTATGATTTCTTATTTTTCTAAAGAATTTTCGAATGTTAATACTTAATAAGGACTCTATCATTTTAACTAATTTTAATTCATAAATACATAATTTCTATTGCGGACATGTGTATTCCGTTTGTAGTCAAATTTAAATATCTGTAACTGTAATGTTTATTATATTTAAATGTATTTAAATTATAATCAATTCTTTTAGTGCACATGGTTTTCCAAACAATTTAGAAACCTTTGGACTCATCTCTGGGTTGTGGACCAGCACCTTTGCTCTGGGAGCGTTTATTGGTCCATCTATAAGTGGCATTCTTTACGACAACATAGGTTTTAGAAACTCGTCAATGTTTATAGTTGGTACTCATCTTTTGGTTGGAGTTGTTGTTGCCATATTCATATGTTACTCGAAGAGCCAAAATACATACAAAGAAATTATAGATGAACAACCAACCAACGTAGAAAATGTGTATACAAAATCTCTTCAGCATCAGGCTAGCGTTACGGAAAGTATGAAAAGGTAAGACTGCTTTTTATTGAAAAATTAAGTTTAAAGACAAGTGGACATGCCTGTTTTAATGGAAGAAAATATATTGTTATCGCCACAAGAAATAATTGTTTGATTTAAAGTGTATCGGGAGTAGCAGATAGCCTGTATAGGTTACGAGATACAAAACGAAGATGATTTTTTTAAATGGAACATCTGGTTTACCATATATTTAATAGATTTAGCTGCAATATTTTTTTACTTATCTGGCGTTAAATATATGCTCTAGGTATGCCTATTTATGGTTACTGCTGGCAGCGTAGTGATTACTTACTTTGCAGTAGGCTGTTACTGATAATACTTGACGATATTGTTATTGTTTAACATTTCGTATTCTTATTTCATCAAAATAGCTTAAATAAAAAGTAGAAAAATTTGAAGTATTATAACAACAAAAATAATATACTAAGAAGATGAATAGCAATTTATAACATTAAAATAACAATGCAACTGTATGAAGTTCATAAATTATGAAAATTTTTCAAAATGGCCTCCATTATTTAAAAAACCTTTCAATTTTTTTATGTAGTTTGAAATAACCTGGCTTAATTCGTAAATTGTTTACCTAATTTTAGTTGTAATCATTTGATCATTATAAAATTACTAATTACTTCCTTTAAAAACACCTTAAAAAATGTGTCTAAAGGGACTGTTTGATGACGATGGAATGAGTACGCCATTATCAATCCAAATATCAAATTGGCGATTTGAAGGATCCCGAACATCCAACACACTATATGGGGGCGCTCCGTCCGGCTGCCAAATGATTTGCTTAAGTTCTTCACCAGAAGAGTATTGCCATAGAAGCTCTTCTACTTGTGAAAAAATTGTTTGTAGATGTTTCCCATATTGGGGTATAATGAAAAAATATCAGTACGATTTTATTTTGGAAAATATCACATCAAATTTTAACCGATTTTTTACCGGATGTTTTTAACTTGAACAACTTTGTCATCGATATTTGCTTTACCAAGAACGCTCGTTGTTCCAGTTGGAAGCTCTGCTGAGCACAGGGATGATTCATCTGTTTGTTGAAGTGCTTAAACAAATTAAGGTCTTCCTCCTGTCTTCGAAGCATCTGCAGGTAACATTCTAATTGTCGACTTCGATCGTTTCCGCTTTTGATCTTCTGTAAGCTCCTGTACTGGTAAAAATTTAACGAAACACTTGTTTCACTGAGAGCCGTACGAGTTCTGTATAATGCTATTAATTACATGTTCTCTTCTCGTTGTGTATTTATTTCTGTGATTTTTTATATAAAGGGAGAATATTTCAAACTACTCTGCTTCTGTGTAAGATGTTTTGAGCGAAAACTGCTTATTTTTCAATATATTTGTATGATCTTCAAACACAGCGAAGAGTAGTAGCACTTTTTTATTATGCTATTGTATTAGAAGGGAAAATTCACAACATATCGCAAAACTCAGTTGCTACCAGCTTTCGTTCATAATTGGGCCGTTCCTCTATGAATAGTGCACCCCTTGCTTTATTTTATTTATTTTAAGAAATTCGCTGATCACTTGAATCAAGATTGACCCGAGACCATAAGACCAGAACATCGCTAACCATCTACCGATCTCTTAAGTGATTCAAGGTTTAACTCACTGCGATACAAACCGCCCTAAGAAAATCAGCTACAAATATCTTTAGACTTTAACCGATACTGGCAATGCAATAATTATGTCATATTAAGCAAAAATATGCTAAAGAAGCACAAATACCTTAAAAGTCATACCTACGTAACTCATTGAGAGACTTGTATGCTTTCAATTTACCTACGCATCCTGTAAAGATCACCCAACAGGGTTTATGCAAGATACTGTTTCATTAAATTATATAATAATATTAAAATATTGATAACCAATTAATGCATCAACAGAAAATATCTCTTTATGATATTAGTGCCGTAAATAATTATTTTATTGCACTTACTACTATAATGCATAAAGTACATAGAGTAATCAAGGCTTGTTCCATGATATTATGTTTATATGGTTTTCTTTCGTTTTTATATAGTACTCGACATTTTTATTATGCACTTAAAATATCATATTAAAAGTTAACAGAGAACGGAAAAAGTTCCACTCTCGATATATTATAAGGGGTTGAAATTATTAATAGTTGCAAAAACAGTACGCCTGTTTGTGACGTCACTATACGCAACTTTGAACTCATTGATCTACCGCGATCACTAACAGCCGTAGTAAGTAAATACGTGGAGTTGAAGGCCGTTTTAGGTGTCTATGGAAAGAGGAAGAGTGGCGCTTTGTTCTGATACCAAAGTGAATGGGCAAAACCGGAAATCCGTCTTGGCACGGGCGAACGAAAGATGACTTCTATTACAAATTGAAAAACATCGAATTTTCAAAAATTCATAATTAAGTAAATACGTGGAATGAAAGTCCGTTCTAGGTCTCTATGGAAAGAACAAGATTGGCTTTTTCTACCAAATTATACAGAGAAATTCGACTCTGCAAGATCGAGAAAATAATGCCTTCTTTAGAAGTATTAAAACGTAAGCTAAAAACTTCAAAAACACCAAATCTTTAAACGCTTATATATTAGTTAATACTTGTAGTGGAGGATCGGTTTTGATCTCTATTTAAAAAGGAAGATTGACATTTTATCGACATCGCAAGTGACACAGTGGAAATTGGAATTTCGGCTAGGTCTGTGCGAAAGAAAATTGTTATTTTCTTGAAAATCTTAAAAATCGAAAATTCGCCCCAGAGGATCGAAGGCAAATCATCATTTTTTGACATTTCGTAAAATTTCGCCAAATCATATATTCCTCTGCAATCCCTCGACTGCCAGTTCCTAAATTTAAGAGGCGAGAAAGATAGCACACTTTCGCGAGTTTATTTCTCAAAAACCATTAAAAGGAACGTCTCCGAATTTATCCTAAACAATGTAAAATTAATTCCCTAACGAATGACACCGGCCGCTTCCTGAAAAACCGCCCAAACGAAAAGCCTTTAATAGATCCGATCCGCAATTTTAGAGGGGCGCAGATCAATACGATAAATATATCGATAATAACAGCTAAACAGCATCGAGTCGAATTAGATCGCCGAATCTATATGTAGCGACGTAGCACCTGGCTACGCCTCATTTTCGCGAGGTGGAGGGTTGTAATTGTTTTTAAGACACTAAACGTACGAACATAATTCTGATTTTTTGCAGATCCAGTATTTTATACTTGTACTTTCGATTTGTGAATAAAAAAAATGCCGAGCAAGCCCAATTTCAATTTAAAAAAATAATTTTTATTTTTTTAAATTGAAAGCAAAATTAATTAAAGATATTAGATAGATAGATCATTTATTGGTCTTCTTACACCGTAGTGCTTAGATAGGTCAAAGATACATAGATATATAAAAAACATATTAGGTAAACAATTATTATAAAATAAAATAAAATAAATATATCGCACAGTACAAAAAATATACTAAAGTCAAACAACAAATAATAAAATATGTAAGTATATCAACATGCAACAAAATACATTATGTTTAAAATTTTACCTAAAACTAAAGTTATCTATATCATAGTAAACATTTTCAATTAAATGTTTCTTTATGATTAATTTATACCTAGTCAGTGGTGCCTCTCTCACAGTTATTGGTAGTTTATTGAAGAGTTTTATACCCATATATGTTTTATTTGTGTTTGTTAATCTATGTAAAGGAATTACTAAGTTTGTCCGTGAGCGGGTCAAGTGATCATGAAATTCCATATTAGTAGCAAACTTCTTCAAATTTTCTTTTACATACACTAAATTAAAGTAAATAATTGCAGAAGGCAGAGTTAATATGTTAAGCTTAGTGAACCACGGTTTACAACTTTCATAATTTGGAATACCAGCTAATGTTCTAATAGCTCCTTTTTGGAGGATGAAAATTTTTTGTATATGGCAAGAAGTTCCCCAATTTAATAATCCGTACGTCATAGTACTGTGGAATAAAGCATGATATGTTATTAGAGCTGCATCTATATTTATTTTATATTTTATATTTTTTATAGCATATATGATGGATGACAATTTTTTCGAAAGATTGTCAATATGACTTTGCCAATTTAAATTTTGATTGATGTTAAGTCCTAGGAATTTTACAGTGTTATTTGTTTTTGAATTTAGTGAGAACTCTAATGATTGAGTTTTATTTCTATTAAGACATAAATAATTTGCATTGAACCAATCAGAAGCAGTCTCAATAATTTCCTCTCTAATACGGTCAGTATTCACGTTTTTATCAATATTTACAGCTAGGGTAGTGTCGTCAGCAAAAAGTATGTTAAAAAAGACATTTGATGTGGAGAAGTCATTTACATAAATTAAGAAAAGCAGTGGCCCAAGGACGCTTCCTTGCGGGACCCCATGTTTGATTTGCAAACTTGAGCTTAACTCATTATTAAAGAGTGTTGATTGGTATCTGTTCAAGAGATAGGAGCTTATTAATTTTAGTGCAATTCGTCTAACCCCGTAAAACTGCAATTTGGATAGTAATACTTCGTGTGACACACAATCAAATGCCTTACTTAAATCAATAAAAATAGCTAGGCTTTGTTTGCCCTCTTCAAATCCCTCACATATAAAATTCACTAGTTCATGTACAGCATCAGATGTACTACGGTTTTGCCTAAAGCCTTTGGGAAAAATAGTTATTTGATACAAAATAATCTGTCATTCTTTGTATAATTATTTTTTCTATTATTTTAGCTAAAATTGGAAGTAAAGCAATAGGTCTGTAATTGGCAACATCATTAATATCTCCATATTTTAACAACGGAATGATCTTTGCTATTTTTAACTTATCAGGAAATGTTCCACTTTCTAGTATTAAATTAACAATATATGTAATTGTGCCAACAAGGGATGTTAAGTTATCTTTGAACATAGTAACAGTGTGATTATATATATCAGTTGACTTTGAGTTTTTGAGGTTTTTAATTATATGTAAGATTTCTTGTTCTGTAGCAGGATAGAAAAAAAAATGAATGACTGTTGTCAATTTTAGAATTTCCTAAATATTGCTGATAGGTTTTATTGGGAGGTGGTATATTTTTTAATATGTTTTCTGCTACTTCAGTAAAGTAGTGACTTAAATTTTCTGGAGATACAGAGCATTCATTCATTAATATGACTGTTTGGATGAGTGGCAAGCGCGCTTGACTCTCAGCCAGGAGTTCTGGGTTCGATTCCCGGTCGTGGCACTGGGATTTTTTCCGAAGAAATTAATCCTAGTATACTCGGATATTGGATGTGTGTCCCTTGTCTCTAAATGTGTAGCCCTCTCCCGCACAAGGCTCTTTCAGAGCTTTCAGGGATAAAGGGGGTTGTATTACCTGTGGTGTTATTATTATATTATTATTATATTCACTAATGATTACATTTTTTTTGCCTCTACTTTCATTTACGAGTTTCCATATAGTTTTTTGTTTATTTTCAGAATTTGATATTTCATTTATTGCTTTTTATTTCTTTATTTTTTGAAGGAGCTGTTCGTATTCATATTTTTTAATTTTTAGTCTGTTTAATATGTCATCCTTGTTTGGTAAATTTTGATTAAAGATTGTATCTAAAGCATTTATTTCTTTTTTAGCCTGCACTACCTCATTATTGTACATCTGTTTCCTTCTTTTTACATTATTGTTTATTAAAATTTTAGGAAAATTGACATCATGGTGATAGTTCATTATATTATAGAAAGTTTCTACAGTTTTAATAGAATTTTTTTCCTGTACTAACTCAGACCAGTCTTCATTTTCAAGACATCTATTAAATTTCAATATGTTTGCAATGTTTCTATTATGTATCCATTTACTCTGTTTTTTAATGGCAATACCACCTGAATTAAATTTTGAAATTTGGGCCCTGTGATCTGACAAATGAAAATTATGAACACTTGAACCTCCGGTCGCAAAATTAGTAAATATATTATTAATGCAAGTTTTTGATAGGCCTTGTATCCGTGTAAATTCAAAGATTTTTTGTTCAAAGCCATTTGATAAAAATATGTTCACTATTTCCTCACGCTGATTAGAACGCTTAAGAAAATTTATATTGAAGTCACCTCCAACAATAACTTTATTGGTTTGAATGGGTAAAATATCAAATAATTGATACAGTTTATCTTTGAAAATATTTAGGTCACCACAAGGGGACCGATATACAGTGACAATATTTACCTTATAGCTAGTTATATAAATACAACAAACTTCAAAGTGTTTATCGACACTAATGGAGTTTACAGAAACAACAGGAGTTGAAGAAATGTCATTTCTAATAAAAGTACAAACACCTCCGTGTATATTTTCCTTTCTGCAGTACGATGCGGCCATGTAGTAATTTTCTATTTGATATAGATTACATTCATATTACGATCATTAATATTCATTCCAGATGGCCCATAAAAGGTGGTATTAATATTTTTAGTGATATATTTTTCACAAATTATACAGAGGGTGTAGCATTTGAAAAAGCTACATCAATAATTTCAGTTTGAATACAGTAAATTAACCCTGATTTGTTTGAGTATAGAGGTATGCAACCCACGATCTAGAATTCGATAGTAGATGGTTGCCTATCTTGATGAGAAATTATGGGTAGTAAACATGTTTTCTTTAAGCATAATTTTGAGTTAGGGGTGTTACTCACATATTCTTGTAGTTGAGATATTACATTATTGTGTAATTCAGTCTTTTAAATGCAAAGCCCTTTGTTGGCGTATTTTTATTGGCTAGAGAAAGAGTTCTCTAGATGCTCAAGTTGGCAACAGTGAGAACTGGAGAAGGAGATCTACAGCTGGGGGTTCGCTCTTCGACAGCGACGTGATAGCTGAATGGCGGCGGTCCCGGTTTTGTAGTGAAGAATTTGGGTTTTACATCGCTGACACTAAAAAGGGATTTGATTTGATGTACCCCGTGTTTCTTTACCGCCCTGCCAGGAGCATTTTGTAAATTCTAGGAAGGAATTCTGTTGCTTGTCGTAATCCGATCGCCACGTGTCTCGTGAGGTTATGTAATACTCTCTATAGGAGGTGAGCTCTTATTTTACCTAGTTTGGGATTTTATTTAGTTCTTATTTATTGTAATTATTACAAAGTGTTTGGTGTAAGTATATGTTTGGCATAAGCATATGTTTGGAGGGGCATATATACTTTGGAGAGGTTTAAGTTCTGAATGAATGGTGCTGCCATTTATGGTTATGCAAGGGGGCCCGGCATTTAGAGGAGTAATAGGAGGAAGTGTATTGCTCAGATGTTTGGTTTTATGTGGGTCCTGCTGACATCTAGAGAAGTTTTGGTTGGAGAGTTGTTCGCAGCAGTCTCCAAGAGATTTGGGCAGAATTTTGGGAGTGACACTGAGTCGTAGTCGTAAGCAACGTCGAGAAAATCTTAAGAAGTGGTAACAGGTCACGCTGCAGTCGTCAGAGAAAACGACCAGGCTCTAACCAGGTTTTATTGTTTCATTTTAGTTATATAATTTTAAAGAAATTATTACAGTTTCATTCAGCGATTTTTTGTTGAAATATTAAAGTAAATTACACAACGATTTTGCAACTACATTCCTAGCATGATGAAGTATCTTAAGATTTTTTACTGTAAGTAACGCATGGTACCACGTGATACTTATTTACTGTTTACTATGTCGTATATGAAGTATTTTTAATAAAACATAATTATTTTAGATCATTTTGTAACATTCTAGTGCATACAGCGAGCATTGCGAAAATTAGCTCACAGAATCTTGTTTGTTACGTAATGTTTTATTGATGAGCTGTAATTTTAATCCATTGTGAATCTTTAACTCGCTGTTGTGAATCTGAAACTCATTGTTGGTATCATTTAAGCCGTAGTTGCATTTCTATAAAGAAAAGGTCAAATCACTGAAACAATTTTAGATGGGGTCATATACATATCTTGAGTTTCTTTTGCATACGTAGATCATGTTTAGGGGACAATTGGGAAACTGTTTGTTTTTTATTGTTGTACATCTTATGTGTGTTGTAATAAATGTCTAATGTCTACATGTTCTTATTATTTGCACTGGTACACCTGATATTTGTTTAAATTTTGAGATTTAAGAGAGTAAAGTAAGAGTTTTGATATCATAGAGATATTTTGAGAATTCCATCGCATGGTTGCTAGTAATTTAATTTTGTTCCTGGCTGGCAAAATTATTTAAATCATATTACGTAACATACAGCCGGTGGCGCCCTTTTGAGTGTCTACACAATCCTAACCCATGGCCCTATGCTCCCCAACAAAAATCGGCTGCCGTTCGCACCGGAATAACATGTTTTAATATTTAGGTATCAAAATATGTTACACCAAAAGTGACGCAACAACGTGGAGGCTCGATTGTTACACCAAAAGTACACCTAGAGTAACAAAGTTTCATATTTTAATAAGAGCCGAGTGTGGACACAAAATTTTTGGTTTTGTTTAAGTAATTTAGTAGTAAATAATTTAATTTTAATCAAATATCAGGAACGTGTGTAGACATTAACATTTCTATCTTATTTCATGCAGGAATACGGTTCCTATTGACAAAATTTTTGTGAGATGTACAATAAAACACTGGCATTTCTTTAGACTCCAGCGATTGATTTGCGACGTTGCCACTTTTAAAAAATAGACTACATTTTCCGGAAAAGTACTGATTACGAAATTAAGACTGCATATGGTTAGAAAATATTTAAGATTTTGAAGGGAATTATTAAATCAATATACAGGGTGGAAAAGACTATTTCCAAAATTTGTGATTGAATTTATTGATGATAATTCTCACTGCAGTTTTAAATTTGGTGTTTGCTGCATTCAATAGCAATTGAATATTTTACTATACAGGGTGTAGTAAGTAAGTAAGTAAGTAAGTGTTGGGACTTAGAAATTTTTTTGGAACATTTTGCTATTTTAAGCAGCGAATTTTTGTGTTTGGTTACTGCCTGCATTTGTGATTGTTATTTCTCTTTACATTAACGCTTAATTTAGCTAGAAATTTGCGTTTTTGAAATTTACCTTTGATCATGGAAGATACTTTTAAATCTAATCATTTGTTGCTTGAGGAGTTGGAATATGAGTTGAACATCAGAAATGTTTATTCAAATAGAAATCAACAAGATAAGAGGAAAATTTTAAATAGATTGTTGGAAAAAGAACGTGATAGGCCGCGTTGTCTTATCAGCTTAGATACTTATAAACTTGACTTTAATACTGACCAGCAAGCTGTAAATGTTACATTAGATTCAATTAAAAATTTAATTGCTGATTTCGAAGGCACTTCCTTTGATTCATTGTTTAAAAGAATAAAGTCTCGTATTGCTCATGTTACTGGTCGTGTTCAACGCATTATTGTAGAAGGTGATGACGCGGAAGCCGCAAATAGTTTTAGAAACGAGTCCTATGCTACGTGTCTAGGATTAGAGGCCGATTTACATGAACGAGTGACAGCTACGGTTCCGAATGATGACTTGAATCAAACAGTCAGGTTGTTCACGTGCCCACTCCGATAGTGACGTGCGCGAGCAGAACTATTCCAATTTCTCAGTGGGGAGTAAAATTTAATGGGAATCCTTAGAGTGTTTATTCTTTCATTGAGCGTGTTAATGAGTTAACGCAGGCGCGTAAGGTTGATGAACAAGAAGTATTCAATGCTGCGGTAGAACTTTTTATCGGAGATGCTTTTGTCTGGTATCGCAGCATTAAGACTAGTGTAGATAGTTGACCCTCTTTAGTTTCTTTAATAAAGAAAGACTTTTTACCACCTAACGAGGAAGATGAAATATGGGAACAAATTAAGAATCGTAGACAAAAGAAGCATGAGAAGGTAACCATATTTTTTGCACAAATGGAAAATTTGTATAGCCGACTTAGTCATGCTCCTAGTGAAGTCACGACAGTTAAGCACATTCGGAATAACTTATTGCCGGAGCATTTAGGTCAGTTAGCTTTATGTGAGGCAGATACGGTTGCTAAATTGTTTAGTTTATGCAAAAAATTAGAGGAAGCTGCTTACTTAAAGTCTAGGCATAGTTATGTACCGCAAGTTTCTAACTTATCAGTTGAAGAGTCACATTCAGCTAGTTGATGTTGTTGTTCGTGTAGTACTAAACAAAATGTAAAAAGTAATAGTCACCTTGGTCATGTGGGGAGTACAACTCCTAAGGTTGAACAGGTTGTTGCCAAGGTAGATCAGGTAGTACCCCAGTACCGCAGTACTTCAGCACAGGCTCGGAGTAGTAAAATTTGTTGGAATTGTGGTAAGCCCAACCACACTTTTTCGTCTTGCAAAGCTAGGAGGAAAATCTTTTGTTTTCGTTGTTGTATGCCTAATGTTAGGTTAGCTGATTGCAAGAAGTGTTCCAAAAAAACAGTAAGGGAGGTGTGTTCTGGCCGCCACACTGTTCCCAGTGAGTTGGCCAAACGGAAACTTTCGTATTTTAGTAAGAGAGGGTGGCAGTCTTGGCTCTCATACGTTAGAAATTTTTATAAGTTTTCGGGTAAGACAGACTTGCATGGGCAAGCTGTACCATTGTTTGTTAAGAAAGGTACTGATAACAGGCCTTACGTTTCTGTAAAATTGTATGGTAGAGACATAGTGGCTCTGCTTGATTCGGGAGCAAATGCTTCTATTATTGGTTCAGGTGGCCTTGAGTTATTGAGACAATTGAACTTAGAGATTAATCCGTCTCATACTCAAAGTGTGTTTGTTGCGAATGGGAATCAGCAAACAGTAACGGGTTTGGTCGATTTGCCCATATGTGTAGGAAATGTCTGTCAAATTGTGAAAGCTTTAGTAGTGCCTTCTTTGCCTCAGTCTTTTATTTTTGGTAGCGACTTTGCGAAGCAGATTCAAATTATGGTAGATTTCAAAGCAGACCACTGGTATGTGCAAAGCACATTGGGTCATGCTAATGTTGAGTTAGCTCAAAGTTCGGGAAATGTTGACAAGGTTTATGATTTGATGTCACTTGAGGAGCTTAATGTTCATCAGCGGAGAAAAGCTGATAAAGTTATTAAATAATAATAATAATAATAAATGTCTTTATTTCCGTTAATATTTACATATGATAATGAAGTCATACATATTATAATTCTTGGAAATCTCAAGGGGAAGTTCACAACAAGTGTGCTCTACCACTTAACCCTTGCTTTACAATAAAGAAAATGCACTTAAGTAAGTGTAGGTAGTACAGAAAACTAAATATTGTGTTAACTAAATATTATATATGTAGATAATGAACAAACAACAATAAATAACAATAACAATAATAATAATAATAATAATAATAGGCACATGTAATTATCCCGTCTGTCCTAGCAAAACAGCTTTCATATACCTTTTGAATTTTGCGAGACTGAGTGACTTGGCATCAAATGAAACCTGATTATGTAATTTATAAATACAGTATTTGAAGCCTCTCTCATAAAACGAAGTTCTATGCATAGGTGGACTAAGTAAACCTTTGGACCTGACATTAAGATTATGCACATCACTGCGAAAAGTTATTTTATTGTAGAGATATGATGGTGCCTTCGTTGTGATAATCTTGTGAAACATACAGGTTGAATAAAAATTTCTTCGGTCTTGCATATTTAGCCAATGGAGTTCTGATAACTTATATGAAACATGTTAGAATTTACGAATACCATAAATAAATCGAATACATGAATACTGCACACGCTGTATACGGTTACTACAATCCTTGTCCAAACAGGGGCCATACACTGGGGCACAGTATGTGAACTGCGACAATACTAATGTTTCACAAAGGGCCTTTTTAGTGTTTATAGTTAAATAACTTCGGTGTGGGTAGAGAAGTCTTAGGGAGGCGTAAGCTTTTTGTATAAGTTTACAAACTTGCTCTCTAAATCTTAAAGATGTGTCTAGGATTAACCCCAAATTTTTAGCATGTTGCAACAATTTCAAAGAAGATCCGTTTAATTCTATTTTGATTAAATTTTGTAAATTATTACAGTCGGGCTTTTTACCAAATAAGAGCATAGCTGATTTTGTTGGATTTAGAATCAGTGAATGTTGTGAAGATATATCCGATAAGCTTACTAGATCACTATTGATTTTTTGTACAGCGGCCTCATAATCCTTAGCATAGAAAGAATAATAAATCTGAGTGTCGTCCGCATACATGTGAACCGAACAAGATTTAACAAAATTTACAAATTGTGACGTATAAATTGTGAACAACAGAGGTCCTGAAATAGAGCCCTGTGGAACACCTTTACTGATCGCTCTTGATTGAGAAAGTTTATCGGATATTCTTACAATTTGTGAACGTCCCTCGAGATATGATTGAAGCAGCTTGCAACTTTTGTCATCAATACCACATGATTTTAATATTGCCAAGAGCAGTGCATGGTCTATAGTGTCGAAAGCCTTACTAAAGTCCAATAGTATCAAGATGGTGCATTTACCTTGTTCGGTAGCCTCGACAATGTCATCCATTATATGGGTTAAAGCTGCAGAACAGCTATAACCAGCACGAAAACCTGATTGGATGGATGGTAATATATTAAAGGTATTTACGTGTTCCCTAAGCTGAATCTCAATTATTTTTTCGGCTAACTTTGACAATCCTGTGAGAATACTTATAGGTCTCAAATCTGCAAATGTCTTTGGATCATTTTTTTTCTGGATTGGAGTCACCAGGGCGATTTTCCAAGCAGCGGGAAACTGACATTCGATAAACATACTATTGATAATGTGAGTCAAGAAATTTAGTAAGTACGGACAACATAATTTGATAAAATAAATACTTAACGAATCAGATCCCGGCGTAGAGTTTTTTAAGTTACAAAGAACTTTTTGAATAAGTTGGGTGGAAACTAAACTGAAATTGAAATCTGAATTAGTGATTTAGTACATCTCCTCAATAGACTTGGGGAAAGCTTTTTGGCAAATTCCATTGGATGAGCCATCCAAGGAAAAGACGGCATTCAGTGTAGCTGGTAGAGGTCTATTTCATTTTACGGTTATGCCATTTGGTTTGTGTAATGCTAGTCAGACACAGCAAAGATTGGTTGACGCAATCTTCGGACCCAAGTATGAGCCTAAGATCTTTGCATACTTGGATGATGTGATCATTACGAGTTCCACGAGTTGAGGAACACGTTCAGTTGCTTTCAGAAGTGAGAGACCTTTTGAAAGAGGCCAATCTCACTATTAGTCTGAAAAAGTGCGAATTTTTCAAGACGTCCTTGAAATTTCTAGGTTTTCAAATGGTCTGAGTACAGATCCTGATAAGGTTTCTTCTATGGTGAACTATCCTCGTCCTACGAATGTAACAGAAGTCAAACGATTTCTTGGTCTTTGCTCATAGTACAGGAGATTCATAAGCAACTTTTCTACCTTAGTAGCTCCCTTGAGTGATCTCACGAAGGGAAAGAAGAAGAAACAGCCTATCTCATGGTCTGCAGAAGCAGAAACATCTTTTCTAAAAATCAAGGAAGCATTGGTTTCCGCCCCTATATTGTCGCAACCTGATTTCTCTAAACCTTTTACGATTCAGAGTGATGCGAGTGATACGGGGATAGGTGGTGTTCGGACACAATTTTTGGATGGTGAGGAAAGAGTTATTGCTTATGCAAGCAGATCGTTGTCTCGAGCGGAGAGAAACTATTCAGTGACACAGCGAGAATGTTTGAGTGTTTTGTTTTGTACCGAGAAATTCAGGCCTTATGTCGAAGGAACTCGATTCACAGTGGTCACTGATCATCATTCGCTGCTATGGTTGAACAACTTAAAGAATCCGACGGGAAAATTGGCACGTTGGGCAGTTCGACTGCGCCAGCATACTTTTGATATGGTTCATCGCAAAGGTTCTTGCAATGTGGTTCCAGATGCACTGTCTTGCATTCCTCCGGCCGAACCGGAAGTTCTTTTGTTAGAAATTTCTTTGGAAAATTTGGATGATTGATGTCTATCTATACGTGAAAATATTTCTTCTTTTCCAAAGCGTTATCCTCAATGGAAAGTGGTAAATGGAATGGTTTAGTCTATAAGCTCATTCCATCTCGTGTATCGGTGCAGACAAATCTTACGGAGTGGAAGTTACTTGTTCCGAAGGGATAAAGGCAGCAAATCATGAGTTCATGCCATGATCCTACAGTTTGTGCACATTTTGGGATTTTCAAGACATTGGCTCGTCTGCAAGAACATTATTACTGGCCAAAAATGCGTCAGGATGTCATGAAATATGTTAGAAAGTGTCAAGTTTGTGCTTCTCAAAAAATTGCAAACACGGCTAGAATGGGACTTATGGGTGGCGAGAAATCTTGTAGCATTTGAAAAATCTACATTAATAATTTCAGTTTGAATACAGTAGATTAACCCATTAGTTCATTTGTTTGATAGGCAACCACTCGTACTTCAAAGGGGCATAGCAGGTTGCGTATCTGAAATTCTCAACAAGGAAAGAAAGCGTGTTTTCTTTTATGTATTATTTTTGAGTCGGAGGTGTTACTCACGTATTCTTGTTGTTGGGATATTACACAATGGTGTAATTCCGCCTTTAAATTGCAAGCCCTTTTTGTTGGCGCATTTTTATTGGCTAGAGAAAGTGTTCTCTAGATGTTCAAGTTGGCAACGCGGAGAACTGTCAAGCGGATTTCCGTCGAGGATTCGTCTTTGAGACAGCCACGAGTGAACAGCGGCGGTTCCGATTTTGTGTGGAATTTTTGGGTTTTACATCGTTTACAATGAAAAGGGATTTGATTGATGTACCCAATGATCCTCACCGCCTTGCTGTGAAGATTTTGTGAATTTCCAAGAAGGAGTTCTGTTGGTTGCCATAAATCTGTTCGCCACGTGCTCGTGAGTTATGCAATACTCTCTATAGGAGGTAAGCTTTTATTTTACCTAGTTGGTGTTCTATTTAGTTCTTATTTATTGTAAATATTACAGAGTGTTTTGGAGAGGCTTATGTTTGGTATAAGCACATGTTTTGGAGAGGCTTATGTTTGGTATAAGCACATGTTTTGGAGGGGTATATGTGTTTGGAGAGGCTGTAATTTTGGTTATGTAAGGGTTCCCAGCATTTAGAGGAGTAATAGGAGGAAGTCTATTACTCAGATGTTTGGTTTCATGTGGGTTCCGCTGACACTTTGAGAAGTTTAGGACTTGCAGAGTCGTTCGCAGCAGTCTCCTGGAGATTCAGGTAGCAATTTGAGCAACACGGAACTGCAGTTGCAGCCAACGTCGAGAACGTTTATGAAATGGTGACAAGTCACACTGCAGTCGTCAAAGAAAATTCCAAGGCCTTAACCAGGTTTTTTTGTTCATTTTAGTCAAATATTTTAAAGAAAATATAGTTTAATTCAGTGGTTTTAGTTCATATGTTGAAGTAAGTTATAACACAATCTTGCAACTATAAATCAAGCTCCAAGTTATGTGTATAGAATGATAATATATTTAAGAGTTTTACTGTAAAACACCGATGGTACCGTAAGATGTTAGTTTGCTCACTATTACGTCACACATATAAAATTTAATTCATGGTAAATTTTTAATTCATGGTTGTAAGTTATAAACTCATAGTTGTATATTGGCAAACTCGTAGTTGCAAGAAAGTCTCAGTCAAAGATCTAAGCTTGAATTCAAATCAAGTTTTTTATCAACGGTATAGAATTTCTTTAATACGCATAAACCACAATTAGGTAACGTTTTTTTAATTTATTCTTTTTATTGTTGTATATCTCACGTGTGTTGTAATAAATGTCTAATGTCTACATGTTCTTATTATTTGCACTGGTACACCTGATATTTGTTTGAATTTTGAGATTTCATAGAGTAAAGTAGAGTTTCGATATTACAGAGATATTTTGAGAATTCCATCGCATGGTTGCTAGTAACTTAATTTTGTTCCGTGCTGGCAAAATTATTTAAATCATATTACGTAACATACAGCCGGTGGCGCCCTTTTGAGTGTCCACACACAATCCTAACCCACGGCCTATGCTCTCCAACAAAAATCGGCTGCCGTCCGCACCGGAATAACATGTTTTAATACTTAGGTGTCAAAATATGTTACAATCTGCAAGTTATCCTTGGCAGATAGTGTCTGTTGATATTATGGGCCCATTCCCACAATCTTCGAAGGGAAACACTCATTTACTTGTGGTAGGTGACTGGTTCACCAAGTACACATTAGTTTGTCCTATGCGTAAGGCTACTGCCCAAAACGTGGTTAAGTTTATGGAGAATGAAGTTTTTCTTGTCTTTGGTGTACCTCAGTTCATTTTGTGTGATAATGGAAAACAGTTTGCGGGCTCTGAGTTTAAGAAACTGGCAAAAGTGTATCACGTACAAAAGATTTGGTTCAGTGCACGGTATTCTCCACAGTGTAATTTTGTTGAACGTAACAATAAGACAGTCGGTACTGCCATTAGGTGTTACATAAAAGAGCAAAAGAATTGGGACAAAGAAATTCATAAGATAAGGCAAGCTATTAACACTGCAAAGCATGAGGTGACCGGGTTCACCCCGTCTTTTTTGAATTTTGGTAGACATGTTCCTATTTCAGGAAATTACTATGGAGAAGTAGTCGCCACTGACGATGTTGAAATATCGCCAGGTGATAGGCAAGGCTACATAGCTGAAGTGTCTTGTAGATGTTTTTAAGGAAGTTCGTAAAAGACTTCATGTTGCGTATCAGCGCAATAGTAAAGTTTACAATCTCCGGAAGAGAGACGTTTCGTTTAAGGAGGGCGACCTTGTTTGGCGCAAAAATAAAATTCTCTCGGATGCGGCGATTGGGTTTTCTAGGAATTTAGCTCCTAAGTATGTACTGTGTATAGTACGTAAGAAAGTTTCGCGTGTAGTGTATGCCCTCACCAATGTTGATGGAACTGACGCTGATGAATGGCACGTTAAGGACCTAAAGGCTCAATTTGGTTCGAACTCTGAAATTTCGGTGGGCTAAGATGTCTCACATCAGGCTTCAAATTGGGAGTTTGAGTCTCGATTTGTGTTTTGTAGATAGATCATTTGGTTATGAGATCATTTTGATTTGTATTGTTGTGTAGCGTTCATCTGATCAGTTTGTTATAGTTCCGATAGTGTGACCAGTCTCATGATTTGGAATTTCCCTTGGATAAGACTTTCCCGATTATGACTTACCGATTATGACTTTTACCGATTATGACTTTCACTGATTTTGACTCCTTATGGATGTGTGGTACACGCAGTTACCAAAGTATCCAAGCAATTCATGTCATGTGAGCTTTTCGTTGTAACACCTGTGGTCACTGGCAGATGTAACGTTAAAAAGAAAAAAATCTTTTTTTGAGTTGAGTTTTCTAGTTGAGATTTTTTCTTTTTTATTTTTGGAAGGGGGTGGTGTAGCATTTGAAAAAGCTACATCAATAATTTCAGTTTGAATACAGTAAATTAACCCTGATTTGTTTGAGTATAGAGGTATGCAACCCACGATCTAGAATTCGACAGTAGATGGTTGCCTATCTTGATGAGAAATTATGGGTAGTAAACGTGTTTTCTTTAAGCATAATTTTGAGTTAGGGGTGTTACTCACATATTCTTGTAGTTGAGATATTACATAATTGTGTAATTCAGTCTTTTAAATGCAAAGCCCTTTGTTGGCGCATTTTTATTGGCTAGAGAAAGAGTTCTCTAGATGCTCAAGTTGGCAACACTGAGAACTGGAGAAGGAGATCTCCAGCTGGGGGTTCGCTCTTCGACAGCCACGTGATAGCTGAATGGCGGCGGTCCCGGTTTTGTAGTGAAGAATTTGGGTTTTACATCGCTGACACTGAAAAGGGATTTGATTTGATGTACCCAGTGTTTCTTTACCGTCCTGTCAGAAGCATTTTATAAATTCCAGGAAGGAATTCTGTTGCTTGTCGTAATCCGATCGCCACGTGTCTCGTGAGGTTATGTAATACTCTATATAGGAGGTGAGCTCTTATTTTACCTAGTTTGGGATTTTATTTAGTTCTTATTTATTGTAATTATTACAAGGTGTTTGGTATAAGTATATGTTTGGCATAAGCATATGTTTGAAAGGGCATATATACTTTGGAGAGGTTTAAGTTCTGAATGAATGGTGCTGCCATTTATGGTTATGTAAGGGGGCCCAGCATTTAGAGGAGTAATAGGAGGAAGTCTATTACTCAGATGTTTGGTTTTATGTGGGTCCTGCTGACATCTAGAGAAGTTTTGGTTGGAGAGTTGTTCGCAGCAGTCTCCAAGAGATTTGGGCAGAATTTTGGGAGTGACACTGAATCGTTGTCGTAAGCAACGTCGAGAACATCTTAAGAAGTGGTAACAGGTCACGCTGCAGTCGTCAGAGAAAACGCCAAGGCTCTAACCAGGTTTTATTGTTTCATTTTAGTTATATGATTTTGAAGAAATTATTATAGTTTCATTCAGTGATTTTTTGTTGAAATATTAAAGTAAATTACACAACGATTTTGCAACTACATACCTAGCATGATGAAGTATCTTAAGATTTTTTACTGTAAGTAACGCATGGTACCACGTGATACTTATTTACTTTCTACTATGTCATATATGAAGTATTATTAATAGAACATAATTATTTTAGATCATTTTGTAACATTCTAGTGCACACAGATAGCATTGCGAAAATTGGCTCACAGAATCTTGTTTGTTACGTAATGTTTTATTGATGAGCTGTAATTTTAATCCATTGTGAATCTTTAACTCGCTGTTGTGAATCTGAAAGTCATTGTTGGTATCATTTAAGCAGTAGTTGCATTTCTATAAAGAAAAGGTCAAATCACTGAAACAATTTTAGATGGGGTCATGTACATGTCTTGAGTTTCTTTTGCATATGCAGATCATGTTTAGGGGACAATTGGGAAACTGTTTGTTTTTATTGTTGTACATCTCATGTGTGTTATAATAAATGTCTAATGTCTACATGTTCTTATTATTTGCACTGGTACACCTGATATTTGTTTAAATTTTGAGATTTAAGAGAGTAAAGTAAGAGTTTTGATATCATAGAGATATTTTGAGAATTCCATCGCATGGTTGCTATTAACTTAATTTTGCTCCTGGCTGGCAAAATTATTTCAATCATATTACGTAACATACAGCCGGTGGCGGCGTTTTGAGTGTCCACACAATCCTAACCCATGGCCCTATGCTCTCCAACAAAAATCGGCTACCGTTCGCACCGGAATAACATGTTTTAATATTTAGGAATCAAAATATGTTACAAGGGTCCTATATTTAAAGGAACAGGTGGTCGTGGAAGAGATAATATACTTAGCTGAGCTCAAAACGCCCCTATACATACCCTTGAACGATAATTGTTTATAAGATATGGATTATTCTATATATTTTGCCAATAGTTTATTCCATCATATTCTTGAGACAATGAGACGGCAGTACATATTTAGATATTTGATACAAATATTATACATTATTCCGTTTTTTTCAGCATAAGATCAGTGGGGAATGGAATTTCTATTGAAAAGAGTCGTCCACCAGGCATGAACAGTTTAATCGCTTGTAATAGCTATAAAAGCCAAGCATGGCCCAAAAGGGATGCATCGAGTCTTACTTTAGGACCTTACAGTTACAGTTACGGTACCGTTGATCAAAGAAATGGCTCTACTTCTTCTACTTCATACTTACAAGGAGTCGCTTAGTCGATTTTAATTTAATTGTATTTAATATGTATTTTTAGAAAAAATGTTTATAATTATATTTATTTCTTAAGAATTAAATAATTTGTTAACAGTTAATATCATTTATTTTAAAAATGTGATTAAATATTTTTAATCGTTGACACACATCAACAAATTTTCCTAATTTAGTAGGAAATCCGTTGAATATTTGTACAAATTTTTACTCCCGACGGATCGGAGCGAGTGTGTACGTTTAGTGTGATTTTATTTGTTTGTCAGTTTTCTAATAATTTTAAAATGCGTGCACCAATTTTCATGCAGTTTACTGTAAACGGTAGATCATTATTCCTTAGACCAGGTTTTCAGTTTTCAGTTACTGATCAAGTGATCACCGCACTGAAACACGAAGGATGCACCGTCGGGGTTTTTAATTTTAGAGTTATTGTAAGATTTTATATCAAATGTATAATTCAATTTATAGATACACATAACCTCATGATTTTAGAAAATGATAAAATACGATATTTCGAAAATGTACGGGTTTAGTAAGAATATAAATATTAATATATATATATCGTAGTTATTGATTATTTTCATGTTAAGCTGATAAATTTATCACATATGTTAAAACTGTACAAAAGTAAAATAATAAAATTTCAAGTATATTAAAAAATGTGTGTAAATATATCTTAATGTTAAATCCATAATAGTGATTAGGTTAGATTAGGAAGGAGGAGTTGGCTGATCGGCTTGACCACCGCGACCCCCTCCTTAGAGCTCCTTATCCAGCTTTGTCCTTTGTATTAGACACCACAGCCTTGAGAAGGGCCCCATAGTGTAGCTAGCAGCTCTTGGCTTTTCCTCACCAAGTAGTTGGAATCTTAGTCTAGCAAGGCCTTCGCAATGGCACAATACGTGGACTGAAGTTTCCTCTGCCTCTTGGCAGAATTTGCATGTTGCGTCCTCTGCCAGACCCATCAGACTCAAATGTCTATTAAGTTGGCAGTGGCCGATTAGAAGACCCACTATTATGCTAATGGGCTTTCTGTTTTGGCATAATAGGTCCTTTGTAAATTTGTCCGATCGTTATTTAATGAACTCTTAGGCCTGTCTCTGTCATGTTAAATATTTCCACCATTTCAGAGATTTGGTTGCATGCATGGCTTGGCCACACCACAGATGGGTTCGGGTCCTATGAGGGCGCTACCCGCGCCTTCTCTGGCCAGTTGATCAGCCTTTTCATTTTCCTTGTGTCCTTTGTGTCCTGGTACCCATGCCACGATCACTTTATTCTGACTTCCTAGGTCTATAAGGGCATTTATGCAGTCCCACACAAGTCTCGATTCGACTTGCATGGAACCGATTGCTTTTAGTGCTGGCTACCGGAAAAAATGGCAAGCGACTGATTTACGGTTCCTTGCCTCATAATTTCCTTTGCGCACCACTGTATTGCGGCCACTTCAGCCTGAAATACTGCGGCGTATTTTTCTAGACTTATTGGAATTTTCATTTTTGACTTTATCCCATAAATCCCGGCTCCAACTTCCTGTTCTGCCTTAGGGGAGTCTGTATACCAGACTGTTTGTGCCGGTATTGGAGGACCGTTTGTCCAGTCTTCCCTGTCTGGTATTATGATTTTGAAACTTTTATTAAAGTTATGCTTTGGGACTGTAATGTCCGTGGGCATTCTTAGAATGGGATCCGCCTTCAGCTCTAACTATAACTTTTGGTGCTCTGTTCCATACTGGTGCCTTATTGGTGTAAGGCTTTGTATTAGCCTTTGCAGCACTAAATGAGCTTCTCCTTGAATAAATATGTGTAGTGGTGTCAAGTCCAGAAGGACTTCCAGTGCAGCCGTTGGAGCAGTTTTTATGGCTCCCGTGGCGAACAAGCAAGCCTTGGTACGCCACTTAACAGCCTTACAGCTCCCAACTGAACTGTCTTAGTCCACCGTGCCACCGATCCGTAGGTTATCATGGGTCTTACTACACTAGTATATAACCATAGAGTCATTTTGGGATTTAATCCTCAATTTTTTCCACAGATCTGCCTGCACCTTCCGAGGGCTATTGTTGCTTTCTATGTGACTTTTTCGATGTGGGAATTCCATGTCAGTTTTTGGTCAAAAATGACTCCAAGGTATTTTACCTCACTGAAAAATGGAATTTCCACACCGTTGAGCACTAGGGGCTTTAGGCCTTTCAGGACTCTTTTTCGTGTGAAAGTTACGACTATGGTTTTGTGGGGGTTAATGGAGAGTCCTTCCTCATTACACCACCTCTCGACAATATTGAGGGCTCTTTGTGAACGCTCTGATATCGTGTTCGCAAATCGCCCCCTGACAACTATTGCTATATCGTCAGCACATCCTAGGCAGTATAGACTTTCCGCAAAAATTTTTCGGAGGAGATCGCCAACAAGGGTTGCCCACAGTAGTGGAGATAGTACCCCTCCTTGGGGGCAACCTGTACTCACCTTTGCCTCAATGGTAGCCTCGCCTAAAGTGGATACTATTGTCCTTTTCTCTAGGCTGGCCTTGATCCACTGGAAGAGCACTGTTGGGACTTCTCTGGTTAACAACGCATTCTTTAACGAGTGAGTTCTTGCGTTGTTAAACGCTCCTTCTATGTCTAGGAAAGTGGCTACTGCAATTTCTTTGTCATCTAATGACTTTGCCAGTAGCCTACTTAAATCATCCAGCGCGAGGTCTGTTGAGTTTCCCGGCTGGTATGCATACAATAAGACCCCTACTAGAAACATAGGTCATCATCTCTAATAGCAAGTCGCAGTACTCGCATAGTGAGACATAGCGAATTCCTCGAGTATGCGGCATTTGAATGTGCCAGCCTCGATCACCTAAAGGGAAAAGAAGGGGAAATACCATATGATCCAGCACTTCGCTCTCCTGAGTGACATTGTGAAAAGTGGTAGGATTGTCCTGAACAAATACCTTGAGATTTGCAGTGGGGTGGGGTTATCGGGGTCTGCATTTTATACCAGCTACTTCTGGAATGGCTGGTATATCGAATCGTCTATTGTGGGCTCCTCGAACTGTTAACAGTTCCAAAATTACCATTTGCAGGCTACGTCCATTTTTGCAGCCTCTTCTCGAGGTCTATCGATCCTCTGAACTTCGAAATTGTACCGATGACGTAAATGAATATAAGCCTGGGTATAAGGATTTACGTTTCTCAATAGATTTTCGATATTTTCGATCGTATTCAAATTCAGATCATTGTTAGTTTGATTGATGACGTAAATGAATATAAGCCTGGGCATAAGGATTTACGTTTCTCAATAGATTTTCGATATTTTCGATCGTATTCAAATTCAGATCATTGTTATTTTGATTTCTTGGATTGATAGATTCCTTAGGAGATAAAAAGTAAATGGGGCCGAAGCGTTGTCTACGGTCGTTTACATTGACATCGCTGTTTATAAAGCAGTTCATCAAATAAAACCCAAAATTCCTGACTTACTAAATGTTGGATGGGTTATGAGTGAAAATAATGTTGTGCCAAAAATGATGTCGATAGATCCAAGGCCCACATTTAATAAATCGGCTCCATTTTGCAAGCGCAAATTAGTTCATCGTACAGTGGTCGGTGTACAAGAGCTAATGTGAAATGTATCATTAATTGCATGTGTGAAGACAAATGTTAGTTCAGTTAGTTCATAGGTTGTTTTCTGAGAACATGACACATTATTTAGGTTTAGTTGGTATTATTGTTATTATTATTACTATTAAGTATTATAACGGTAATATGCTTATTACAGTGGCATGGTTGGCACTTATATGTATAATAGCATAGTGCCACAGTCGGTGTTTGGAAAATGGAGCGCAACGTATGCAACTCCCTAATAAATCACCCCGTAAATGGCTAAAACGATAAACAATCATATATATTTTATTTTCTAAAAATTAAATTTACACCTTAAGGTGTATTTCATTCGCTTATATTATATATCTAGTTTCAGTAATAAAAAAGTTTTATTGATCCACTAATATGCTTTACAAATTTTAAATAATTTTTTATATTTGAAAATAAATAATTAATTTGATCTATTGAAAACCATCTTTTGCTTCATTAGCTTATACCATTTCACTAAGCAATATCAATAGTTATTGGCGTAAAAGTTTTAGCTTGATTTAAGAAAAGATACCTAACGGAGATATGATGTGTTAAAATATCAAAAAAACTTTTTTCAAGAAATCGACGACTTATCTGATTTTGCAATCCGAAATCCAAGGGCGAACTAAAGATTCGGTTTCAAAAGGTGATTTTACATGAAAATACACATTCAGTTTTTTTATGTTCGCGAGTCGTATACCCCACCTTTAAAATGCATTCCACAGAGAGCTCGATCTCCGACTAGGAGGCATCCAAGCAGGAGTGCAATCTAGAATTAGGAATTTAAAACCGTTATCATTCCACGTTCCATATAGTAGCTACTCTCTCAATCTGATGATAAATGATATGGCAAAAGTATCATTGGAAGCTAATCTACTGTCCTAATGATTTCAGAAAAGGAATGAAAGGTTGCTTAAATGAAAAAACTTAAGTAAATTCTAGTCAGTTCGGAAAAAGGAATGTTTTATTGGATATAACATAAGTCCCTTTTCTAGCTGGCTCTATTTTTGTATAATTCCTAACTGTAAAAGGAAACGAATGTTTGATTCTGATGTGTTTTGCCAAGGAATCCAGGTGTTTCATAATTAGGACTATTTGTCCTTCAGATAAAAATATATTTTTATTTATAATTTTACATTTGTTATGTATTTACATGGTTAGAAGTAGATCATCAGTAAGTATACATAATGAATAACTGTTTTCTAGTTTGGGTTATTCAAGACTCACAGAGTTGCCAACGTAAGGGGCAGGTCTCCCAGTATTGTCTTTCAGATAAAAAAGTATTGTAATTTCAGAATGATGTCTTGGTTGACATTCATAGTGTACTTTCATGGTCAGAAGTAGATCATGAGTGTATATAAAGAACAAGTCATTGTTGTTTTTAATATTAAATGTTAGATGGAATGTATGGAAGTTGTATTCAAAATACCCAAAAACTGTTTTTTCCGCAAAAAATAATATTTTCAAAAACGGCGCACATCATTTTCTTTGGCGTTGGATTTGGATTCAAGGAGTACAAGACTTCTTCAGTATTTTTGATTTTGGAGTTAGATTTAATTTCTATATCTGGTTTGAATATATCGATAGTTAATTTGATTATCTACTTATATTTGACACTATTTTTTCCATCATTTCAATTTAATTTGAAGTTATTGTCTATAATTGTTTATTTGCAGCATATTCAAATTTTCTTACTCTTTATTTGATATTTTTCCACTTCAAAATGTTTAGTGTACTGAAAGATTCCTCAGAGCCAAATTAATCGTGCAGAGGTTGGTTCTGGAATACTTGATTGTTGCAAAATATCTCACACCTAAAAATAAAGAAATCAGAACAGGGTTATAAAATAAAAATTTAAAATTGAAATTAAAGTTCGTTAACATTTCGGAAAGATGGTCTATTCTCAATACTTATAGGTCGTCAACCATGACAGCTTGTTGTATATGTATTTCCATAGTCACGTGAGACATCAAGTTGTGTTTATCTTATATTTATTTACTTCGTCTCTAAAGGTGGGCAACCGGCTAGTACAAAAATAAATTGAATAATTTGAGACGCATCTATCCCATTGCTGTCTTTTCCAAAATTTTTGCCGAGTCCAGTTGGATCCTATGATTGTTATCCCAGAACTTTCGAATTTTTCTAATTCTTCCGTTCTAGCGTAATTTCTATATTCATCAAGCCTCACGTTGAACGCGCAAGGAACATCGCAAATAGAATTTTTTGAATTTCGATTAATATTTAGAGGTTTGATTTTCAATGCAACCGATCTTACCGTAGTGCTCGTTTGAAAAACGGCTCGGACAGAAAACCTATTCCAGAATAATTGTAATTTATGCGATAAATCATGTATACTTATATGGAATAAAGGTTTTAGTGAAAGGAACCTGATTTTTTCAAATTATTTTGACTGTAAAGAAGCAAGCAGAAGAGGTTTGTATTCCGCAGTCTAGACACATGCTTATTATCACGAAACCTAGCGATAAAAAAACAGCAACCTTCTACCTCATACAACATTGACGTAAAAAACTCTGACTCTTGGTCTAATTGTAGAATTCAAATAATCAAAATCAGCTTTTGTCTGATCCATTTGGTGCAGTTTTCTAGACTTATGGTGACCATTTTCCAGAAAGAGACAACCGATGAGGAAATATTTATTGTTTTTGACCATAACTCTTTTTTCTTAGTAGGCATATTTAAAAAGAAACTATGAAACTACCTAAGTAGAACCATAATAAGACTACTACTATGAATTTTCACCCAATATTTCCAGTTGTTTCCAAAATAGTTAGATTTAAAACTACGAAATAGGAAGACTATTATAGTTTTTAAATTTAAATCTAACTGTTTTACAAACCACTGAAATTATTGAGTGAGAATTCATAGTAATAGTCTTGTTATGGGTTCTGCTTAGGTAGTCTTATAATTTTTCTAAATATACGTACTAAGAAAAAAAAGTTATGGCTAAAAACAATAAATATTTCCCCATCGGACGTCTCTTTGTAGGAAATGGTCACCTTCATTTTCCTTTTATTTTTTGTTGCAGAGAAGACAGAAAATACTAATAAAAAGTAAGTAAACTTAAATATGCCTCAAATAAATAATTACAGGCAATGAGGAATAATGAAGATAGGACGTAGGAATCTGATACTAATATCTGTTACTGTTTTATAAACATACTAGTTCTAAAAGAAATAAAATAACTACCTAAACGGTACACTTACAAATAAATAATAATATCTATAATTGGCCATATCTCAATGGTTTAAGTTACGCTATTGACCAAGAGATGGCAAATGTTCCCAACCAGAAGAATACATTTTGAGAGAATATAATAATTATAATTTATTTTAAACCGCTGCGCTGCCTAAGGAGTCACTACTTCCACATCTAGATTTCGTATCCAAGTCTCTTTAAGGGAAAATACCTGGATGCTACGTTTGCACTACAATATCTGAAAATAATTGCTTACAGAATCACAGAATTTTATCAATGTAATACTTGAAATCGTCTGCCTCAAGGTAGTAAAGGGGATGACTGATGATACCTGAGGACCTGTATTGTCGTACACACACTAATCACAATTTATTTTGTCAACCTCTTTAATAATGGGGTGGTGGTTGCTGAAGTTAAAAAAATGTTGAAACATTGGTTCTCAGTCATACACCAACTCTCAAGTTTCTGGACTCATACTAGTTTGCTTTACTTATTTATCCCTATTCACCCCTATTTACCCATATTTATTACGCACTCCTTCATAATACATAAGTATATAAAATTTCAAGTTAATATCCTAATTTCATTTTGTTGACTATAATAATACCCACCCTTTTGGGTGTGGTGGTGGTGGTGGCAGATATCGTAAGACCCTTGCTTTAGTATATACACCAAATCCCAAGTTTCTCGACTCTCCTCGCTTAATTTATTTATGTACCCCTTTTTATTCACTCAATGGAATAAGCTCGAAATCTAGCTCGTAATCTAGATACAAATCTCGTTATAATATATACGTGTATCAAATTTCAAATCAATATCCCAATTTTATATTGTTAATCCTTTTAATAATGGAGTGACGGTGGTGGTGGTGAGGAAAGCAGTTCTCACAAAGAAATATTAGATCTTGACTTCTAGTATATAGACCAAATCCCAAATATCTGGATTCTTACAACTTGTCTTACTTACTTGCCCCTATTTACCACCCAACCCTTCAACGGAATAACTCAAAATATAATCTAGTTCCAGTATAATACATATGGGTATCGAATTTCACGTCAATAACTTAAATTTATTTTGTTAACTCGTTGGCTTTGATGGCAGATGTCATAAGAAAATTGAGGCCTTGGCTTCTAGTATATACACCAAATTCCAAGTTTCTGAAATCTTACTATCTGGCTTTACTTATTTATCTCTATTTACCCATCAATTTTTCATCGGAATAAGCTCAAAATATAAACGAGTTCCAGACCTCATTATAATACACACTTGCACCAAATTTCATATGAATATCTTAAGCCGTCCCGGGAGAAAACGTGCGCACAAAAGAATTACAAACAGACCGACCGACAGGTAGACCGACATTTCATGACATTTTAAACCTATTTTAAACCAAAAAAATGTTTTAAATTTTTTTACGATTACTACCACTCTACAACGTGCCTGTGAAAAAAATCCATTCAAATTATAACTTTTATAAAAGATTTTCTTTTTAACCTTTGTGGTCACGACTTTTCAGTTTTAATCATAAAATTTCAAAATTTGGCATGTACACTGTTTGATTTTTTTCTTGATTTTTGATGTTTTCAAATAAAAATACATCTTTCTCCGTTTTCGAAAAAAAAAAAAAAAATTGTCCACTACAATGGACATTGTGACACAGTGGTTTGAACGAAAACAATATTTAATGACAACATTTTAGCATGATGAATAATCAGTATACTGAAATAAATAGGAAGCAAAATTGTAAATAAATATTTAAGACAATAAACAATTTTGGTTTAATTAATACACATTTTAAGTTTAGGGTGCCAATAAAATCTCACCCGTGGGAAATGGAGGTTGTCCATAAGGATGTGTATCCCCACAAAGGTTTTAAATTCTTCAACATTCGTGGGCTGAAACTTGATCTGTTTTTGAATAGCATACTACTTTGTCATATATACCATGTTCTCAAATAAATTTTTTGTAAAATATTTCGCAAAGAAAGAAGTAGGACTTTCAAGATGTATAACATCCTCGCTATACATTTTTACACCAAATACGTGTTTCCTTTGAAGTCAAGTCATTTTCTTCCATAAATTTCTTAATTCTCGCCTTTTTGGCAGCTGTGTTAGATGCATTTAGTTGATATCTCTGATGGAGTACTGGGTATGTTTGGAACAACAGCTTCCTCTGCTTCTTCTCCGCTTTGGTCCTGAAGTACTCCTACCGACTCATTATCTTCTTCCATATCTAAAATATATTAATTGCTTATAACAATTTAAAAAAATGGATAGATATTACATGCCCTGTATTAAATCTGTGAAGGTGAAGTCATAGTCCTATCCGTCATCATCCGTCGCTACTCAGGTAATCTACATCGGAAAGACCACCATGAAGTGCCTCAAAGAGCTGTTGCTCCTTTAGAAATTTCTCATTGGACATTTTGCTATCTTATACGTAAGAAAAATATCAATTTAGAGGAACTAAAATTAAAAGTAAGTTTATAATTACCAAACACTTTTCTTATGGTGAGTCACAATGTCCCCTCTGGTGGACACACTTTTATGAACAAAAATAGAATCTACAGTAAAAAATAAACCAAAACAAAAAACCGCTGCCTAAGGAATCACTACTTCCACATCCAGATTTTTCATCCAAGTCGTTTTAAAGGAAACATCTTGACTAAATTTGCAAACTAGTATGGGGAAATTATTGGTCATAGAAATTTAATAATATTTGGGGCAGATGTCATAAAAAAGTTTGAGGCGTTGGTTTCTACCATGTGCGTTAAAAATTAAGTGAGGCTTTTGCTTCTGGTATATACACCGATTCCCAAATTTCCGTGCTCTTACCAGCTTGCTTTACTTATTTTCCCATATCTACCCCTATTTAACCTCCAACCCCTCAACGGAATCATCTCAAAATATAAGCTAGTTTCAGATGTCATTATAATACATACATGTACCAAATTTCAAGTGAATAAATATCTCAATTTTATTTTATCAACCCCTTTAATAATGGAGTAGGGGTGGTGAGGGTTGAAAAATATTATAAATAATTTGAGACCTTGGCTTCTAGTACATACACCGAATTTCAAGTTTCTGTACTTTTATAAACTTGCTTTACTTATTTTCCCCTATTTAACTCTCAACCCTTCAACGGAATCATCTCAAAATATAATCTAGTTCAAGACGTCGTTATAATACATACGTGTACCAAATTTCAAATGAATATCTCAATTTTATTTTATCAACCTCTTTAATAATGGAGTAGGGGTGGTGGGGGGTTGAAAAATATTATAACAAAAGCGGAGGATTTGGCTTCTAGTACATACACCGAATTTCAAGTTCTATACTCGTACCAACTTGCTTTACTTATATTTCCCTATTTACCCATAAATAACTCCCAACCCTTCAACGGAATCATCTCAAAATATAATCTAGTTCTAGATATCGTTATAATACATTCGTGTACGAAATTTCAAGTGAATGTATTCATCAACCCCTTCAATAATGGAGTAGGGGTGGTGTGGGTTGAAAAATATTATAAAAAAAACTGAGACCTTGGCTTCTAGTACATGCATCGAATTTCAAGTTACTGTACTCTTACCAACTTGCTTCATTTATTTTCCCCTATTTACCCCTATTTAACCCCCAACTCTTCAATGGAATCATCTTAAAACATAATCTAGTTCCAGATGTTGTTATAATATATACGTGTACGAAATTTCAAGTGAATATCTCAATTTTATTTTATCAACCCCTTTACTGATGGAGTGGGCGGTGGTGGGGGGATGAAAAATATTGCAAAAAATGTTAAGGCGTGGCTTGAAGTACATACATCAAATTTCAAGTTTCTGTACTCTTACCAGCTTGATATACATATTTCCCCTTATTTACCCCTATTTAGCCCTAACCCTTCACCGGATATCTTCAAAAAATAATCCAGTTCCAGATCTTGTTATAATATATACGTGTACAAAATTTCAAGTCAATATCTTAAGCCTGTCCGGAGAAATCATGTAGACAAAAAAAAAGTTACAGACAGACCGACAGACAGACCGACAGAGATACGGAAAATTTTTTTTCGCTCAAATTTAAAATCTCGACGTTTCACGACATTCTAAACCTATTTAAAAAAAAAAAATACGATTACTATACTTCCAATCCACTACGTGGATGTGGAAGTAAAATAACACACTCATTTACGCCACCAAAAATCAACAGACGATTTCAACAGTCGTAGGTCCCCTAATAAAAATATATTTGATCAGCTGTTACAGCGTTCTTCAATTTCATTGAAGTTGGAAACTTCTATTCAATATTGCTTCTGTCCCTCGCGTCTATATAGCAACACATATATACACAATTTTCAATGCACAATGTACAAATTAGTGGGATATTCTAATAAAATTTGGAAGAAAATATAGCAAGTTGCACAAAAAAATTACAATCTCCACCGTAGTGGTGACCGAAAGGGTTAAATAAACTTCATAAATAAATGTATTCACAAAATCAAAAGAACGATTGAGTCTATTGAGTTTAACTCAAAACAAATACAATGCAGATGTTTATAATAGTTTATTTTGTCTAAAATAAATAGGTATGGAAAATGTTTCGTGTTTGTGGGATGTTTCGGGCCAATGATTCCTATTCACATAAAGTTTGTTATTGATAATTTGTTTTTTATCCTTGTCTTTTGTTTTTGGTTGGTATACTCCGATTAAAGCACGAATAATCGATTTCCGTTGCAAATCATCTATTAACGATATCATACAGTTTTGTTTACCTTTTTAAATTGCAAATATACATTTATAAACATTTTCAACATCAACAGACAGATCGAAGTGCCGATACCAAAAATGACAATTTTTAACAAATCAGTACAAAATAAGCTAATTTTTATTTGCAAAAATTAAATTAGCTTATATGGAAATAAGATTAGTTTGTGTAAAAATAAATAGTTTTAATATCTATTGGTGATTTCGGTAAGTAAATGTAGGCTACTTTTTTTTTCATTTAATCAGTGCAACAATGTACCATTAATATACAGGTCTGACACTCTAACATTAGAATTAAGTTGACAATAGATAAGAATAGGCCAGTCATTTTAGGTGAACAAAAGGTTAATCATCAAACTAATTGCAAAAGGAATAAACTAAGGTGTTTTAGACATGGAATAATACCCCCAACAACATATCAAAAGTCTAGAGAAATCTAAGTATGGGAAATCCGCCATATTGGCTGCCATCTTGGATTTACTCTCGAAATTTATAAAATGCATATATTGTTCCGATTAACTTCAAATATGCACCAAATAGAAAATTTTTTGAACCAGGAATCATATAAAGACTCTATCTAACTTTGTTAATATCGTGTTCTATTTATTACAAAATGTTAATAATATAGGAAGGTAATTTATGAAAATTATAATGCAGTATAATCCATTTTAGACTTTTGCTGCCAAATTCGTGCCCTACGAAAAAAATTGTTTAGTGGTTATTTGGACGTCTTGAATAGCACTTGGTAGTTACACCACGATACACCTGGATGATTTCGTGAAACCACGTCGGAAGGTCGCGGAAACCGCAGATTCGCGATTAACTCAATTTTTATGACCCAAATGGGAACAACACTTATTATAAAAGTTGTACATCTGTACATTCTCTATCATAAAGATCCTATAAATTTTTACTGGCTGCAAAATATCATTCTTCCTAATCCAGCCTCACTGCTCAGGATCAATGTCTTTTTCCAACCATGTTTGAACTTGATATACTCTACACAAATGCCGTTGAGCTGCTGAAGATGTTGGAGGAAGTGATGATAATTTTACAGCTGTTGAAAGTTTTGTAGATTTTGCAAATGTTAAATATCATTGCATCCCCAAAACGGTTAGGGGTATGAAAAAAATGAGCAGGGCCTTTAAGATAGAGAATTTACAGATGTACAACTTTTATAATAGGTGTTGTACCCGTTTGGGCCATAAAAACTGAGTTAATCACGAATTCGACGTGGTTTTCACGAAAACCTCCAGGTGTATCGTGGCGTAACTACCACTTATTCAAGATGTCCAAATAAACATAATGAATTTTTCATTTTCGTAGGGCACGATTTTAGCACAGATGTCAATTTTACAGCTAAAACGCCTGGAGTAGTATAAGTTTCTAAATTAATAAAGTTTAATAAAGTTTAACTTGTACAAAATCGTTTAAATTACTGCACACTCTTTGAAAAAACTACTAACACTATTAAAACACTACTGTCACTTCCAACATGTATCACTCTCCATCACAAACACCATCGTCGTATACATCTTCTATATTTGAGTTACTGCAGAGTGTACCTTGACATTCACTGCAAGCTGATGAACATTCCAAACCAGGTTTTCTGTATGAGCATCTTGAAGTACTACAATCTTATGATATCGAGCAGAACTGGTGGTGCTAGTTCAAGGTGAGTGAGTACTGGTAGGAGTTGGCCGTGCTGTAATTGCCAACTCCAATCCTCAGGTAGAAGAGGCATATTTCCTTCTCACTGCTAAACTTGGTAGTAGACCTGTAAATTATGGAATTTAGCAACAACTTAAATGGAAGTGGCTGGGCTTGAACAGCTTGAACTTAATTTTTTGTTAGACACCTACTCAAACATTTGTATTGTAGTTCATCCACACTTGTGTCTTTTCTGCATACATGACAACGATAGCATTTTCCCGGCAGTAATTATGTCTTCTTTCAAACTGTTTGCATTATTAAATACTACAACATACTCCGTAAATGATGTATTTTTTATAATCTTCGTTAGACCTTTGCCTCTGCCAATCCCAAACAACTGTGACCTGGTGTCAATGAGGATTTTGTAGTTTGAATGTTCCATTGAAAGAGAAACTGCATGGTTTACGATGAAGAAAAGGACCTCAACCAGGGCAATCTTTACCGGGAGGAAGGGGCAATATGGGCAATTGCCCAGAGCGGCAAATTTCTAAGGCATCAGCAGCGCATTGTGAGGTCCTCAACAAACATATCAAATGCCTTTCTCAAGCTTATTACTGGTAAACGTGTTTTTAAATTCCATTAAATAAGGTTCCTGGTTAAAAAAACTTTCTATTTGATATACAGTGTGTCCCACTTTTCATAAATCTACCATCATATCTCAGTTATTAATAATGCGATTTTCTTCAAATTTGGGTGGTAATTATATGTTGGAGAAATAAGTTATTTGGCATAGTAAACATTTCCATTTTTCAGTGGCGTGCGGTTTTAGGGGGTAAAATAAGGTAGGTTTTTTGGCTAAAGGCTATTAGGGCCTATTTTAGACAAATTTTTCTATCATATTTGGTTTCAGCATGTCCAAAACCCCTTAATCCATATTCTCCATGATCTCAGAAACGGATTATGGCAGAAACGAAAAGTTAATTAAATTCTTTAAAATATTTTTTTAAATTTTGTGTAACTTTATTTAATTGTTATAACAAACCTAAAAACAACCTTTTTTTTTAAATTCTGGTCTCCTCAATATAACCACCTTCCAATAAAATACACTTTTCAACAACCCCTCTTAACCGTTCAATCACGTTTGGGGAGTCATTTCTTGACATGCTTGCCTAATTCTACGGCAAAGCTCTTGTCTGTTATGCGGCCGAGTATCATACACTTTATTTTTCAAGTGCCATCATAGAAAAAAGTCACAAGGGGTAATATCAGGCGATCTAGGGGGCCACGGTTCTAAAGGGTTATTTCTACCTATCCACTTCATAGGGAAAATGGCATTTAAAGAATTTCTAACTATCAGAGAATTGTGCGCCGGGGCACCATCTAACTGAAAGTATACATTTTCTATCTGTGCTAAAGGCATTTCCATAAAAAAATTATCTAAATCATTTTGTAAAAAATTTTGTAAATTTTCTGCGTTGAGGTTATCCAGGAAAAAGGGGCCAACAATTTGTTCGTTTAATGTGCCACGCCACACGTTAATTTTTTTACTGTATTAGTTTTTACAGTTAATTACAAAATTGGGATTTTCAGCTGCCCAATATCTACAATTTTGACTAGATACCACATCGTTTGTCGTAAATGTTGCCTCGTCACTAAACAGTATGTTCTTTTAAAAAACCTTGCAACCATAGGCAAAATTCAAACAGCCGTTCAAAATCACCGTCTAAGAGAGTATGCAAAAATTTTGGTTTAAATGCTCTAATTCTATTGCGTTTCAAACGCCTCCATATTTCATTTTTGGTTAAATGTAGTGTTCTCGCAACTGCCCTTATACTACCATTTGGATTGTTCTGAAATTCTGTTAAAATGCGTTCGTCGTCTGGATATTGTCGTAAATTTAAATTGTACCTTTTTTACCTTTTCTTGGAAATGGCTCCGGTTCTTGCAAACAGTTTGTTGATGTCACCAACGGTTTTGTGCTAAATTGGTGCTCGATCATGGTGACGTTGATTAAATATACGACCAACCTGACGCGGTCTTTCATTATCACCAATTAAGCGGATAATATCAACTTTTTCTTGAATTGTAAGAACTACTCTCCGATTTTCTGCCATTATCAGTAAGATTGATAAATAACACTATTTAAATTTTGACAATTCTTATGAATCACCAAATATCAAATAAAAACTTATTGTTCAAAGCACTTTTGATTAATGCCTAGGGTTGCAGGTTAACTATCTTAACGACAGATTTTTTAAATAACATAATTTGTCTAAAATAAGCCCTAATATCCTTTTGCCAAAAAACCTACCCTATTTTACCCCCTAAAGCTGCACTCCAATGTAGAATGAAAATGTTTACTATGCCAAATAATTCATTTTTGCGACATATAATTACCACCCAAATTTGAAGAAAATCGCATTATAACTGAGATATTAGGGTGCAATTATGAAAAGTGGGACACACTGTATATATATATTTGAAGTTAATCTGAGCAATATATATATTTTATAGATTTGGACAGTAAGTCCAAGAAGGCGGAGAATATGGCGGATTTCCCATACTTAGATTTTTCTAGACTTTTGATATGTTATTGGGGATATTATTCCAAGCCTAAAAAACCTTAATTTATTTCTTCTACAATTAGTTCTATGTTTTCAACTAAAATGACTGTCCGTTGACATCGGCGCTCATCATGTTGATATTTCTTATATATAATAAATTTTACGGCCGACTGATAAAATGCGATTTTCTTGAAAACAGACAATGTCTAAGGCTAATGATAAGTACCTACACATTCTTCCACCTAAATTAGGTAGATTTAGGATTGTGTAATAAGAAAGCAGAGGAAAAAATAATAATTAAGTGTACATTTTCATCTTTAACATTGCATATATGGCGCCCTCTAGGATATAAGAAGAAAATAAAAGCCAATTTGAATTTCTCACCTTAAGAAATTTCCATTCACCAATTTTCATATCAATTTTTGAAAACCTTTAAAATTTATGTGAGAAAATTAAACATATAGTTCTCTGTTAACTTTTGGACTAAGGTAAGTTGAGCTAAATCGCAATATTTTAATGTCAGAAACTCACTTATTACTCGATGATCCTTTACTTACGTACCACACTGTAGTCATGTTGAGCGTGGAAATAATGGTACCGAGGCCAATCTTGGACATTGTTGTCAGTGTTCAAATGGTCTACGAACTGTTGACACCTATAAGGATCCTTTAATTTCTCAGATACGGAAGACACTTTTCCAAAATTCCACCACCAGCTTCCTACTTGCCAGAGAAATGAGTGATCATAGATCACTATGGTACTGACATGACAGTATGGATGACGACCAAATCTAATGTAAATATGTTTATTTCAATCCTACTCATCGTGTAAGCTTTTAGGATACAATATACAGTTTATTTTGTTTTGTCATAGATTATTTCGTGGCAAGGTTCTATGTTTAGTTAAAGTTTCACCGTAACCGATTTCACTTGGTAATGAATTTTGCAAACAGTTCATACCACAATGATTTGAGATAAACTAAGTTGTACATTACTTAACAGCTAATACTGAATGTTATTTCACTAATTTAATAACTGTCTATTTACTATTAATTAGTTATTCTAAGTAGACTTCTATTTTTCATTTTTTATATATTTCGTTCTCTTCTTATCTCCTCAGTACTCACAAGAAATAAAATTAATCAATAAATAAGTGAGGCAGTACGTTTTGAGAAATTTTGGAGTCATTTCTGGCTGCTCATTATAACAAAAGTAAAACATTGTAAAATGTTTTTGAGTAAAATTTGCTCTCTGCCTTAAAAGCAGAATATTTAGATATTTTATATTTACGAAAAAACCCAGTACAGAAAATTCGCTAAAAGCTGACGAGAACCACAATTGAGAAATATCCGCATTTTCCTATTTCATCGCAGTTAGTAGTATGACCTCACTTCTTGGAAATCACAACTACTTAGACTACTTGCTGTTTCCGGGATTACAGTCTATCTGGAAATGGGAGAAAGAGAGAGAGAGAAAGACAGAGACAGAGAGACAGAGAGTAATAAAAGTTCATTTAAAAACACAGTCAGCCTATTAGTAACTTCTGTTTATTATGTAATGAAGCATTTTGTTACATGGAAATTGTAACACAAACCGCCGTTTATTTTTATATTTGGAATATTAAGATTTTATACTGCAGATACAAAGTGTAATTTTTAATATGGAAATTGCAACACAAACCGCCGTTTATGTTTGTATTTAGAATATTAAGATTTTATACTGTAGGGACAAATCGTAAATATTGTTGAATTTGATTATTTACTTAGAAATATTAAATTAGTAAGTAGGAGTTAACCCGCTAGGTAGCGCTAGTTACGCACTATTGACAATATTTGATTCCACCGAGACAAGCCACCGGCATTGGCCTCCTGTAGTCACTTCGCTCAGTTGTGTCTACTGGCTAGACGTAACTAGAAGTAGGAAGGAAACCGTTTGTCAACTAACCCGGCTGTGAGGAAGTAAGTAGCTGAAATTTTGGTAAGCAACTTGGCTGGTGCGAAGTGCCATAATTACAAATTATATTCTGTTTTATTTTTCAGATAAAAGGCGTCCGCCGCTCTGCAACGTTCCTAAACTTTCGTAGTTATTCAGTTAGTTGAGGGAACGTTGAATGTGTGGCTGGAGACGTCTAGAGGGGTATTTTGTGAAGGGAAGCATTCCCTGTGTACCAGTCGTTATTACTGGGAGTTTTTGGGTAAAAGGTGGGTCCCGTGATTTCCCCTCTGGTATAGTTATTCGACCAGTCAGTCACGTTGGCCCTCTGGACACCCAAAATACTGTCCGTACTGCCTACCTGCGTATTTTGCCATTTTATTTTCTTGGGGTTATTATTTAGCACTTGTTGTTATTACTGGGGGATTTTTGGTAGAAGGTGGGTCCCGTGATTTCCCCTCTGGTATAGTTATTCGACCAGTCAGTCACGTCGGCCCTCTGGACACCCGAAACACCGTCCGTACTGCCGACCAGTGTATTTTGTTATATTGGCACTTGTTGTTATTACTGGTAGAAGGTGGGTCCCGTGATTTCCCCTCTGGTATAGTTATTCGACCAGTCAGTCACGTCGGCCCTCTGGACACTCGAAACACCGCCGGTACTCCCGACCAGTGTATTTTATTATATTAGTACTTTGAGTGTTGGGGCACTGAACACTAGCCAAGTTACGAATAAAGTATTCTTGTATAAATTGTATCGCATGAACTGTTGAATATTGCTTCCTCCCGCCTGGTAACCGTACCGTACCGACTGTATTGTAACCCCTGCACTTCTGCCCCCCCCTCTTGCTCATTGCCCCATTACTGTTAATAACCGTTTAGCCGTCTGTGTCACAGTAGCTAGAACCATATCACCGTAGCTTAGCTTCCAGTTTTAACCTCTTGGTTCTCTGTATAGTTTAAGGTATAAATAATAGTATTGTAAATAGTAGGTTTAAAGGGACAATAAATATATTTTTTTTATTCTAAATTAAACCATGCTTTTTACTGTGTGTGTGTGAAGTCTACTATCCCTATACCCTCAGGACATACCGTTTCTTCACTGTAGCTATCCCAGCCCTACTGCAACAGGCTGCGTTAGGAGGCTAGTGTGGGACCTTTACACCACGTATAAAACTGTAAAGGTGGCGCCCGAGCTTACCGTTCACCGACAGCACAAAGCTCGAGTGTCAGAGTGTGACGGGGGAATAAAACGTCACAATTATACAGGGCGATTTACATAATACTCCCCAGGGAGGTTCCATGGTAACGAAAAGAGATAATTAAATTCTGTAAAAGCCAGTCGTTAGATATCCTTGGTGACCTTATTTTGTCTTTCAAATTTTTCCAATGATAGTGGGGTCTGTGGCGTCGCGATGTTGGAAAGATATTTTTCAATAACAGGAACTTTAGAAATATAATATAATTAAAGCACGTTTCATTCTAAGTACTTTTTGTAGTACCCACTTTTCTGTTAAATCCTGGGATCTTCTAGATAAAAAAAATTACAGTCGAATATTTGATAACTAGGAAGGATATTAAAATTGGCTAAAAGGTGATCACTAGATACAACAAGTAGCTTTAACTTAAAGTGATTCGCAATTTTTCAAATGGCTGTATAATGATGGAGCTGGCGTACAAAATTATTCTTCAATCGCTGCAACATTGACACAGCATACGCGGTAGGGTACTAATTGGTGTATAATTTTTTAAGAATACATTTTTTTGCAAAACCATTAGATCTCAAATTATCTGATATTCTCTGTTTTTTCAAAGTATAATGCGGATTAACTCCTATATATTTTTTGATAATTATTTAAACTAGTTGCCATGAGCCTAATTTAATAACGTAAAATCAAGTAGGTAGAGTAGTAATATATTTTGACATTTAAATGAAATATGTACATACTTAGTTTTAAACAGAATGTTCGATATTGTTTCCTCCTTCATGGATACACATACCGTTTACTTAATGCTTCTCCAGTTATTTTCAATAAGGTATTTCTATCTACTGTGGCAACACGCGCATGTATTAATTGGTTCACTGTAAATCTGTTTAGATGTCTCCATAAGAACAAATCTAATTGAATTGTATCAGATGATCGTGCTGGCCACCTCATTACTACATTAGTTCCTATTCCAGGATACGATTGTTGCAAGTATCTAACTACTGTTCTTGAATTATGTGCTGATGCTCCGTCTTGATGAAACTAGATTTGGTGCCCATCATGAAGAATGTTTCTCAATAAATTTGGCAACTCTTCTTGCAGGAACCTCACATATCTAAAACCATTTTATGTTCCATGAGGTATTCCATATATTCATTTAATATTCCACCCAGACACTTGCTTTAAAAACTGTAATTATTGGTTTGGATTTTTTTTTTCCTTATATCGAAAACTACTGGTCCTAATGCAAAAGTGTGTAGTGCAATGAGTACTTGTAATTATACATACTTCAGTAATATTATACTTCCAAAGTTCTTGTTATCAAAACATTTCTTTTCGGCCTCACGATGCCGCGCGCCGCAAACGCCACTGTCAGTGGCAACATTTGAAAGACAAAATGAAGTTACTGAAATTATCTAACGACTAGCCTTTACAGAATTTAAATATCCCTTTTTTATACTGGTGAGCTATACTTTTTTGATTGACTATGTTCATACAGGATTTGCCTTTATAACGAGCGTTCATTACTCTCTCTCTCTCTCATTTCCAGATAGACTATAAGCGGTGTTCGAATAACAGTTTTAGCTACGAATAATAAGTGTGACTTTTGACTTTATTGTATCTTTGTGAATTTATACAGCATTCATGTGACACAGATTCAACTCCGGGAGATAAGTAGATACATGTAATTTTTGTTAAATGTATATAATAGGTTTTGTTCTTTTGAAGATAATATTTTATGCATCAAGTGCGTTGTATAGATTATAACGTCAGGAAGGTAACACGATGCAGCCCGAAGGCCTTTGGCCCGAGGGATATATGTTGCCTGATGAGCGTTATAATCTAATAACGCTCGTGGTGCATACAATATTTTATTTTTCGCGAAAAATATATTTTTCTAAAGAAAAACTAACTTTCATTCTTCAAATACATTTAGTAGTCTATGACATTTGCTGGTACTTGACGTTTATTAACTGTATCCGACAGTTGTTGATATTTTGACGTTTGTTGATGTTATGGGAAAAAGGAAAATTAATATGGAAATACCACAAAATATCCAAAACAATGCATGAGAAGCCACAGAAAATGTTATGCCGGTCAAATCCAAACCATTATACGATAAGGAATATGAAACATTTACTCTTCCTTTGCTCCTCAAATAACAGGGCATTATGACTCATAACTCCCGCTCATTATGCCCGTGGTCATAATGAGCGTGTTTATGGTAACCGTATCCAAGGTATAATAAACAAATAATATGCAGGTGAAAAATAAATTATTGTTTTTGACCACATCTCCAGAACACCAGAAAAATATGAATAAAATTGCAATCTCTTAATACTGTAGTGAACTTCCCGATACGTTCTGACAAAAATCTTACACAGTCTTGTAGATATGATTTGTTTATTATTCGAAAGTGCAATAATATTTACCTACCACATGTCACTGCATTTTTCACTTGGTACCTTACATCCAACGTTTCCCTTAAATCTTTTATAGCCTTCTGATTTATACGCTTATTATATCATAAAAATATGAAGAGCAAAGTAATATCTGATGTTAAGCAAGTTAACGTTTTGAAACATATTCCTTATAGGATTTTGCAAACAGCAGAAAAAATAACTATCTATAACTAAACGAAAAACTTTGTGTAAAAATATTAATGAAATCTTTGCATTCTTTCGATAACCTGAATTCTGGTTATGCTAGCCAATTAAAATTCTAAAATGAATTTGTCTAATTTCTTATTTGACAATTCTCATTCTAACACTAGCATCCACACAGTCCCCTACGGCCATACAGATTAAACTAGTATCTACATAACCCCCTACGATCATGAAGATGCAGTTAAAAATGAGAACAAAGGCCTAAAATGAATTTATTTATCTACCTTGTCTTAAAAAATTTTCATTCTAATGGATTACATTTTCATGAAATCTATCATTCTGTTTCTTGGAAATGCTTAGCGTTTGAAACGTTTTTCGCCCTTATTCTGGATAGATAAATAAATTAATTTTAGGCCTTTGTTCTCATTTTTAACATAATCTTCATGATCGTAGGGGGTTATGTATATACTAGTTTAATCTGCATGGTCGTAGGGAACTGTGTGGATGCTAGTGTTAGAATGAGAATTGTCAAATAAGAAATTAGACAAATTCATTTTAGAATTTTAATTATTTAATTAATTGTTTGAAGTAACGCTTTAAATCCACCTTCACAAAATTTGACCAATGCGAGCATCTGCAGGGAACAAATGAAGATCAACGATAGATGCAGCTTTTTTAATTGAAACTTTTTTTAGGAGCAGCAGTTCTCGAAATAAACACGTGAAAAAACTTGAACAATGAGCTAATGTTACAACATAATTTGCTTATAAGCATAGCATAAATGTCATAGGGTAGCTTTTGGTTACAGCAATAATAAAAATATATATTTTTTTAATATAAAAGTTGGAAAGGAATTAAAAGTTTCCTTCCAGTAGGCAAGAGTTTAAAGGATGTTTTAAACTAAACCTCGTATCAAAATGTGATCAAATTTTGTCACGATATATACCATACAATTTATACATTCGACCTTGCAAAAGGTCCTTTGCCAATAGTACGAAACCAAGTTTGCAGCTTCGAAAGACCTGTGCGAGCTGCGTAATTCCCAAAAACAGCGAAATTTTTGCACCTGCTTCGGTTTTTGCTCAATATTTCCTAAACTATGTGTCCTACAGAAAATACTACTCCATTTTTATAGTAGGTTAAATTAGCTACAATTAAGGCCCAAACCGAGTTCCGTACGTCCAGGACTTTTCGAGATACAGTTCTTAAAAACCGCTGCCTAAGGAATCACTACTTCCACATCCAGATTATTCGTCCAAGTCACTTTAAAGGAAACATCTTGACTATATTTGCACTCTAGTATGTGGAAATTATTGGTCATAGAATTTTAATAATATTTGGGGTAGATGTCATAGAAAAGTTTGAGGAGTTGGTTTCTACCATATACGTTAAAAATGAAGTTTCTAGTTTACCGTACTTATTTTCCACTATTTACAACCTACCACCTCAATGGAGTCATCTCAATCAGATGTCACTACAATACATACGTGTACTAACTTTCAAGTGAATATCTCAATTTGATGTTATCAATCCCATTAATAATGAAGCGGAGGTGGTAGAGTTTGAAAAATATTAGAAAGAAATCTGAGGCCTTGGTTTCTAGTATATACACCGAATCCCAAATTTCTGTAGTCTTACCAGCTTGCTTTACTTATTTTGCCCTATTTGCCCCTATTTAACCTCCAACCCTTCAACGGCATCATCTCAAATTATGATCTAGTTTCAGACGTCGTTATAATACATACGTGTACCAAATTTCAAATGAATATCTCAATTTTATTTTTATAAGAAAATCTGACGCTGTGGCTTCTAGTACATGCACCGAATTTCAAGTTTCTGTAGTCTTACCAACGTTTTACTTATATTCCTCTATTTACCCCAAATTAACCCCCAACCCTTCAACGGAATCATCTCAAAATATAAACTAATTCCAGACGTCGTTATAATACATACGTGTACGAAATTTCAAATGAATGTCTCAATTTTATTTTGTCAACCCCATTAATGGGGTAGGGGTGGTGGGGGGGTTGAAAAATATTATAAAAAAATCTGAGGCCTTAACTTCTTGTACATACACCGAATTTCAAGTTTCTGTACTCATACCAGCTTGCTTTACTTATTTCCCCCTATTGACCACTAAATAACCCCCAACCCTTCAACGGAATCATCTCAAAGCATAATCTAGTTCCAGATGTCGTTATAATTCATACGTGTACCAAATTTCAAATGAATATCTCGATTTTATTTTATCAACCCTTTTAATAATGAAGGTGGAGGTTGAAAAATATTATAAATAATCTGAGACCTTGGCTTCTAGTACATACACCGAATTTCAAGTTTCTGTAGTCTTACCAGCTTGCTTTATTTATTTTCCCCTATTTACCCCTATTTAACCCCCAACCCTTCAACGGAATTATCTCAAAATACGGAGCGAGCGTAGAGACGTCTGCATATACTCGTATTTCGATACGCAAATGAAGCAACGTCGGGCGCGGTTAGTACTTGGATGGGTAAGCCTCTCCAGGGAAACACAGCGTTCTCGCTCCGTCTTCTAACGGCTTGTATATCAGCGCATGCGTATAAGGTATGTAACTTTAGGCGGGGGTTACATAGCGGATATACCATCCTTCGGAGGGGATGTAAAGCAGTCGGTCCCTTGTCTATTAAATGTTAGGCAAGTAAAAGATCCCTACTCTTCGATAGAGAAGAGGTTCGGCAAAATTTCCAGGTTGGGGGTAGCTCGTCTCCTGGCGTCGGTGATTGGCCTTGGTAGCGGAAATAGGCCGACGTTAAATAAGTGAATAAAAAAAAAAAATCTCAAAATATAATCTAGTTCCAGATGTCGTTATAATACATACGTGTAGAAAATTTCAAATGAATATCTCAATTTTATTTTATCAACTCTTTTCAAATTGGAGTAAGGGTGGTGGGGGTTGAAAAATATTATTAAAAAATCTGACGCTTTGGCTTCCAGTACATACACCGAATTTCAAGTTTCTGTACTCTTACCAACTTGTTTTACTTATGTTCCTCTATTTACCCCAAATTAACCCCCAACCCTTCAACGGAATCATCCCAAAATATAATCTAATTCTAGACATCGTTATAATACATACGTGTACGAAATTTCAAATGAATATCTCAACTTTATTTTATCAACCCCTTTAATGGGGTAGTGGTGGTGGGGGGTTGAAAAATATTATAAAAAAATCTGAGGCCTTAACTTCTAGTACATACACCGAATTTCAAGTTTCTGTACTCTTACAAGCTTGCTTTACTTATTTCCCCCTATTTACCCCTATTTAACCCCCAACCCTTCACCGGATTTCCTCAATCCAGTTCCAGATCTCGTTATAATATATACGTGTACAAAATTTCAGGTCAATATCTTAAACCGTTCCGGAGAAAGCGTGCGGACAAAAAAAAAGTTACAGACAGACCGACAGACAGACAGAAAAATTTTTTTCGCTCAAATTTAAAATCTCGACGTTTCATGACATTCTAAACCTATTTCACGAATAAAAATTTTTGAAAATTTTTTTGCGATTACTATACTTCCAATCCACTACGTGGATGTGGAAGTAAAAATTGGCAATTGTCTACAAAAAGTGAACGTCCGAAGGCTCGTTTCTACGACAAATTATGCATATAATGCAGAAACGAGTGTTTGGACGTTCACTTTTTGGAGACAATTAGCAATTTTTGAAAAATTGTATCTCGAAAAGTTCTAGACGTACGGAACTCGATTTGGGCTTTAATTGTAGTAAATTTAATCTACTTTAAAAAGGGAGTGATAATATTTTCTGTAGAACGCATAATTTTGGAGATATTGAGCATAAGTCGAAACAAGTGCAAGAATATCCGTGTTGTCTTTCAAAACGGCAAACTTGGTTTCCTACTAATGGCAAAGGTTCTAACAACATATTAAAAAATTAGAACATCCTGATCTTTTGCAATGTCGAGCACTTTCTTATGTATAAATTGACTGACGTAATAAGTAATTTCTCCAAAATATCGATCACGCGGATTTTTACTAGTTGAATTTTTAAAATCTAAAGCTTAAAATATTATATCTCTATAAGTACTCTATGTAAACTTAACAACCAAATATCTTTTGTTCGTCAATTTTCTTTTCATAATAATTAATATTTGATTGGCCATATTTTTTTAACCGCCATGTAAAATTACGGAATATTTGTATATCTTTGCAGGCATTAAAATGGCTGCAAAAACGTACTCTCATTTTTTTTGTAATATTAATCAATATACAAGGAAATATCGTTTTTCCTCCATTTGTATTTAACATTTATTTACAATTATAGAATAAAATAATAGAAAATTACAGTTTATTTAAAAAATACATTAATAACAAATACTCCACATGACGTTCACCTGTGCACAAATTAATACTTTTAAAATTTTGTACAATATCAACGAAAAATCAAGAATTATCATTTTTTCTCTGTAGGTCATAGGTGCTTGTGAAACAGAAAACCTGTCGCGTCTGAGAAACAAAAGATATTTGGTTGTTATCAAGCTTTCATAGACTGCTTATAGAGATACAGGTCCCATGAAAACTTGAAAATTGTATCTTCAGTATAACGGAAATTATTGGAAAAAAAATTCTTTCTCGCTTTAAGAGAATGTATTTCCCCAGGGATGCATTTTTGGAGTAAGGTAAGTTGGGTTATACGGGCTCAATATGAGCTCAGGGAGCACAGGTTTCCGTCCAGGAACTCCATTCTGGGGCACCCTGTATATTTTCAGAAAAAGAGAGAGAAACGAAAATAAAACTATCAAACTAGATACATTCACCCAAAAATTTGTCAATTGGACACTTTTATTAATTATCATATTACTAGCAATATAATAATAAAACATATTCACTCTAATTTAGAGACATTATTATTACGCTACGGTCGCTACGGACAAAACTGAACTCAAATCTGAAAGCGCCAATCAAATCGAACTGACATATTTATATAATAATATAAACGATTATAAGGCCCACTGTATATATAAACTTGACGGTAAATTTTAGCACGCTTGCGAAAAATTCATAATTCCATAAATTTTTGGCGCATGGTAGTAATTAAAGCTGTATCCACAGAAGCACCAGAACCTTATATAAACAAACGAATATAATGAATATCAGAAGTCTCTATGTGTACGGTTGTTTAAATTTCACGGTGAAAAATCAGAATCTATACCAATCTGTCATCCATTATTATCATACTAGAATAGTAACAAATAAATCACTGAAAGTTCCGTTTCAAATTAAATCGCATACTCAAAGATATATAACATATTTTGCCCCTCAATTTTACAATATCCTGCCCCTCAAAATTAGACTCTTCTCAAATAGAATAAAAAAATTTAATACAGAATGTAAAAATTTTATAAGATATAATTACAAACTATTCATCAGGCTTTTTTTAAATCTATCTGTAAAGACATGTTGGCTGTCGCTTTACGATATTAATCTAACAATAACAACAATGTTTTTAATTAAACTACGTGTATTAAAGTAAATGGTAAATGATTAATAATAAGTTGTACATTGTACAAATTAATTTTACATCTAAGAATGTTGTTGAAGGGTCATGCACAACACAAATGTGTTCTCTGATTCGCTTCAGAGGCAATTTAGAGTGCATAGTCCTTTATTAAATCCTAATATGTACAAATTTATGCCTTATGTTATATATTATGTTATGTTATGTTATGTTCGAAATATATATAATGTGATTTGATTTGATTTGATTGATAGTAAAAACATTAATGGATTTATTCAAATTTTCTTAATATTCAACTAATTTGATACAGTTTCTCAGAGTAAAAAACTGTGTAGCAATGTTCCATTTAAGGTTTATTAAAAAGTCATTTAAACATTTATTACAGTTATCAACACGTGATATGGTAATGATGGTTTTTAAATTTTCAAAATTAATTAAAAACCAAGTTAGGTAATAAATATTTTTTATTGTTCATTTTCATCGTCATTATTTCAATATGACGGCTAAAGCTAAAAATTTTCAAGGAGGTCGAAATTTTCTTGAAATTCCTAGTTTCTTTACAGTTAGGGAGCTGGTGGCAATACGGGCATATGATTTCATTGTAGTTAATAATAATATGAAATGAAGATATTGATGTAACTGACTGATTAGAGCAGCTACCAAGTTTGGTTGCTGCTATTTTTTCATAATAAATGAATGTCAAATTTGCAAAGAAAATGCTCCTATATTATTTTATTGTTTCAGCTATAGCAATAAAATTGATCATTTATCAAAAATATAAATAAGAAAATGGTTGGCTGAAATCCATGCCTCTGATTTTTTTATAAAATTAATTTTTAGCTTGCAGAAAAAAAGAGCGCTATCAGGTCATATCATTGTACTTCGCATTAGTTATAATTTGTTCGTTTTTATATCCACAAGTCGAAAAAGACATTGGCTGACGTGTACGTTGCTGATTTTCAGAAATATTCGCAATTTACTCCAAAAATGTCAAAGTAAGAAAATAGTTCAATCAGTCTGGGTTCTTGCCCTTCAAAAAATGGATTAGTTATTATTTTAATATATAGTGTTTAAGTCGAGGCCCTAATAAAAAACACAAGTTTTCGACCTTGAGGGTGGGGTGAGGCGCGAACCGTGATCTCGAATTAGAGGTGCAAAAAATTGGTTTTTCAAAAAAATTCGGCAACGCTCGATCCTACGAGAAAAATGATGCAGACAAAGTTCAAAAGCATAAAAATTCCTACAAATTCCTACGTTTTTTGTATATACATTTTTATTGTAAGTCTAATGTTTAAAGATACAGCGTCAGACAGATGGACTTCAGAAAAAAAAAAATCGGCAGCTACTGGAACCTTCCCACACAAACATTTGAAATTAAATACAACAGTATAGAGTATATTGTCTAAATGTTTTTTGTGGCATTATCTTAGTTTTTTCCTTCTTCAATTCTTTGGGATTTCCTGCCACATGTATGTTTTCTTTTTAAACGGTGCTAGGGGAATCTACAAAATATATCACAATTAACCAGCATGTTACTGGTAAAAAACCTCTACGCCTGTGACGTTTACGTCAAAGGATCAGTTAAAGGTTGTTTTTTTTAAATAAACAACACAAATAAGTATAAAAACTTGAAATTAAATATTTCGCCGACGTTTCGGAAATCTAATCTGTTTCCTTTTTCAAGGCTTTTTTTTGAAAAATCTTTTTTGCTGTATATGTGCATAGTTCTTGAAACTAGGCCCTAGTCGATCGGGTGCGCGCAAAGAACTTATATGCACGCGCATCATCGTCAGCCGTTGTATCAGAAAAAGACAAAGGGTTTCAACGGATCGGCTCCTCGCTTTGCTGGACGAAAAGCGATGATATGCTTCACATTTGCTTTGTTGAAGGGGTGCAAGTATGATACATCATTGAAATCGTAATTTCAACCGATTTTCACTGGTTAGATTGCAAGTTGTAAGTAATTATAAAATAAACAACTTGTTGTGCCAAAATGACACTAAACGTAATCCAATCTCAACCAAAACCTTTTCAGAATTTTTAGAGCACTAAAGAAACCCTCATGCAAAGTTTCATCCAAATCCGTTTAGTAGTTTCGCCGCTATCGTGCTAACACACATACACACACACAGACATTTTTCAAAAATCACTTTTTTGAATTTCTGGGACCTCAACACGTAAAGATTTGATGCTATCTCAATTTTCGATTTTGGGCCAATTTTAGTAACCTCCCACAATTTTGTGGGGAGGTTAATACATTTTTTATTATATATTGTACTTTAACAACATAACATATTTTATATTATTTATATTATCATAACAAAGATCTACTTCTTTTGAAACAAATAAAAAATTAATTTGATGGGATGGTAGTACAGTGACTTACATCATTCCTCAAAAATAGGAAACAAGTTATTAAATGTAATGACAAATATTCAGAAGAATTTGCCATACAACAGCATCAGTTTTTGTCTACCATCCCTTTTATCTCCTAAAAAGGGGAAAAAAGGTCTTGTCCTGAGGTTCTGATGTAACTTTTATGAAGTATTTTGACGTGCTGAAGCCAATTTTGGACAAAAAATTATACTAATACCACCAATTATACTAATACCTAATAAATCGGAAAAGGTGTTTACACAGAACTTCCCTCTTTATTTGTAGATGGCGGTCACTCTAAAAAATTAATAATTACGAAATGACACTCAAAATAATAATCGGAATATAGTTATCACTATTATTACAAAGAAAACCTGATAAGTTTTGGTCAAAAAAATATACAGAGTGCTTATCCAACAACAAAAGTTCAATACTAAAGGACAGGTGCCAAATATGGAAGGGTTGCCCAAATACCTTTACAAGTGTCCACCACAGTTGAATTATTTCTTGGGATGACCACCCTGTACATTTTTCAATAAAAGTATAATAGGTGCATATGCCAAATATTATTGCCATCTGTCACATTTTCAATTCCTCATTCACGTGGAGTGGAAGTATAGGGGTGGTTACAAAATTTTTTTGTTTTAAATTTTTCAAAAATGTTGGTAAAAAAAATGTCATAACTTTGTTCTTCTGAAATATGTTTAGAATGTCATGAAAGGTGGAAGTTTTAAATTTGTGCAAAAAGAATTTTTTTCCATCTATTCTAGTGGTAAAATATTTTTCCAAGATGGTAAAAAAATGTTGCAATATTTTTTTTCCGAAATAGGTTTGGAATGTCATGAAACATGGAAATTTTAATTTTGAGTAAAAACAAATTTTTCATCTATTCTATAGTAGTGATAAATAGATTAAAACTTCAAAAATATATTTAAATTTGTTTTTGTTCAAACAGGTTTAGAATGCCATGGAAACGTGGAAATTTTAAATTTGAATAAAAAAAAAATTTCCAACTATTTTAGTGGTAAAACTTTTTGAAAAATTGTAAAAGAATTTTCTAAAATTTTATTTTCTTAAATTGGTTTAGAACGCTGTGAAACACGAAAATTTTACATTTGAAAAAAGAAAAAAAATTTCCATCAATTTTAGTGGTAAAAATTTTTTCAAAAATGGTAAAAAAAAATCAAAAAAATGTTTTTTTGAAATAGGTTTAGAATGCCATGAATCGTGGAAATTTTAAATCGGAAGAAAGAGAAATTTTTTTCATCTTGGTAAAAAAATTTTCAAAAATATTAGTGAAAAAATTTTCAATTTTTTTTTCCTGAAATAGGTGAAGCGTGTCATGAAACGTAGAAATTTTAAATTTTAGCAAAAAAAAAAATTTTCATTTTGGTACAAAATTTTTCAAAAATGACAGACAGACAGGCAGACAGGCAGACAGACAAACAGACAGACAGACAGACAGACAGACTGACTGACGGAATTGAAAAACCTATATTTTCGTAATCTACGTGTTCTGAAACGTCAAAATCCGAAAAAATCTCGGGGGGCGATTTTTTCTCGTATACAATACTTCCCTTCGGTATGCGAAGGAAGTAAAAGGGCAAAATAAAGATCTTGTTCTAAGGTTCTGATCTAACTTTTCTGAAGTATCAGAATTAGTCTCAGCATGTTAGAACACATGGGATAAGATAGTTTTGATCAAAAGAACAGCCCCACTTTTTGTTTTTGTCGGCCTGTGTAATTATAGAGAAACGTCAGCCAATGAAAAATCAGCATCACAGATTTCAGCTACTATTTTTAAATGTATTTCACATATAAAGGAAGCTTCCTGGCGTAATGAAATAATATAGAAGCGTTTTTGTTTACCCCATTTTTGAAAATTCACCCCCTTTAAAGGCAGCAGTACACAAGTGACTGAAGTTTGTTTTATTGTTCCCTATCACTTTGCGAAACTTTTGATATAAGGTACATCGAAAATAATTTAAAAAATTAAATTGCAGAAAAACGGAGACACATACATTTCAGCCGACTGCATTTATATTAATGTCATATTGACAAGCATTGCGCACTGAACTCACGTACAAATTAATTTTTGTGGGTTTTTTTCTGTTTATTTGTAAATATTACTTTACTGTAGTGTTTCTTCTGAATTATTATATGTTAGTTATTTAAGTATAGTTCTGTATTTATGTATCTATATATCTACTTACTCAAATTTTCAGAAATGTGTATTTTTATGTTATAAATAAACATATTATTATTATTATTATTATTATTATTATTTAAAACAAGTGGCTGACACAATAAAATCATATAGGAGCGTTTTTAATGGCATGTTTAATTTACTGTTAACTAAAAAATCAGCAACTCGTAAATTACTGAAATGGGTTTTCCGGCTTTTTATTATTACATCTTTACAATGTTCAACTTCACTCACACAATAAAATTATACAATAATTTCTGCCACCAGCTCCCTAGCTATTACCGTACTATAACCAAACATCGTTTTTAGCGAAAATGGCGAATATTTTAATTGAAAATATTTATATACGTAAATAAATCGCTTCCTTCCAACGTCTTAGATATCCAAGAAATTTTTAACCGGCTTCAACAATATTCAAAAAGGCGGAGGTTCTCTATTCGATTCTTATATATAACTTTATTCGATCATTACTATGGATTGGTCTAAGCAATTTCTATGAATTTATTTGTCAACTATAAAAAATTGCTCTGCAGTGGCCCTATTATACACACACCGGAAAATTTAAAAGAACGGAGATTGATTGATTATTTTCTACATAATTTCTATTTTTTCTAAGAAACTTGAACGGAATCTCTTAAAAGAAGGAATTAACTAATAGTTGGTTAATTGCAGTTTGTGTCGCAATGCTTCATTCATACCATTTTGAAGTCTGTTTAAAAAACCTTATAAAAAAAACAGCGTTTTTACCAAAAACAAATTGTACATATTGACTACAGGCCAAATCATTGTCGGTATTTCTTCTTTTTCTTTATGGCATTACAGCCCAAATTGGCCCTTGGCCTCCTTTAATTTCTGCCTCCATGCCTGTCTATCTCCTGTCACTCTTTTCCAAACTTGGATTGATAGAAGATCACGTGCATCCTCTTGTACTTTGTCTTCAGAGCGTTTCCGAGGTCTCTTCATTGGCCTTTTCCCGCGCATTCGGCTATTTAACGTTCTTTTTGCAGCCTGTGATCTTCCATTCTGACCACATGCCCTACCCACTAGGTTTAAAAAGGTTTAAAAAGTCAGTTACACAGCGAGCGGTGTGCAGGTGACCTTTGTCATGAATTAAGAGTAACTTATTTTCGATATGTGGGACGACAGGTACAACATGATTTTGCAGGACATCCCTTATGTATCTAGTTGCAGTTAAAGTGTCGCCATCAATCATCTCATAAATTCTGTACATTCCTCTAAACATATGCCACCACATACCGTAATTCAACCTCCACCTAAAGAGAGAGTGTAGGAGTATTGAAACATATTCTTTATAGGATTTTGCGAACAGCAGACAAAATAACTATCTACAGCTAAAAGGAAAACTTTGAGTAAAAATATTAATGAAATCTTTGCATTCTTTCGATAACCTGAATTCTGGTTATGCTAGCAAATTAAAATCCTGAAATGAATATATCTAATTTCTTATTTGGAAATTCTCATTCAAACACTAGTATCCACACAGTCCCCTACGGCCATGCAGATTAAACCAGTATCTACATAACCACCTACGATCATGAAGATTCAGTTAAAAATGAGATCAAAGGCTTAAATTGAATTTATTTATCTACTTTGTTTTAATAAATTTTTCATTCTAATTAATTACATTTTCATGAAATCTATTATTCTGTTTTTTGGAAATGCTTAGCTTTTGAAACGTTTTTCGCCCTTATTATGAAGCTCATCAGAAAGACATAAAGCCACTTATAAAGATGTTTCATGCAAAACCAAGACAATTTCTATGAATAAGTGTGAAATAATTATATTTGATATTGACTGATAAAAACAACCTCACCTATCTATTAGCTAACTAGTATTGGAGCCTATACTCTATGCATGTTTAAAAATGAATTATTATTTGTTTGCTTATAATTATATTGAAAGATATTCTTTGTAGGATTTTGCAACAGCAGAAAAAATAAGTATCTATAACTAAAAGAAAAACTGTGTGTAAAAATGATTCATAGAAATTGTCTTGGTTTTGCATGAAACATCTTTATGAGTGGCTTTATGTCTTTCTGATAAGCTCCAGAATAAGGGCGAAACACGTTTCAAATGATAAGTATTTCCAAGAAACAGAATGATAGATTTCATGAAAAATTAGAATGAAAAATTTATTAAGACAAGTAGAAAAATAAATTCAATTTAGTCCTTTGTTCTCATTTTTAACTGAATCTTCCTGATCGTAGGGGGTATGTAGATACTGGTTTAATCTGCATGGCCGTAGGGGACTGTGTGGATGCTAGTGTTGGAATGAGAATTGTCAAATAAGAAATTAGACAAATTCATTTTAGGATTTTAATTTGCTAGCATAACAAGAATTTAGGTTAGTGAAAGAATGCAAATATTTCTTTAATATTTTTACACAAAGTTTTTCTTTTAATTATAGATAGTTATTTTGTCTGCAGTTTGCAAATTGACACCCAACGTGGGGCGCCAATTTGCAATCACAACTTCTCAGCTGGCTGCTGAGGAAGCTATGAAAGCGTAGCAACCGGTTAGCTCAGAGCTGTTTGAGAGTCACTAGGTGGCGAGAAGAGTTGTATATTTTTGGTTTTTAACAATTATTTGCTGCTTGTCAAATTTACCAAACAAAACTTTAATGAATTGTAAAAATTTGGACCACAGCGTATTCAGTAAATAACACTCTTGCAAACTTTATCTCGGGGAGAAAACAATCAAAATCAAATATAAAACAAATAATATATTAACATAAGTATAAAAGAGTGAACATTTTACAACACTTTACAAATGACTACAAATATCTAAGTATGGTGAAATTTGAATTAATTAACAGACAAAAAAATTAGTTATAAAAAAATTAAATTTGAAGATTAACAAAAAAATTACAAAAGGAAACGATTAACTGGTTTACAAATTTTCTTCTGACCAAAAGTTGAATTTTGCACATAAATTTGGCTACTTAGCTTAGCGGAGACGTGGAATCCCGACGAGGTCTGTTCCTGAAGATGGCCACGGGTACCCGGGGAAGGAGGACGTAATATTCAGGTCCTGACAACGCTGATTTCCAGGAGACGCTGCGTCGGAGTGATATCCAATACTTTTAGGATAACTCCAAATACTCAATTTATGCCTTGTGCCTTGCTTCAATGGTGGTTTGGTCCAAGATTTTACGTGAAAAGGGGGAATGTAAAGAACCAGTTGATAACATAAACAATTAAAATGGTGAGGAAAAAGAGATACAAGAAAACTACAAAAAAACTGTAGTAACGAAGGTCACTACAAAACCAAACTCTTAACAATTTAATAAAAAACCTCAGTATTGATAAAATTTTGCTTTACGCTACTACTGAAAATATATGAATAAACTACTGATTAATATAATATATGAAATTAATAAATAAGAAAACTCTACTCTCATGAAATTTTAGCCGTTTACAAAATGGCTAACTGGTTATGACCAAAAATTTGAAGGAAGGTAACAAAATTAAGTTTGAATTAGAGAGAAAATATCTGAATTACTATCTGAAAAAAAACTAATACTGTAACAAATATAGCAAACAAAATTTTGGGTTTAATCTCCCAAAAAATAAACTAATGAAAAATGATCTCTTAACCTCTTGTATTAATACGAGGTGAACTAAATGCGACTTTAGATTTCGACTTTTAATGAGATAAGATTGTCTACACACGATTAAGAAACAAAGATTCTAATTTATCCTTTGATTAATTTCCGAGTTTAATCCTCGTACACAATAATCTAAATAATGGCAAAACACCACGGTATTGTGTCTCAAGCGACCACAAAATACAAAATTGCCACGATAATTAATGAGTTAACATGTGTCCAATGGACGCCGACATCACACAAACAGGTGTGTTAATAAAAATTAATTATTACACGGAATATCCTTTAATTCCCAAAAATAACTATACAGCAACGTTAACTCAATAATATGACATCATTTAATAATCAAATATATTCAAAATATCAAAGGATTAAAGAAATAAACGTGAAAATTCGTTAAAGAATATGTAACGTTCTTAACTCACCAGCCTCGAAAACCAAAAGTGAACAAGTAGCATGGATATTTCAAATGATGCTTCTACCGCGTATGCGCACTTGTTGACTTCCGGTCGGCATTTCCGTGGGTAATTCAAATTTATTTAGCACGGGTGCTTAAGCGGAAAAAATATTTTTTCGTTACAGCTACTCACGTAGCTTATTTTTGTATGGATGTCTGATTCTTATATTCAACTACTCCAAAAAATATAAACAAATAAAATAGTTATATTACTAGCAAAAAATATTTGTAATTATTTCAACGCTTACAAAGAAATGTATCACAAATAGGCATAGAAAACATATATTTCCCTCAAAAACTCCTTTGTCGGTTACATGCCACAATCAACAATGGGTTAGAACAAAGTAAGTATGAATGTTACGTACAGTGGTTTTTTTGTGTAAGAGTTCAAATAATTACTAACATTTTTACGTATCTCGCTTACCGAAGAAAAGTTCTGTATTCGTGCAAAAATTACCCTCCAAGCTATCCTCGAATATTCACCTTTTTAGCTATGTATATTTCGAAAATAAAGGTCTTTCAATTCAGTCATTCTCTCTATCTCTTTCATCTCTGTCTATCTGTCTATGCGTCCGTTCATCTGCTCGCCTGTCCGCTTAGATGCCTCTATAGAGAGATTCCTCTACCATCTTATTTATAAGCACTATTTATATCCATGACTACCTGTAGAGCTATTGTTGAAACTGTCCATGACGACGCTACACTCAACCGCATCTTTCTTTACGTTCTTTCAAAGGAAACATGTTATGCCTATTACATTATACCATGTAGGGGCTCCGTATATCAAGATGGATTCTGTAACCCCAAACCCCAATCAGTACTATTTTTTACCGCTGCCCGGGGCGCTTAGGTCTAGCATCCGGCGTGCCAGTACTGCAGTGGATTTGTCCGCCATTTTTGTGACGTATCTAATGTGGCGTCCGAAAGTCAGTGGTCCAAGACTATCCCGAGATACTTAACCTGTTTTGTTGGGACTGACGTGGTTCTTTTTAATTCAAAAGTAATTTCTTCCCTTGTTTCCGGTGCTAGCTTCAAGTTACTATCGTCCATCCACGTTTTGCTTATTGACTCATTAACCCTATCTTTGACAGTGACTTCGTTTGTGCTGCAGTTAAAAGTACCAAGTCTTCTACATATCTTATAAGTTCGGTGCCCTCGATTACCTCTAGGTACAACACCCCGTCATCCATGTCATTTCACCAGATCGGCCATCAAACTGATCCCTGTGGAATGCCCGCCGTAATTTTGTGAATGTCACTTTCTGTTGTTTGAAATTGTTTGTTCTCGAAGTGATTATGTTCATCAGTATTTGACGTTCGCGTAGCTCTAGTATCACCCAGATATACTATTTCACCTGACATGTTTGCAGATCTTGCATGACTCCCCCCACTGCCTGTATGGTGGAGTCTTTCTTTCAGAAACCATATTGGTTGTTTGATAATCCACCGTGTTCTTCGAGTTCCTTCTCCAGTGTGACTAATATCATAGCTTCTTACAGTTTTCCTCCCGTATTAAAAAGAGAAAGTGGCCTGTGAGCATTAGGGCTGTGTTTCTTTTCCCGATTTCAACAATAGTACTCTACTAGCAATTCTCCAGATGTCAGGGAATTCTTGCTTACGAAGTAGTTCATTTGAAGACTCTGAGCATGTATTCTTGTGACACGTTACCGGCTGCCTTTATGACTGCCTTACCACTCTTCATCCTTTCTGTTTCCTTCTTGGGTTCTTATGTTGTAAGTGTTCTATGTCTACAGTGGTGTTCCTGGGAATTTTGTTATCATCCCCTGACGGTAAAAGCTAGGACGCTTTTTTTGGTTTGTTGTCCCTAGTCATGGCGTAGGGTACTGCAGTGTTTGGTGACCCCGCCCCCAGACATCAATGTTGAGCCCTTCGAACATGTCATTCCACATTTTTCTCTTTGCTTCATCGATATGCTTTCTTAGTTCTTTTCCCCCTTCTTGGTCGTCTTTTGGTCTAGCACGTGTTTCTTCATCTAGCCGTGGTTGTGATATCTACCTTATGATTTTCCTTCGAGTTGCCAAGCATTCCCTTCTTTTTGTCTCGATTTTAACGCAGCTGTTTTCATATGATCTTTCGAGTGTCTTGACGCATTCGTGTACTCTTGATATCTCTTCTGTGTTTAAGCCGTCAGTTCCACTCTCAATTTGTTGTCTCGGATTAGGTATATGCCACGTTGATGATCGTATAACAATTTCATTTCTAGCACGGTCCATCCGCGTACCTTTCTCGCCATGTTTTATGTCGAGAGGGTGATGTCGATAAACGATTTGGTCTCACCTCTTCGGAAAGTTGTGACCTTTCCATCATTGAGAACTGCAAGGTTCGGTCCAGATACCCACTTTGCTAAATATTTTCCCCTCGCGTCTTCTGTAGGTGATCCCCTCTCCCTTGATTTAGTGTTGAGATCTCCGACTATTAATATTCTGTTTCCATTTGTGGTCCCCGTTATATCGTCAATGTATGCTTCAAAATCCCTAAGTGGAATGTTCCTATAATGTAGCAGCAGCAAAGCATGTACTTTTTCATATAAACACAGAGGTATTGCATTGTGCTTTCGTATCTCGTTGACTTTCTGTTCTTTTATGGTTGGGTCAGTGTCCGTGATATGTATAACACAGGTCTACAAAAAACAAAAATGTTTTGTTATAGAGACCTGACCCTACTATTCTTTAGTTAAATTTTCCACACACCCCAATTCCCCCTATAATTAAAAAAAATGCAAACTGGGCGAAACAACCTACCTATCTTTTCCGCTGAAGCCAAAAATGAAAAATAAAATCCTAAAAACTGGGGCGACTACAGTGAAGAACAGAGTGTGCGCTTCCACCAGGATTTGAAAACTATAGAACAACGGTATCAGGGACGATGGGATCGCCGTATGATGGCAGATTACTGCTGGACTTTAAAGAGAGGGACAGTTAATGCAAGCCATAGGAGAGGAAAAGAGACTGCGGCCTAAGAAAAAAGAAAAATTTTGTGAATATCTAAATTTTCAGCCCAGTGAGTTTGACGTTTAGTTTGCCTGTCTGAGATTTTGTTTGATTTTGCCTATCCAAGGCTAAGTTTGAGTTTGCATGTCTGAACGTCACTTTAAGTTTGGCCTATTTCAGGTTTAGTTTTCCTACCTAAGATTAAATTTGAATTTGCGGGTTTAAATTTAAGTTTGCATCTCTAAGCGTCAATTCAAGTGTGCCTGCTGCAGGTTTACTTTTTAGTTCGTCTCTCCATGGTTTGTTTTTTTGTATTTCGGCTTCAGCGGAAAATTTTACTAAAGATAGATAGGTTTTTGCCCAGTTTGCAATTTTTTAATTTTCTGGGGAAATTGGAGCGTGTGGGGAGAATCCACACGTATTTCTTTTTCATTTTCGTCTTCAGCGAAAAATATTACTAAAAATAGCTGGGTTTTTTAGCCCAGTTTGCATTTTTTTAATTTTTGAGAATTGCAGTCTGTGTGGGGGAACCCACACGATATTTTTTTTTTCATTTTCGGCTTCAGCTCAAAATTTTACCAAAGAATAGTAGGGTTAGGACTCTATAACAAAATGTCATCCCTCGGTTTTGTTTCCGACTCCGGTTTGTCTAACAGATTTGATTCTTACGCCGATTTTATCAATTTCCACCTTTTTTTTATTGTTTTTAGCGAGTCCGAATATATCTTATCCTCCCTCCTCACTACTACTTCTTTCAAAGGCTGTCTGCCGTCTCTCATCCTGTTTGCTCTCTCTCTTTATTGAACTGTTTCCTGTTTCTGCTGTATCTCTCTATGGCTTCATGTTTCTTCGGTTGTATATTCCTATTTCCATAGGATTCTCCCTGTATTGCTATTCCAGGATTTTCCGTAATATTTCATTGTATTTTCTCTGCGGAGAGGCGTATGCTAACTTTGTCCTTTTCTATTTTAGACCAGGCCCGATTAGGAAGGTATATTGGCCTTCTTGTTCTTCCCTTTCTCCATCCTCGCTTATTATTACGCTGCTGTTTATAGTATACATAATTCATCCTAGTTTGAACCTACTGGTATCAAAAATTGCTGTCACCTGACTATATCCTTCCAATAGCTTTCTTTCAACAAAGGATTTCTTATGGCATATTCTACCTCCACAGCTATGACTAGATCTTCACTTCCGCCCACAGTCAGTACATTTTCATTTTTTAGTCTCATTTTATGCTAGACTTCTTCAGGCCTTTCCCTCTCCACTAGATATTGGAGCTTCTTCTCCTCCTTGGCTGCCTCGACTTCTCTCCAAATACTCTATGCCTCTTCCATCTAGCTCGTGTTTGTTTGTACTCCCATTTCACTGATTTCTGTGGTTGTTTTAGCTTCAGTTTGTATGCCTATATTGCCTCTTTGCTTTACCTTCTCGTATTTTGTAGTTCACTGTGGAAGAAACCGCCTATCCCTATCTAAACTTTTGGCGAGTACTGCCATTTCGGATTTGGTGTTTACATTGTCGTTGACTAGCTGTTGTAGCTTTTACTCCCTTCTATAATCTTTCGAATTATAGCTTCATTTGTGTCCATATGTGATCTATCCTGACCTTCTTGATTTGCCTGTCTTTTACGTTTGTTGATCTGTTTTGGGGAGTTGCCTGTCATATCTGGGACCCTATTTTTGAATTCCGGGGAGTAGAACGGCCGAGAGAAAGTGGGCGTGGTTCTCTTGGGGAACAGAAAATTGTATTCAGGGACCCTATTCTTGAATTCCGGGGAGTAGAACAGCCGAGAGAAAGTGGGCGTGGTTCTCTTGGGGAATAGAGAATCGTATTATTAAATAATGCTTCTCTCGGTAGGTAGGAGAACGCGCTTCCCGGTTTCATCTCTTGCAAATTTGCAAGGGAACAGTCACTCCCTGACTGAATTAGACTATTTTATCTATCACATCCGTTTTGACATGAGATCTTTAATTTTTGTGCAGGCGATTTTTTGTTAAATTCGTTGCTTAATTAATTATTAAAGGTTATTTTTTTAAATGGACGTGCATGAAATTTTGTTAGCAGACCAAATTCTGCAAGATATAGAGAATAGAGGATGCAGAGACAAATTTATACATTTATACATGTATGTATTAATGTACCATTAGTTCGAGAATTAATGTTATATTTGACACTTTGTATTTGTCTTTTTAAAAAATATTTATTTAATTAATTAGAGTCATCGATGACTCTGAGTAAAATATAAAATTGTAGATTTAAAAGTTTATTATAAAGGTGAGTTAATAACTGAGTACAAAAGCGTCTGCTGTTCGTATTTATAACATTAGGAAAGCAGTGTCAGCTAGACGGAGAACAAAGGAAATGCAAATGTGCAATTTGGCATAAACTATGAGAACGGATACAAAACAATGTGTGAAATATGATATGTGAGATAAGCAATTACCAAGAGAAGTCGTTATCAACATATGTAATTTGATACTACTGAGAGCTTACTTACAACTCAGTGTCGTACTGTTATTTTTTAATATAACAACTTCCCCCTTAATAAAAAAGTTGATTGTTATACAACAACTTTTGAATAGAATGATTATTGAATACAATATAAAAGTAATAATAAAACAAAATGAATATAATGCAAAGATAATAATAAAATATTGAGTGAATAAAATAATAAGCATAAAATAGAAAGAATGAAAGTTTAAGTCAATAAACAAAAATTAGTGGTTCACTGGAAAGTCTATGATAACTCGATATCTTCTTCTTGGGGTTTGATACCGGGTCGCTTTCTTGGAGGGATTAAACTGGGGAATTCCATGAACTTCTTGCTTCGTCCTGGAGGAGGTGAAGGAGAATCGCCTGTAGAGGGTTCAATTTTCAGTAGACGTCTCTTCCTTCTACATTTACAAAGCACGTAAAGTAGAATTATGGAAATGATGAAGGTGATGGTGAAATACGTGAACCAGGACATATGTTTGGTCACGAAGGGTTCGTTGATGAGATCGTCCAGATCCTTGGAATATTGCTCCAATTTGTTTTTGGCAATATCCAAATCTTCGATGTTTAAATTGTTGAGTTTTAGTGGTTTTAATTTAGGTAGTTGAATTTTGTCGGGCAACTGGTTACAACATTCAAATGGGATTTGCACAGGATGGGAACTGTCTTTAATTTCGGAGAGGTCCTTGGCACTGGCTTGTATCCTGGTAATACCTGCGAAGGCGTAACATCCAGGTTGTAATTTTATAATTGAATTTTTATTAATCAGCTCCGTTGCTGGTTCTCTCTTCGGGCAGCTAATGGTGATATGTAGAGGTTCGGAATTTATTATGAGCCACGTGTTCTCTTCGAGTTCTTGAACATTGTACCCTTGACTAATAATGAAGGAGGTTTGGCAATTTTCGGGAAGTTTCATCGGTTGTTTCAGGATCCTAGCTTCACAAATGGCATTCTGGTCAATAGGGTATGCAAACAGGTTCGAGCATAGCTTAGTTCCAAAATATAAGGGTTTGCATTCTTTTAAATTCGTTATTGGTATGTACATTAAAGAATCATCATCTCTCGCGATAAATTTTTGAGAAATAGATAAAATATGATGAAGACCAGTTCTGTTATCAAATATTGGGATAGGGTATAAACGGTAGGTATTATAGTTTTGAGGTTCAACGAGTGGTATCTTTAAAACAAATATTAAGTTGGAATCTACTTGAAATGCTTTTAGTTCAATAATATCTAAATATTGAGCAACTGCCGATAATTTGATTGGAAGAGGCAAATTGTTTCTTCGCAAACTCTGTGAAATTTCTTGTAATGCTGTTACTAAGTGATCGGGAGTTATGATCGACGAATGAATTATTCCTAGTCTAGCAAATGTTATTGAGTTTAAAATGTCATTCAAGTTGTCTTCAAGATACAAATAGCTTGCCATTAATTGTTCACAAATGTGTAAGAATTTTAGCTTTATTTCTACAGCTTCGATGTTTCGCGTCATGGTATCGATTGTACGTTCGATCTCTTTTATGTCTTTGTTAAACGTTTCCTCGTCAATTTGCAATTTTTGAATAGTTGAGTTGAAGTTTTTGATTACTGATGTTGTAACTGAAATTTGATTTTTTATTAAATTTTCTAATTGATGTTCGTCGTTATTTAATTTATTAATACAGTTAGCCTAATATTCGCCATCTTCGGCGTCTAGATTTCCGGTTATTGATTTAAAAATTGTGCCGATACCATTTAATATTCCGCGCTTATATCTTTTTGTGTCTAGAAATTTATTTTATTTATTTATTTAAATTTATTGGCCAAATAGAATACAAAGTACATATGGCACGTCACAGATTACAAACAATAAGTTTATTTAATAGAAACTTATCAGGTACAGTTTTAGTTTTAAGGTTTGAAGTTTAATACATACATAATTCTGTTGGATTAAAAACAACATACAATAATAAAAAGAAAGAACGATAGACTAACATAATATAATTATATACGATTTTTAGCTTATAATACAATTACAATACAATAATAAAATTAGTATAAAAACTTGCTTAGAGTTACAAAAGTCCGTTGTCATTTACTGCCTATTCACAAACTCATTTATAGAATAGTACACTCCTTCAAGGAGAAAGTTTTTAACTGCTTTTTTGAAGTGGTTGTAATTTTCTATCTTTTTATACTCTGGCGGTAGAGCATTATATAAAGAAACAAACTTATAGTGTGGGGATTTCTCATATGCGGAAGTTCTGTGCTTAGGTAGTTGTAGGTAGTGACCATATCTAGTGTGATGCTCATGTTCCTCATTAACTTTAATGAAAGTGTCAATATTTCTTTTCGTGAAGGTGATACATTTTAAAATAAATATACAGGGTACTGTTAGAATTTTATTATTTTTAAAAGTGTATTTACAAGTTTCTAGCCAATCTAAATTAAAGATTAATCTAATGATCCTTTTTTGAGCGATAAAAACCCTTTCACTTTCCGTTGCAGAACCCCATGTGGCAATGTTATACGATATGTGGCTATAAGCTAGTGCATAGTAGACATTTAGAATGCCTTGCAAATTTAAATATGGTTTAATCTGATATATAGCAAAGTAAGCTTTGCTTAACTGATTGCAAACATGGTTTATATGCGACTGGAATGATAGATTAGAGTCAATTAATGTTCCAAGAAGTTTAGTATTTACAGAAAGCGGAAGGGCAAGTATATTAAAATTTACAGGCAGTACTTTTCTTAAATGAAAGTTTAGACACACTGTTTTGCATTCATTTAATATAACCTTATTTCTTTGACAATATATACTATAGTCATCACATACCTGTTCAGCTAGTGTTTGGAGTTCCTCTGGAGTGTCAGCTGAAACAGTGATTGAGACATCATCTGCAAACATTGTAACTTTTCCGATACTGATATGCTCAGGTAGATCATTAATAAAAAGCATAAAAAGTAATGGTTCCAACACTGACCCCTGAGGAACTCCTAAAAGAACATCAGCTTGATTGGATGTTTGCTGACCAATTTTTACAATCAGATTTCTATTAGTCAAGTAAGAACTAATCCAATTTAACATCATACCTCTTATTCCAAGGTTGTACATTTTTTTTAATAGAAAATCTGGATTGACACTATCGAAAGCTTTCGTAAGATCGAACAACAAAGATATAACATATTTACCTTGATCAAGTTCCGAGTACACATAATTTAATAGATGGTATGAGATATTCTGTTGTTTAAATCTCTTATATATTTCGTTATTAATTCTTTTTGGTTGTACAAAGTTTCGGGCGGTCTAATAGACGTATGTCCGAAAATGAGTTCGTACGGTGTGAAGCCGTGTGTTTTGTTAACCGAATTGTTATAGCAAATGATTGCGTATGGTAATATTGTGAAAGGATGTTCATTCGGATTTTCAGTTTTGTGGACTCTTATCATTTTAGCTAATGTAGCGTGAAATCGCTCGAGGGATCCGTTGGATTGGGGATGTCCTACGCTTGAGTATGTTAATTTTATGTCATAGAGGGTACAAAGATCTTTTAATAATTTGTTATCAAACTCACCGCCGTAATCGCAATGAATTCTCAACGGGGTACCATAGTGTTGAAAATATAGCAATAAGGTATTTACAACTGATTTCGCTAATTTATCCGGAACAGCATAGGCTTGAGTAAATTTGGTTAATTCGTCGCGAATTGTAACAACGTAATTTCGCGTGGGAAATTCGAATAGGTCGACATTAATTCTTTCGAATGGCGTTTTTGGAGTCTCGGTAATTACCAGAGGGTTGCTAAGGTTTTTACGACAGACTTTAGTTTTTTCGCATGTTTCGCAATTTTTTATAAAGTTTTCAACGTTTTTAGTTAAGCCTCGCCAATTGTATTTTACTCTAATCCTTCTAATAGTTTCATTAATACCACGATGTAAGTTATTTTTGCCTGAATGGTTTTGATCTAAAATAATTGGAATTTCATCTTCATCGGCGGTTTTAACAATATTTTGACAGATAACTATTTTCAAGTCCTTTTCTGAAAAAATAAAATATAGCATTTCGAGGATTGGAAGATCTAGATTATTTTCTACATAGTATGTTTTAGAAAGATCCAAAATGTTTTGTCTTTTGTACAATACCATGAATAAATGTTCGTTTATTGAATCAACATCAAAAGGTAGAGGAACAAAAAAATATTTTCTATGCCTGACCGATTTGCTTGAGACAATGGTAATAGTGTTATTATAAAATTCGGGGTGTTCTTCGAACATGTCCTCAATGATTTTATGATGCAAATCTTCTAATTTATTTTGTTGAAAGAATGTTATAATATTTTTGTGTTCCTTGTCTAGAAGTTGTCTGTTTGAAATTTGAATTTTAGAATAATCTATTAAGGATTTTGTCTTATACAAATTACAAAAGATATCGAATTCTTGAGAGATTTGTTCTTTAGTGATTTTGTTGTTATTGTTCGGGTTTTCGTCATTGTTTGGTTCGTCATCTTCTGATTCGTCGTCCTCGTTCGCGGCTAGAATTTTTGAATAAAATTTGGAACATATATTGGTAAGTCTTTGCCTATATTTCCTTGCGAGAGCACGGAACCAATGGCAAATGCGCTAGCATCAGTAGTTAGGATGAAAACATCGTCAAAATTAGGATAAATAAGAATCGGAGTTGTTGTTAACGCTCGTTTCAAATTTTCGAAGGAGTTTAAGCAATCATTGTCAAAGTCGAAAAGTATGTCTTTTTGCAATAATTTTGTTAAAGGTTTAGAAATCTTTGAAAAGTTAGGTATAAAACGTCTGTAATATCCAGCTAAGCCTAGGAATGATTTTATTTCCTTAGGGTTTCTTGGTTGAGGAAAATTTAGAATCGCGTCAACTTTAGCGGGATTTGGTTTTACACCGTCCTTAGTAATAAGATGGCCTAAATATGCAACTTCCTTGCGTAAAAATTCGCACTTGTCCGGTTGAATTTTGAGATTAGCTTTTTGTAAACGTTTAAATACTTCCGTTAGTCGCGAAATGTGATCATGAATGGTAGGCGAATAGATAATAATGTCATTCATGTAAACGAGACATCGTTCGTTTTGGATACCTAACAAAATGTTGTCCATCACTCTTTGAAATGTTGATGGAGCGTTTTTCAGTCCGAATGGCATTCGTACAAATTCTAAATGACCGTTTTCTACTGTGAAAGCAGTTTTTTGAATGTCTTTCGCGTCGATTTCGATTTGATGGAATCCGGAGGCAAGATCTAAAGTAGTAAAATATTGACACTTGCCCAATTGATCAAGAAGATCCGAAATATTTGGAAGTGGATATTTGTCGTCAATAGTCAGTTCGTTGAGTTTTCTGTAGTCTACTACAACTCGCCATTTTTGTTTACCGGAGGCGTCAAGTTTTTTAGGTACAACCCAAACCGGGGATGACCAGGGTGAAATTGATGGTCTAATTATACCTTGGTCGAGCATTTTAGAGACTTGAGTTTTAACTTCCTCTTTGTGAATATGAGGATAGCGATAGGATTTTGTAAAAACTGGTTTAGAATCGTTCGTATCAATGGAATGTTTAATCTCGTTAGTAAAACTTAAATTGTCGCCTTCTAAATAAAATATATCAGAAAAATTTAGACAAAGCTCTGTTATTAACTCGGCTTCTTCTTCGTTCAAATGTTCTAATCGTAGTTGATTCCTAATTTCGAAATTTCTGTCTGTATGTTGAGGACTGTCCGGATTCTGAGAGTTTAAATTAAAAATTGATCTAAATTTTTGAACTGGTTCCAGTTTAAGATTCGAGAAATCGATTATTTTGGGAATTGCGTTAGCGTTTATAATTGATGTTAAAAATTCTCCGTTGTCGTCGATTTTAACAATAGCATTTGGTAAGCGGACTTTTTTCATTTTCCTGGGCTAACAGTATAGCCTCAGTATTTCGTAAATTACATTTTAATTTAAATATTTTTTCCATGCGTGGTTCGATTGAAATTAAATTTTGATTTTTCACGTTGCATGGAATGTGATTCCGAATTTGATTTGAGTTTGTAGTTGGTTGCAAAGGTAAATTTTGTGTTTTTTCGTCACCCGTAGCTTTAAATATCGGTACGGTTTTGAAATTGGTAATTAGTCGCTTATTTTTAATATCTGCCATACATTCGTAGTGTTCTAAAAAGTCTGCGCCTAATAGTCCGTCAAATTCTATATCCAAATTATGGATGTAAACTATGTGTGGATTATTGTCAGTAAATGGTATAAGAACAGATTCGTTAATGTTAATTTTTTGTTCAGTTATGCCTTGTATAATAATATTTTCAGAAAATCTTCTTTTGTAATTTTCTGCCGTTTTTGGTTTAAAAATTGAAATTCCTGCACCAGAATCAATGACAATTTTAAATTTATTTGTGATGTCTTTAATGTAATAGAGATTATTTGAATTTACAGTCAATAAAGCGTGCGAAAGTGTTTCTACATGAACTTCTGTTCTGGGAAGTTCAGAAACGGGTCGAAATTGTCGTTGAGGTTCATATTTTGAATTTGGTGGGAAATTTGGTCCAATTCGCAATTCGCTGTTGGAGTATCCGTGAGATACTCCGGACTTTTGCAAAAATCCTGAGGATTAGCAGTATAATCCTCCTGAGGCAAGTGAGAATTAGCAGTATAATTCTCTTGCGACATCTGAGAATTAGCAGTATAATTCTCTTGCGACATCTGAGAATTAGCAGTATAATTCTCGTACTGTTCTTCTTGAAAATTAGATGCATAATTTCCCGAAACATTTTGATTATCTTCTAAATTAAAATTGTCGTACATTGTATCAACATTTTGATATTCAGTAGAATGATCTTCGTACTGATTAAAATTATATTGGTTATCATAGGGTTCATAATTTAAATGATGAGTTTTTTGTTGATTGAAACGGTTAAAATTCGGGTTTGGTTGTATCGCTGATGGTCTTTGTTGGACAAAATTAGGATTTGATCTAATTGCTGAAGGCCTATTTTGTTGTGCTTGGCTCTTGATTATTTTGTGGAAATGTTCTAGTTTGTTGTGCAAAATTTAGAAAACTTGAATTACCTTGGAAGTTTGGTCTTTGAACATTCTGCGAAGTTGGTGGCAAAAATTGTTGTTGTTGCCTTGTGCGACATTCATTTATTATATGCCCATTTCGTTTACAAAATGTACAAAATTTTTGTTGAAAATTTGGGGTCGGCCTTTTTTGTTGAGGAGGCACTGGATTTCTAGCATTATTATTATTATTATTTTTGGAACATTTTTGGGATTCAAAATAAGAGAGTTGTAATTCTCTTCTAATCCTATTGATGGCTTGTAACATACTTGTTGGGTTTCCAGCACGTATTATTTGCCCTAATTTAGACTCTAAACCCGTCAACAAAGTGTTCAGGGTCATAGTTTCAATTAAATCTGACTGAGATTGTTTCTGTTCACCGGATAAACGTTGTTTTTGTATGGCAGCGTGCATTTTTGCATTATGCGTCTGTAGACGCGCAACAAAAGTTAGTGCAGATTCACCTGGCATTTGGTGAATACGCTGCAAATCCTGAATTAAAGATGTCAAGTCGCGAGAGTCTCCGAAATGAGTTTCGAGCAAGACTCTTATTTCCGCCCATGTGGCAGGGTTGCGTGAGTTTATTAATTCGGCAGCTCTGCCGCGCAATTTATTTTTAATATGTGGGGTTAATAATATTTTCTGGTCGTTAATTGCCATGCCTTGTGCATAAATGCAAGAATTTAAAAAGGTTTGTAAATTAATGGCATTACCATCGAATTCTGTTATAATTGAAAAAATTTCAGAGAGCTTGTAAGGCTCCATTTGCTCTATCCTTGCATTTTGTACCGTTTGTGTAGTTTGCGATGTTTCTGGCATTGTTGCTTTTATTTAGAAAGTACAAAAATTAAATTAAATGTTAACTTGAAATTGTTAAAAATGACCTTTTTGAGAAAAGGAAATTAGTTTAAAAAAAATTATTTAGGCAGTTTGTGTATTAACTGTATAATACACGGTGACGTATTAGCAGTATAATACGTTTCTTATGCTAATTAAAATTAAATTAAACTTGTTGCGTTTACTTTGAGAGGGAATAATTATTCGATAATAGAACTGTGTTTTGTTCGCTGAGTGTATATAGCACTTTTATTAAATGATTGTGAAAAAATAGTAAAATAAAGCGAGATGATTCTTAAAATGACTTACGTTATTGTCTTCATTCGTAGGTTCTTTCTCTAGTTGAAGGATTGGGATCCACCGTCACAGCTAGGAAGGTCTCCTTGTTCTTCCGGTTGTTTTCCACTGGTTAGGCACCTTTCTCCAGATGTTCTCCTTGTTCCCTTGGACACTTTACCAGAAGTTAGGCTCCCGAACTTGTGGGTTTTTCTAGATCCGGTACGACTGCGCCACTGTTATATTTGATACTTTGTATTTGTCTTTTTAAAAAATATTTATTTAATTAATTAGAGTCATCGATGACTCTGAGTAAAATATAAAATTGTAGATTTAAAAGTTATTTTAAAGGTGAGTTAATAACTGAGTACAAAAGCGTCTGCTGCTCGTATTTATAACATTAGGAAAGCAGTGTCAGCTAGACGGAGAACAAAGGAAATGCAAATGTGCAATTTGGCATAAACTATGAGAACGGATACAAAACAATGTGTGAAATATGATATGTGAGATAAGCAATTACCAAGAGAAGTCGTTATCAACATATGTAATTTGATACTACTGAGAGCTTACTTATAACTCAGTGTCGTACTGTTATTTTTTAATATAACATTAAGTGAAATGCTTAGTCCACATTTACAACCACCGCGCATTGACCCGTAGATAGGCTTTAACTGTTGAAACAAAAGTACACAGTAGATGGGTATCATAAATATTTTCTTTTTTAAAATAGGCTTGTTTAAGGTTTTCGCCACCCTTAGATTCTTGGGTTTTGGTAGTTACCAAGAAATTACAGGATCGAATAATTTTGTTGGTATAAGTCACAGACCAGTGCAAATAATTTTTGGAAAAAAGTTAATAACAGCATGAGAATTGTTGGAAAAGGAAGGAAAAATAGCTCAACCAACGGAAAAAATAAATTAAAGTCGATCCGAGTTATGAGGGGTGGAAAATGGTTTTTTACCATTTCCAGCGAAACTAGACCTTCCATCGAAAAAAGTTAAATGCAAAAGTTGTGGGTAGTAAAAAGGTCTATAACTTTGTATGAACCATGCTTTCACATAACCTGTTTTTTCGTTTTTGATTTTTATATCTCACAAAAAAAATTTTCTTTTTACGAAATTTAGTGGAAACTTACTTTTCAAGTCCCAAACACATTGTAATTTGTCACATTATTTATTAAAATTCACAGTTGAAATCCTTGAAAAATGTGAAAATTTTTTGTGAGAGATAAAAATCAAAAACGAAAAAACCGGTTTTTTCGATGTTTATCGGAAAATTGTAAGTTATGTGAAAAACTGGTTCATTACCTACAACTTTTACATTTAACTTTTTTCGATAGAAGGTCTTATAGACTACAAGCCCAAGCAAATTTTTAGGGGGTGATTTTATACACAACGAATCATATATAATCTTGAAGTACTGGTCGGGAAACAAAGTTTAGGCACTATGCCGTCAATTTTCCGCGGTACAGGTGAGTGCACAGGTGAGTTGAAATGTAGAAAAAAGGGGGTACTTTTCGATTAATTTATACATGACGGCACTATTCTCGTTAAAGAGGCAATGAAAAAAGAATGCTCTTAAACCCAGTGCCGTCAAAAAATAGCGGTACCGGAAGTCAGAAAAATTTTTTGAAATCGGCGAATTTACCCCCCCTCCCCAGTTAATCGAATACTTGACGGCGTTGATTTAGTTACCTTTGCATTTCCTTTAAAAGCTATAATACATCTATGCCGTCAGAAAAGGGTGGTACATGGGGTGAGAAATCGCGAATCAAAACCGGATTTTTACCCCTTGAGGGGGTGGTCATTTTATACAACCTAAAATTTAGCTGTTTCAATGCTATATCCTTCAAAGATAACATATTTTACTATGCCGTCAATTTTACATGGTACTATACGCTGGAAAATGTGTTTTTCGTGTCGAGAAAATACCGTTCAGGCTATCCTATGGTTCTAAATATGGATATATTAATAAAGGTAATTTTATTTTTCACGGAATTCATTCGATTTGAAATAGGAATGTGTTATAAATTTGTATGAATTTTTCAAAATTTTCAAAATTTTTAAATTTGTTCATTTTTATTTTTATTTTGTATTTACATTGGGTACCACGAATTATTGACGGCATCATTATAAAACCGTAATAATTCGCTTCTACTTTATAAAAAACCATATGCCATTCTGAAATAAATGACCTTATACGAAACATTAATGTTTTGCTCTAAAATTTTAGTAATTTTTTTATTTATTTTTGTATGAACCATCATTTTTTGACGGCACACTGTTTAGAACACTTAATAAATGTTAACTCAAAGTTAGAAATCGGTGCCGTCAAATTCTGAATGACCACCCCCCCCAAGGGGTAAAAATCCGGTTTTGATTCGCGATTTCTGACCCCATGTACCACCCTTTACTGACGGCATAGATGTATTATAGCTTTTAAAGGAAATGCAAAGGTAACTAAATCAACGCCGTCAAGTATTCGATTAACTGGGGGAGGGGGGGTAAATTCGCCGATTTCAAAAATTTTTTCTGACTTCCGGTACCGCTATTTTTTGACGGCACTGGGTTTAAGAGCATTCTTTTTTCATTGCCTCTTTAACGAGAATAGTGCCGTCATGTATAAATTAATCGAAAAGTACCCCCCCTTTTTTTCTACATTTCAACTCACCTGTGCACTCACATGTACCGCGGAAAATTGACGGCATAGTGCCTAAACTTTGTTTCTCGACCAGTACTTCAAGATTATATATGATTCGTTGTGTATAAAATCACCCCCTAAAAATTTGCCTGGGCTTGTAGTCTATTAGTTTCGCAAGAAGTCGTGAAGAACCATTTTCCACCCTAAAGTTCACCCCATTTCACCCTCGTAACTCGGATCAACTTTATTTTATTTTTCCCATTTGTTCCGTTATATTTCCTTCTTTTTCCAACAGTTTTCATGCTGTTATTAATTTTTATGATTTTTTACCTTTTTCAAAGGTATCTGCACTGGCCTATCAGTTAAGTGTGAGCCGTAATGTAAGTGACTTATGTGCTGCACTTTCTTCCGGAGAAATTTTAAATAGATTGGTACATTTTCCAGTAAATATACAAGAAATTGTTTCACTACCGCTCAACTGGTTAAAAATAAATGCAAAGAACAAACATGAATCGTCAATGACAATTGTTGTTGACTTTAAGTTGTCAAAATTTACTATAATTTTTTTACTGTTGTTTTCATGGTGCACTTGGCAACGTTTACTACTGTGTCGTATCGTTTCGCCATGTTCACTCGTGTTCAAGAATACCAACAAATAATTCTCCCGAGAGAAGGCGATGAGGGATTGTTCCCCGGGGAACGCTCCTTTCGCTCGCCGTCAAGAATAGGGCCCCTTGGTGTCATCCCTACGTTTCTCCTGTCTACTGATGATGATGGGACGGCCTACGTTTTATCATTTGTACTGAAAGAAGGTAGCGATCCCGACTTACTGTCTCTCCTTCTGAATGGATTATCCTCACCTTTGCATGTTCTAGTCGTAGCTTTGAACACCTGGTCCTCTGCCAAAAATACTGAATCGTTTCTTTTCCTAGTTGTGTCTGTATTCTCCATGTCATTCCCACAAGTTGGGTGCATATATCCGTTGCCCTCCAGCAGTGGGCCCTTACTGGAGAGGAAGACTTGACACTGTAGGGTACGCGTGGTGCTCAGGTTTCTCGACTTCGCTGTTCGTTTAGTTGTAGAGGTTTTCTCTTCATTTCTCCCCTGGTGCGCCAGTCCCGCGTAGCCATCCCTGCCCGTGTAGATCCTGACCCGACTAGTCGCCTGCCCTTTTGTCATCTGTTAGCACTATGTCTGAAAACTATTTGGCGGAGAACAGTCAAATTTGGTAGATAGTTGACGCTACTGCAAGCGACGAAATGGGTAGTTTTTCCCTGGATCACCTGAAGATAATACATTATCTATTAATAGATTATTTCTTATACTTTTAAAGAAAAATATACAGGGTGATCAAATAATTCAACTATGGTGAAAATTTGTTAAAGCATTTACGCAAAACTTCCATATAACATTTTGCATATTTTATTTATTATTTATTCTTTTTGTCGGATAACCACCATATTTTCTTAACCAAAATTTAACAGGTTTTCTTTGTAGCAATAGTGATAACAATATTCCGGTTATTACTCTCCTATTTAGTTTCTTAATTAATACTTTATTAGAGTCACCACCCCCCTATAAAATATGAGGAAGTTGTATGTAAATCTTTTTTTGGAGATTCCAAATTCCAAGTTGATAACAAGTTGTCTCTATGAACCCATATACACCACAAAAAGTGTAGCCTTGAAAAAAAAACAGTTCTCGCAAAGGACCAAAAGTTTATAATTTTCTTCAGAAAACTGAATTTCTCCATATTTTTTTGGCATGAAGAATTAAGTGATTTTATTTTTCAAGTTGAAAAATTTTAGCAATATGGTGTGAAATGAAAGTATAAAAAACCGCTGCCTAAGGAATCACTACTTCCACATCCAGATTTTTCGTCCCAGTCACTTTATAGAAAACATTCTGACTATATTTGCACTCTAGTATGTGAAAATTACTGGTCATAGAATTTTAATAATATTTGAGGCAGATGTCACAGAAAAATATTGGAAAGAAATCTGAGAACTTAGTTTCTAGTATATACACCAATTCCTAAGTGTCTGTACTCTTACAGCATGCTTTACTTCTTTTTCCCCATTTACCTCTATTTACCACCAACCCTTCAATGGAATCGTGTCAAAATATAATCTAATTTCAGATGTCGTTATAATAAATTAATTTTATCAACCCTTTCTATAAGGGAGTGGGGGTGGTGGGGGGCATGGAAAATCTTATAAGAAAAACTGATGCCTTCGCTTCTAGTATGTACACCAAATTCCAAATTTCTGTACTCTTACAAACTTGCTTTACTCACATTCCCTTATTTACCCCTATTAAATATTATAAAAACCTGAGGCCCTGTTTTCTAGTACATATACCGAATTTCAAGTTTCTGTACTGTTGTCAGCTAGCTTTACTTATTTTCCCCTATTTAACCCCCAACCCTTCAACGGAATAATTTCAAAATATAATATAGTTCCTGATGCCATTAAAATATATACGTGTACCAAATTTCAAGTGAATATCTCAATTTTATTTTATCAACCCCTTTAATAATGGAGTGGGGAATGGAAATATTTTTAAAAATTTTGAGGCCTTGACTTCTAGGACATACACCGAATTTTAAGCTTCTGTAATGTTACCAACTTGCTTTACTTATTTTCCCTTACTTACCCCTATTTAACCCCCAACTCTTCAACGGAATCATCTCAAAACATAATTTAGTTCCAGATGTCATTATAATACGTGTACCAAACTTCAAGTGAGTAACGCAATTTTATTTTATCAACTCCTTCAATAATGGAGTAGGGGTGGTGGGGATTTGAAAGATATTATAAAAAAATCTGAGGCCTTATCTTCTAGTACATATACCGAATTTCAAGTTTCTGTACTCTTACCAACTTACTTTACTTATTTTCCATTGTTTACCCCTATTTACCCCCCAACCCATCAACGGAATAATACCAAAATATAATCTAGTTCCTGATATCATTATAATATATAAGTGTACCAAATTTCAAGTGAATATCTCTATTTAATTTTATCAACCCCTTTAATAGTGGGGGGGGGGGCGTGGTGGAGGGACAGAAAATATTATAAAAAAAATTGAGGCCTTGACTTCTAGTGCATAGACCTAATATCAAGTTTGTTTTACTTATTTCCACCTATTTACCCCCCTAACCCTTCACCGGATATGTTCAAAGAATTCAGTTCCAGATCTTGTTATAATATATACGTGTACCAAATGTCAAGTCAATATCTTAAACCGTTCCAGAGAAAAAGTGCGGACAAAAAAAGTTACAGACAGACCACAGACCGACAGACAGACCGACAGACAGACAGACAGAAATGTTTTTTCGCTAAAATTTAAAATCTCGACGTTTCATGACATTCTAAACCTGTCAAGAAAAACAAATTTTTAATTTTTTTTACGATTACTATACTTCCAATCCACTACGTGGATGTTGAAGTAATATTACTCTAATGAAATATTTAGGTCTCCGGCGTTTTACATAAATTTAAAGAATTTTTAGAATAATGAGGTTTCCTTCTAATTTGAAAGATTTTTTAGAATGTCGATCAAAGTTTTTCTTAGGCCGTTAAATATTTTATTCTTCATCATTATCATCATAAGTATTCTGTCCTAAGACAGGTCCTCAATACTTAACCAAAAATGAAAAAATTTAGGCTTTTGAAGAAAATTATATACTTTAGGCCTCTTGCGGAGACCCATTTTTTTTATTAGGCTAAATTTTTGTGTGGTGTATGTGGGTTCACAGAGACAACTTTTTATCAACTTGAAATTTTGAATTTTCAAAAAAGGTTTTTTTCGATGACACAGCCACACAAAAAAATGTTCTATACCCCGGACAAAAATATATGGATTTGGTGTATTTTTCGACGCTGAATCCGAATCCGTAGTCCAAGAAAGGGTTTGTCAGGTCATTTTTTTTATAGTCAAAAACATCCTTGAAAATGGGGTCAAATCATAGAAATAATTTATAACTCTTAATGAAGCGTGAAAAATGGTAGATATTTTATAGTCTAGAGTAGAGAATATAAATTCGAGCCACGATAAGCTATTTCTATGATTTAAAACAAAATCCGCCTTTATGTGGGGTGAAAACTTAAGAGACGCAGGTGAATGTAAATGACCAGTATAGGGACCAAATTTTTGTATGCCTTAGTGCAAAATATCTAACTTTGGTACGACAACCATCCATTACTCTCGAAGGGTTGAGATTCACCCCTATGGTGGGGTAAGACTACTCCACATCGGAGAAGGAATCTCATAAGTTTGAAAACGGAGAAAAAAATCAAGCTTTTGTAGAACAAAGGGTCAACAAATATGGAGTGAATTCATTCCAATCACCGACACAGGAGTAGTGACTGCCCTTAAAGGGTGATAGGAGCTACCCCTATGCTCCAAAGATGCATATGGGTACTGAAACTCGGAAAGGATCATATACATGTAGCTCATTGGACCAAAAATCTGATACGACAACCACCCAATCTTCTTAATGAGGTTGAAAAATACCCCGGCGGGGTAGGGGGTAGAGACTACCGCTACAGATGGGCAGACCTCATTAGTTCTAATATACCGGAACAAGAATTCAGGCATTTGTAGTTTTAGGCAGGGTAGGCAATATGTAGTAAGTTGATTCATTACGAATTAACTACTTGTGTTTTATTTATTATGCTATACCTGCTTATTCAACTATTTATCTTAACATTTATCAACTTATCTATCTTTTAATCTGTATAAAGCTGTTCTTTTCTTCAATTTATATCATATTTTCTACTATCAATCCAAATACTTCCCTACATATTTTATTATATCTTTCAGTCTTGTCTTCAAAAAATATTTGTGTTGGATATATTTTCCTTTTTATAATCGCTGATATAGGATATCTCTCTTAAGCGAGCAGCTGGTCTGCCTAAGACAAATGTCTGAATTCCTGCTCCGGGATATTAGAATTAATGAGGTCTGTCCGTCTGTAGGGGTAGTTTTACACCCTCACCCCCCCCGCGTAGGGGTAATTTTCAACCTTATTAAAAAGATTGGGTGGTTATCGTACCAGATTTATATATATTTGCCCCAATGAGCTACTTTTTACATTTCAATAAGAGTTATGACATTATTTCTACAATGTTACACCATTTTCAGGAATATTATTGACTAAAAAATATTGAGCTGCTGAACCCGTTCTTAGACTACGGATTCAGATTCAGCGCCGAAAAATACACCAAATCCATATACTTCGATTAGCGGTACAGAACTTTTTTTTGTGTGTGGCTGTGTTATTTCATTTGTTTCTATTTTGGGGAACTTTTGCAATATAGGCAATTTCCATTTTCTATAATTCAAAACATCTTTATTATATTATTTTAACCATAGAGAGTTGAGTTGTTGTTTTATTTAATTTTGTATTGTAAAATTATTTTTGTTTTATAGTTAAGTAATTAGGTACTTACAGTAATTTACTTTAAAGCCGACTTGTTAAACATTGCAGCTAAAAGTTTCTGTTTAACTATCATTAGCACCTAATTCAATTAGTTAAATTATTAGGATGCGTTGAACATGTTGTTTATTGAAATCGAAATGTTTCTTCGACCTTGGAACTTTCTACCACAAATGGATTTCTCCATCATATTTAGGGTAATATTTACCGATACAAACAGGTATAGAGAGTTCGAGAGGCTACTTAATTATACTGAAGAAAATACGCCGAAAAATTATAAAATATAAATTATTTATATGCGTTGTGATCAGTAAATTACTGACTGTAAGAAATCTAAAGTTGACAAAAATATCTAAGTGCGCAATGGAGTTATGTGTATCATGAATCATTTCCTAGAGTTAACGATTAGTTAAAAGTTCTAGAATTGTTAATTTGTTGATAACGGACGTTCGACGTAAGAAGTAGCATCTGAACAAACGCTAAACACATTGCCCAGTTAACTAATTCAACAATTAATTGATCTTTAATTTAATTGACCGAGAAAGAAATAAAGCTACATATTTCTCAAATTGATGTCTTTGTTATTATTATTAGTAAATCATATCTCGAAACTGACAATTTCAAGGCATCAAAAGACAAAAAAGTCTTTTCATGTCAACATTTGGTTATTTGCAAAAAGAAAACTTTAGAGACTTAAATATCTGAAAAAATATTGCTTTAAGCGAAAAATACCAATTTAAAGTTTAGAAAACTAGCTTTAATTTGGTTACCTTTTGTCTCTGTAAAATAAAAATTACTTGAGAGGTAATTTTTTTCAATCTAGGCATTCTTTCGCTGTTTTCGAAGAACCGCATTTTGTGACACGTTTCTCTTGCTGTTCTTAAAAATGGCGGGTTACACATAAAACTAGGTTATATAAAGTGTATCGTTTATGCAATTACCTTTCGTTTTTTTATTGTAAAAAGTATACTTTTATGAAGCCGAACCAAAAATAATTTTTTTGTAAAATTTGTTAGCAGAAATTTTTAAACAGTAGTTAAAATTATTAAATCATTTTGAAGAAAAAGATCCACATGACACCAGAATCATTTATCTTCATTCTGTAGGATTTTAAAAACAATTTAAATTATGACGTAGTGTAAATAAATTTCAACTTTCAATAGGTGTATAAAAAATACGATTTCAAAAATTTAAATTTAAATATGAAATTCGTGTTCAGCAACCTCGAAATTCCCAAGGATAATTTTTGTGACAGTTTCTGAGACATTCCACAATCAAAATATATTTGAAAAAAATAGAGCTTTTGAGTTTTTGAAAAATATAAAAAAACTATCCTTAATGCGTAAACTTTGAACTACTTCAGAGGCGACTGCAGCTTTGTCTTGACCATACGTGTACTCGATACGAAAAACCGCTGCCTAAAGAATCACTACTTCTATATCAAAATTTTCCATCAAGTGACTTTAACCGAAAATATCTTGATACTATATTAGCACTCTAGTAAGTGGAGACAATTTCTCATAGAACTTAAACAATATAATATTTGGGTGGTAAGGGGGTGGCAGATATCAGAAGAAAATTGAGACCTTAACTTCTAGTATATACACGAAATCCCAAGTTTCTGGACACTTAATAGCTTACTTTACTTATTTACCTCCCAACCCATCAACGAAATAAGCTCAATTTGTCTTGATCCAGATCTCGTTATAATACGTACGTGTATAGAATTTAAAGTCTTAATTATATCTTTATTTTATTTAATTAACTCCTTTATTATTAGAGTGGGGGACATGGTGGGGGTGGCATATATCATAAAAAGGTTGATACCTTGACGTCTAGTATACTGTACACTATATCCCATGTTTCTGGACTAGCTTGCTTTGCTTATTTTGCCCTATTTACCCCCCAACCATTCAACGGAATCATTTCAAAATATAATCTAGTTCTAGATGTAGTTAAAACATATACGTATGTGTATGTACCAAAGGACCTCGCACAATTCTTATGAAAAATGGCTCCCAGCTTAATCGGCTGAAATCGCAGTATTTTGTGGATAATTTCTTCCTAATCAAAAGGGCACAGGGTCGGAAAATGAAGTCTTCCAAATATCGGGGGTGCAAGGGACATGCTCATTTCTTTGTTACATGTTATTCCTTTCGAGCTACTGACAAAAAGTTCTCATGGGCACAAGGTCGGAAAATGGACAGATTTCCAGATATGGAGGGTGCAAAGTGGGTGCTCGTTTCTTATCGGAAGTGTCACATGGTGAAATTCGCTGGAATCTATCAATTTTGGAAAATTGACAGTTCTCCAGATATCGGAGATTGCATAGTCGACTTTGCACTCCCGATATTGTCACGCAGTACATGAAATTTATTCTGGGCACCCGGTACATTGTTTTTTAGTAACGGATATCATTTGTGACATTAAATCTGTTTAACGCATTTCATTGCATTTTAGTTTGTATCGAAAAAGCTGAGTTAGCTGAATGCAGGTTCATCGAACTACATTGTCGTCAGGGCAAAAATGCTGATTCAGGTAGATCAGTAAAGGTACTGGCGGATAAGGAAAAAAGTTAGTTGGGTTTCGGTTTTGGCGACACGAAGTACAGGCCCTGCGTGGGCCCAACTCTTTCCCCAAGGTAGCGGTTTCCCCCAAGGGTAGTAAAAATGTAAGTACACCTTTTTGTATTTATTTTTGTAAATAAACTTTTACCTTGTTCCCTATGTTTTATTTGATAGAGTATTCCTTCAATAAGTAATTAAAACCCTATCGTATGCCAACCTAGTTAAAGTGGCTTCATGGGTATCGCCGGTAGGACCCCGGGAAACCAGGTAATATGGGAGATACCTGTGGACGCCGCGTATATTACTCAGAAATAAGTCATACAGCCCTAAAAAGGGTTTTATAGATGTGACATAATCTGAAAAGCTATGCATTTTTCGACCTTGTGCCCATGAGAACTCTGTATCAAGAGCTCGACAGGAATAACATACATCGAGTCCAGCGAATTTCACCAAGTGCCACTTCCCATAAGAAACGAGCACCCCCTTTCAACACCGATATCTGGAAATCTATCCATTTTCCCATCTTGTGCTCATACATTTATTTTTATCAGGAGCTCGAGAGAAATAACTTATCGATTCTAGCGAATTTCACCGGGGCGGAGGCCACTTTTCATAAGAAATGAGCATCCCCTTTGCACCCCCGATATCTGGAATACTGTCCATTTTCCGACTTTGCACCCACGAAAACTTTTGATCAGGAAGAAATTATCTACAATGTGCTGCAATTTCAGCGGATTTATCTAGGAGCCATTTTTCAGAAGAATTGTGCGGGGTCCTCTAAAGTTAATTTCCAAATTTTATTTGGTTAGCTCCTTTAATAATGGAGTGGGGGAGGTGGTGGGGGATAGCAGAGGTTAAAAAAATATAGCCTTAGCTTTTAGTATATGCACCAAATCCCAAGTTTCCGAACTTTCCCTAGCTTGGCTTATTTATTTTTCCCTATTTACCCAAAATATAATCTAGTTACTCATGTTGTTATAATACATATATGTACTAAATTTCAAGTCAATATCTCAATTTAATTATTTTAACCCCTTTAATAGTATGGGGGTGGTAGTGTCGGGTGGCAAACGTTATTAAAAAAATTTGAAACCTTGGTTTCTACTATATACACCAAATTACAAGTTTTTCGTCTCTTACCAGCTAGATATATTTATTTTCTACTATTTACCCACCGCCCATCGCAGCCCTTCGCCATATTTAGCTCAAAATATTGCCTAAAGTATTACCTTTGGTTATTATATCACATTTTTGACATAACACCTTTGATTGTTCGATAACATTTTTGATCCCTGATGAAATGGGTTTAGAATGTCATGAAACGTCGAGATTTTAAATTTGAGCGAAAAAACATTTTCTGTCTGTCTGTCTGTAACTTTTTTTTTTATGTCCGCACGTTTTCTCCTGAACCTTTTAAGATATTGACTCCAAATTTGGTACACGTATATATTATAACGAGATCTGGAACTGGATTGTTTTTTGAAGATATCCGGTGGAGGGCTGGGGGTAAATAGGGGTAAGTAGGGGGAAATATGTAAAGTAAGCTGGTAAGAGTACAGAAACATGAAATTAGAGCAATCTACTGCAATCCAAGGCCTCAAAATTTGGTACACGTATATATAATAATTACATCAGGAACTAGATTGTATTTTGGGATTATTCTGATGAAAGGTTGGGGGTTAAATAGGGGTAAATAGGGAAACATAAGTAAAGCAAGCTGGTAAGAGTACAGAAACTTGAAATTCGGTGTATGTACTAGAAGCCAAGGCTTCAGATTTTTTAGTAATATTTTTCAACCCCCCACAACCCCTTCTCCATTATTGAAGGGGTAAAACAAAATTGATATATTCACTTGAAATTTGGTACACGCATGTATTATAACGACATCTGGAACTAAATTATATAACTTCCACATCCACGTAGTGGATTGGAAGTATAGTAAGTAATCGCAAAAAAAATTTCAATTTTTTTTTCTTGAAATGGGTTTAGAATGTCATGAAACGTCGAGATTCTAAATTTGAGCGAAAAAAAAAATTGCCTGCTTGCCTGCCTGCCTGCCTGCCTGTCCGCCCGCCCGCCTGCCTAGGCATTCACTTGCAATTTGGTACACGTATGTACTATAACGACATCTAGAACCAGATTATATTTTGAGATGATTCCATTAAAGGGTTGAAGGTTAAATAGGGGAAAATAAATAAAGCAAGCTGGTAACAGTACAGAAACTTGAATTTCGATGTATGTACTATAAACCAAGGCCTCAGATTTTTTTATAACATTTTTCAACCCCACAATTCCCCTACTCCATTATTAAAGAAATTGATAAAATAAAATTGAGATATTTGCTTGAAATTTAGTACACGTAGGTATTATAACAACATCTGAAACTTGATTATATTTTGAGATGATTCCGTTGAAGGGTTGGAGGTTAAATAGGGGTAGATAGGAGAAAATAAGTAAAGCAAGTTGATAAGACTACAGAAATTTGGGACTTGGTGTATATACTAGAAGTGAAGGTCTCAGGTTTTTTATAATAGTTTCCATTCTTCACCATTAAAATAGTTGATAAAATTAAATTTAGATTTTCACTTGAAATTTGGCACACGTACTATGTATTATAACGATATCTGAAACTAAGCTATATTTTGACATGATTGCGTTGAAGGAGTGGGGGGTAAAGTAACGGAAAATAAGGAAAAAAGTAAAGCGAGCTGGTAAGAGTACAGAAACTTGATATTCGGTGTATGTCCTAGAAGCCAAGGTCTCAGACTTTTTAATAATATTATAATATTTATTACTAATAATATTACTTACTCCATTATTAAAGGAGTTGATAAAATAAAATTGAGATATTAACTTGAAATATGGTAGACGCATATATTATAACGACATCTGGAACTAGATTATATTTTGAGATGATTCCGTTGAAGTGTTGGGGGTTAAATAGGAGTATATAGGGGAAAATAAGTAAATCAAGCTGGTAAGAGTACAGAAATTTTGGATTTGGTGTATATACTAGAAACCAAGGCCTCAGATTTCTTTCTAATATTTTTCAAACCCCGCCATCTCCGCTCCATTATTAATGGGATTGATAACATAGAATTGAGATATTCACTTGAAAGTTAGGACAATTATTATGTATTCTAATGACATCAGATTGAGATGATTCCATTGAAGGGGTGGGAGGTGGCAGGTTGTGAATAGGGGAAAATAAGTAGGGTAAACTAGAAACGTCATTTTTATCGCATTTAGTGAAAACCAACGCCTCAAACTTTTCTATAACATCTGCCCCAAATATTATTAAAATTCTATGACCAATAATTTCCACCTACTGGAGTGCAAATCTAGTCAAGATGTTTATTTTAAAGTGACTTGAATGAAAAATCTGGATGTGGAAGTAGTGATTCCTTGGGCAGCGGTTTTTACTACTATTATAATTAATTGTCTGTGTGATTGTCATTTTTAACTTTTATCCTGGTTCAACTAAGGATAAAGATATCCATGATCAAGTATTTCTCCTTTGCTCACAAAGTGAGTGAAGACGTATAGAAAGATCATCTTCGAACCAGATAAAATGCGAGAAGTATAACGTAAATTACTCTTGCCACCATAAATTCTACGTAATGCCGTTCTAGAATACGATAGCGGAATCAAACTAAAATTTTTAGCTAATTATTTTACAGTAACAATTTTTCGTTGGAATTTGTAAATATTACAAGAAGTGCAACAAAAAGTATTGGAATATATCAGAGTCCCGAGAGGCATTTGTTTAAACAAGAGAATTTTCAAAACTGGGTTTCTTCACCTTTATTACTTCCACATCGACGTAGTGGATTGGAAGTATAGCAATCATAAAAAGAATTTCAATTTTTTTTTTGTTGAAATAGGTTAGAATGTCACAAAACGTCGAGATCTTAAATTTGAGCGAAATGTAAATATCTGTCTGTCGGTCTGTCTGTAACTTTTTTGTCCGCGCGATATCTCTGGAACGGTTTAAGATAGTGACTTGAAATATTATATACACGTATGTACTATAACGAGATCTGGAACTGGATTTTTTTTTTAGCTTATCCGGTGAAGGGTTGGGGGGTAAATAGGAGAAAATAAGTAAAGCAAGCCGGTAAGAGTACAAAATTTTGGAATTTGGTTTTTATACTAGAAGTCAACGCCTCAGATTCTTTCATAATATTTTCCCACACCATCTCAACTCTATTATTAAAGGGATTGATAAAACAAAATTAAGATATTCACTTGAAATGTGATATACATATATATTATAACGACACCTGGAACTAGATTTTATTTTGAGATGATTTCGTTGAATGGTTGAGGGGGTAAGCAGAGGTAAATAGAGGAAAATTAATAAAGCAAGCTAGTAAGGGTTAGTACAGAAATTTGAGATGTGGCCTCAAATTTGTTTTTAATATTTTCCATCCCCCAACCACTTCTACCTCATTGTTAAAGTGGTTGATAAAACAGAATTAAAATATTCAGCTGAAATTGGTACTTACTCGTATACAGGGTCCGCCACTTAAAACTCCCCAGACTCGTAACTTCCTTATTTTTTAAACTAAGACCATGTTCGGCACTTCAAATTGTAGATATTTTTAAGCACTTTAAGTGTGCATACAGAGTGATTTAAAAAAAATTGAAAAAATTATTACGAGATGAAAGTTAATTTCCTTGAATATTTTTCCCCACATTTTGAACATGAACTGTGTTAATGTTTTCTCATAAAGGATTTAATTAGCTTCAATTTATGTTATTACGTCATATTCGCTATTCCCTTTAGTTTTAGAGAATTAAAAAACTCTCTTTTTGACTCCAAACTGAATTCTTATAAAAAATTTGAAGAATGTAAATAATAATTTTAAGCTTTATTTGTGAAAGGCATATCATAAACAATATTGGAAATAACAAAACAGCAACAAGAAATAAAAGGAAACTTTTTTTTCTCTTTTGTGATATCACTTGATGAACTCATTGCTAATAAATGCATGTTTTTATGTAATACACATTTCTCACTAATAAAATTCCGTTGCTCTTCTTGTAGCCCCACAGATATTTAAATAAAAAAAAATGTAAGCGTGATTCAGTTTCATGAAGTTTCTTACTTTTATTCATTTTATTTTATTCTTTCGACTTTTGAGTTATTCAGATTTAGTAAATCAACCACAGCTTTGTTATTAGTAATATTTCGCATTTTCTAAGTTAGCCATGAAAGTTTTAATATGTCAAATTAAAATAAATTACAGTATTTATTTTCTGTTGAACATTAATTCGTTGGTTCAATTTTAAACTTTGGAAAAAACAGAGTTTTTACTGATTTATGGAGAATATAAACGTAATGCTAGAAAAGCTTGTACAGTCTATTCTCAACGGTTTCCTGGTAGAGGCTGTCCTGACCATATAACCATAAAATTTGATAATCTTAAAAGATAAGGTTCTTTTACCAAATCAAAGAGAAACGGAAGTAAACCGGTGAGGAATGGTATTAATATAAATGTTGTCGCTGCCGTTAATGAAAATCCATAAACCTCAATATCAGCACACAGCAAGTGATTTTAGTACAACTTCGCCAAGGAGATTATGAACAGCGACTTCATTTTATAATACGAATGTTCGTACTGAATGAAAGATACAATTTCCTTCATAACATTCTTTGAAGCGATGAGGCGACGTTCAATGAAAGCGGTAGTGTAAACAGGCACGATATGCACTATTGGAGTGATAGGAATCCTAGATAAACGCGAGAAGAAATTTTCAGGTAAAATATAAAGTCATTGTGTGGATAGGTATGCTTGGTAGCGGATTAATAGATTTACCTTGATTTTTTACGAAATGTCTTACCTAATTATTTAGAAGAAATTCCCCTGCGAGTTAGAAGAAGTATCTGGTTCCATCAAGCTCCTCCACATAATGCCCGTGTTGTTTCCAATTATTAAAACACAAATTTTGGATAGGCAATACTGGACCTGTGCGATGGCCAGCTAGATCACCAGATTTAAATCCGCTGGATTTCTTTTTGTACAGTTACCTTAAGGGATTTGTGTATAACACCCAACCTCAAAACACTGAGGACTTAAAAATAGAATAAGAAATGGATGTAATTCTATTCGACGGAATGCTTTATTACGTACAGTGAATGGTGAATTAATAAAAAGATTTAACTACTTCATTCTCGTTAATAGGCTATATTTTGAGCAATATTAGTAAAAAAAACTTAACTAATAACAAAGCTATGGTCGATTTACTAAATCTGAACAACTTAAAAGTCGAAAGAATAATATAAAATGAATAAAAGTAAGGAAGTTCATGAAACTGAATCATGATTATATTTTTTTTTATTTAAAGATCTGTAAAGCCACTAGAAGAGCAACCAAATTTTATTAGTAAGAAATGTGTATTACATGAAAACATGCACTTAATGCGTTCATCAAGTGATATCAAAAAAGAAAGAGAAAAAAATGTTTCCTTTTATTTGTTGCTGCTGTTTTGTTACTTTAAATATTGTTTATGATATGCATTTTACAAACAAAGCTTAAAATTAATATTTACATTATTTTCAAATATATTTTAAGAGAATTCAGTTTGGAGTCAAAAATAGAGTTTTTAATTTTTTTTGTAAAACGAAAGAGAATATCGCATACAACGTAATAATATAAATTAAAGCTAGTTAAAACCTTTATAAGAAAGCATTAACACAGTTTTGTGTACAGGGTGAGGGGAAAAATATTCAAGGAAATTAAGTTTCATTTCCTAATAATTTTTCCATTTTTTTTAAATCACTATGTACGCATATTTAAAGGCCTTAAAAATACTTACAGTTTGATGTACCGAACATGGACGCACCTTAAAAAATAAGCAAGTTACGAGTCTGGGGAGTGGCGGACCCTGTATACTATAACGATATCTGGAACTAGATTATATTTCTTTATAACGTCTGTCTCAAGTATTATTATTACAATTCTATGACCAATTATTTTCACATACTAGAGTGACTTGGATGAAAAATCTGTATGTTTAAGTAATGATTCCTTAGGCAGCGGTCTGTTTAAATTCAGCTGGTGTATAGCTCGTATCGCAATAAACAACACATTATTAGATATGAAACTACTAAACTATAATTAAGATTCAAAAAATTAAAACGATTCGTGAGAAGTTACATTTACTGCAATGTGATTGTAAACTCAGGGGGTTTCCAAATTAATTTTAACTAGTTAGGTGAATAAATTAATGGTTTTGTTTCTCTAAAAGCACTTCTTTGATGGAGGACTTTATTACTAGCCGGATATTGTTGTTCCCTGAACCCGATAGAGTGAGAGGAGTTTAACTGGTATGATAAAAAATCGTTAATAACTTTAAACAGACTTTCCAGTGTTGCACAAAATTAATTTTAGCGTTAATTGCCGTTTACATCACGGCAAATTTGACTGTTAAAGATAACACAGGTTTACAAAAAAAAGTTGTGATCTGGCTGCCTAGACCATGATTCCTTATGCATTTTTGGGTGCTGAAAAATTCGGTTTCAGCCTAAGAAATTATCTAGTGCGTAGATTTTGAGTAAAAATACGGCTTTGATAGTAAGAATTGGGTTTCAGCACCCAAAAATACTTAACGCATGATAGGTTTAATCTGTGGAAGGGAACATGTTTTTTGTAGATTTGTGCATAGACGTCTGTACACTGATCAACAAGAAAAGTTCGGTTCCAAGGACTAAACCTATCATGAATTAAGTATTCTTGTGTGCTGAAATCGAACTTTCAATTTAAAAGATTTCTACCGCGTAGATTTCAAGTGAATCCTGGTTTTTATTGAGAAAAAACCGATGCATAAGGAGTCATTAGTTCCACATCCAGATTTTTCGATCCAAGTCTATTGAAAGGAAAACATCTTGACTATATCTGCACTCTAGTATGTGGAAATTATTGGTCATAGAATTTTAATAATATTTGAGGCACATGTCATAAAAAAAATTGAAGTTTCTAGGCTCTACCTACTCTTCCCAAGTTACAACTCCCTCCCTTCAAAGGAATCATCTCAATAACATATCATTATAATACATACGTGTACCAAATTTCAAGTGAATATTTCAATTTAATTTTATCAACCTCTATAATGATGGATTGAGGCTGGTGTTGTTGGTGGGAACGGGGTGGTGAGAAATACTATAAAACTATGTGATGCCTTGGCTTCTACTATACACCAAATTTCAACTTTCAGCTTGCTTTACTCATTTTGTTTTATTTAAAATATAATATAGTTCCAGGTATCATTATAATGCATATGTGTACCAAATTTCAAGCGAATAAAATAGAATAGAATAGAATAGAATAGAACCATTTATTTGCCATAAAAGACTGTTTTCACAGAAACATGTTTCGTGGGCTATAATTAGAGAAATATAAAAACAAAAAATATATACGTATATAAAAGATAAAATAGAAAATATATACAAACAACAGACGTACAAATTGTATATAACAAAATACGATCCTAATGTATTAAATAATCTGAGTCTAAAAAAAATGTGTACATATATAAAAGATAAAATATATACAAAGAACAGACGTACATAAATTGTATGTAACAAAATATGTTCTTAATGTATGAAATAGTCTATCTAAATTCAATGTGATGAATTCAGTCTGTCATTGATGAGCAGAATTCGTCTATGGAATAAAAACATTTGTCAATTAAATAGCTCTTTAGTTCAGTCTTAAATAACTTGTACGCCTTTGCTAGTTTTAATCTGTCTGGAAGTAGATTAAATAGAATATCTCAAATATATTTTATTAACATCTTTAATAATGGAGTGGGGGTAGTGGAGGGGTTGAAATATGTTATAAAAAATCTGAGGCCATGGCTTCTAGTATACATCTAGTATAAAGCCCAAGTTTCTGTACTCTTACCAGCTTGCTTTACTTATTTCCCCATATTTGCCCCTATTTAACCCTAACCCCTCAACGGAATCATCTCAAAATATAATCTAGTTTCATTTGTCGTTATAACACATATTATGTATCACGTTTCAAGTGGAAATCTCACCTTTATTTTATCAACCCTTCTAATAATGTAGTGGGGGTGGTGGGAGGAATTAAAAAATATTATAAAATAATCTGAGGCCTTGACTTCCAGTATATACAGCAAGTCCCAAGTTTCCGTACTCTTACCAGCTTGCTTTATTTATTTTCCTATATTCATCCCTATTAAACCCCCAACTCTTTAACGGAATCATCTCTAAATATAATCTAATTCCAAGTGTCTTCATAATATACACGTGTACCAAGTTTCTAGTGAATACCTATCTCAATTTTATGTTATCAACTGCTTTAAAATGGAGTGGGGGTGGTAGGGGAGCTGAAAAATGTTATACAAAAATCTGAGGCATTATCTTCTAGTATGCACACCAAATTCCAAGTTTCTGTACTCTTTCTAGCTTGCTTTACTTATTTTCCAATGTCTATCCATATTTAACCCTCAACTCTTCAACGGAATCATCTCAAATTATAATAAGTTCCAGTTGTCGTTATAATATATACGTATACCAAATTTTAAGTGAATATCTCAATTTTATTTTATCAACCCCTTTAATAATAAAGTGGGGATGGTCCGGAGGGGATCGAAATATTATTAAAAAATCTGAGGCTTCGACTTCTGGTATATACACTAAATCCCAAATTTTTGTACTCTTACCAGTGTGCTTTATTTATTTTCTCCTATTTACTTCTAGTTACCCTCCTTCACCGGATAAGTTCAAAAAACAGTTCAGTTCCAGATCTCATAATAATATATACGTGTATAAAATTTCAAGTCAATATCGTTCCAGAGATATCGCGCGCACAAAAAAAAGTTACAGACAGAAACAGACAGACCGACAGACAGAAATTTTTTTCGCTCAAATTTAAAATCTCGACGTTTCGTGACATTCTAATCCTATTTCAACAAGAAAAAAAAATGTTTTTTTTTACGATCCACTGAGTGGATGTGGAAGTAATACGGCTTTTGACAGTAAAAATCGTTATTTACTTGAAATCTATGCGGTAGAAATTTTTTTAAATTAAAAATTCAGTTTCAGCACCCAAAAATATAAAAGGAATCATGGTCTAGATCGCCAGATCACAACCTTTTTTTTTGTACACCTACACAGGTCTATGTATGCCTAAGATATGCACAGTATTGCACAGCCAACACTGACAACATTTTTAGAGGCTTCCATTGAATCCATTGAATTCTCCGATTCCATAAGAACATTAATAACACATATTTATGTATTTGATTTGTATCCGAGTATTGAGGTATGACAACTGGTATTCTAGTTAAAAGAACAAAAAAATCACAAAATTAAATTATTTTGATCCATTTTCTGAAAAAACTTATGTACTTCACGATACCCCCCACATAGAGGTGGAGAGTTTTTCTTAATCCAGTGTTTGTTGGTAAGGTCAACTGTACTCAGTTTGTATTTTTTTTTAACAAAGAGGATTCTTTATTTTTGAACTTCAGTATCATTTTTTGTGATAAATGTTGACGTCTCACAACTAGGATATGTACACAAAGATATCAACAAAGCAACCATTCCAGCTGAGACTCGAGCTCAGGACAGATAACAGCGACTAGACATATGCCATTCAACAACGGCCTAGCCTAGTAATATATTAAAAACGCCACTAAATATTCACACCCTGACCAGGATTCGAACCCGAGTACGAATCCGTAGTCGCAAGACTAACACGTAGGCACTGCGCTATTGAGCTAATTTAAAAATTGTATACAGCTGTATATACCTAGGTATACCAGGTAGGTACACCCATTTGATTAGAATTAGCAAATTATTGTTTTGGTTCGCAACAGAACTGACATTTTTGGCGTTTAACATAGTCATGAACACTTACTAATTATTACTAAATTTGTTTCTTCACTTTTATTATAATTCGATAATTTATTTATGAAAAATAGTTCTTAATGCAAGAATCTCTTTAGTTTTAATGTATTAAACATGTTAAGTTTAGGAAATGCAAATGTAATTTCCCTACACAGTATAATTTGTATAAAATATCATAAAACAAATATATTACCAGAAAATACTAGTAATTGTTTAATCCCTTACAAGAAAGCCTATTACAGATAGGTGTAAACATGTATCTTTTTAAACAACTACTTTACCGAATACATGCCATCACCAATATTGAATTACAAGAAATACAATATGCGTGTATTCATTACGTATAATACGACCGTTACAATTAATATTATTTTTGAATTCAAACTGCCCTGTCCAAAAACAAATATGGCAAAGCACAAATTTTATTTCTAACTCAATATCGATTGTGGCATGTACCCGGCAAAGTCGTTATATGTATAGATATATGTTTCTACTTATCAGTGATATTTTTCTTTTTTTTTGTAAAAGTTAAAATAATTATTAGTATTTTCTGGTAATATGTTTCTTTTATTTTATATTTAGTTGAGTTTCTGTCGATAGAAGTAATTGTTATAATAAATTAAGGAGTGTCTGGTCATCCTGTTCTCTAAATCAAATTCATGACATCAAAATGTTCAATATATTTAGGTAAATCTAGGTAAATAATATATGTACTTAGGTAAGTACATATATTATTTACCTACATATATTAACAGAGAAATGTATAACTTATTGAAATGTCGTTGCATTTTATAATTACACACCCTTAAGACTCTGAGCAGCATACAACGATTCTTAAGTTCATTTTATAACTTTCAGACTATTCAATGCATTGCGCCCCACCTTGTATGTTCAACAGGTGAACCAGCATTAGCATTTACCTGTGCCCTGTGCGCCTGTGCCTCATTCACTACGTTAGTGGTTTTACGTGAGTGTTGAACTGCCGTCTTTCAAAGTGCCTTAGTGATTTCATTTGTGCTTTATAAGTGCTTTGTAACAAAACATAAAAGGTATATGCATAGACATTGTGCGCGTGTGTTATATTGCCATCCATTTTGAATAACTAGGGACTACAGCCAATGGTTAGTATGACAAAAGCTTTATGGAAAAGGGAGTGCAAATGTTAATACTGCGATAAGGCCTGCTTCTAAATTAATATTTTGGAAATGTTCAGTAGGTATTTACATTAATCGAAATCACTTTTACTTTACCTACCTAACAAGAACTAGTAAAGAATGTGAATGTAACTGATTTAAATTTTCATTGCAATTAACAAGAAATTTAAGTATTTTACATCAACATATTGTGCCAAGAGTTCTTTCATTAAACAACAGGGAGAATGGAGGTCATAAGTTAATGTGAGAATTCATCTCGAATGACAGAATATAATTAAAGATTTAACAATGTTGCATATGGATTGCATATTCAGTAAATAAAAAAGTTCACAAGAAGAGAAAAAACAAATGTATTAATGAATACCTAATCCTTTTACCTGTAAAAACAAAATTGATTTATTATTTGGTAATTACTAAATGTACAGTTGATTGATTTGTTACACATTTCTTTTGTATATTAAAGTTATAAGAACGTTGGTACCCATGAGAAAGTTGATCACCTCGTGTTTTCAAAACCGGAAATTTAGAATAAATAACTGTAGGACGTAGTATATGTTTTAATGCAAAATTCATTAACAAAAAAGGTACATATTTATTCGCGTGGATAATCCTCCTTCTCTAGCAAGTGAATCGTGAAATTGTTACGAAATATAAATTTTCAGTCTAACGTAACTATAATGTGAGTTTATTTACCTCATGATATGGCAAAAGTGTGTTAATAATAGAGAATGAATTAATGTATATATGACAAGTGAAAAATAAATAGTTATATAAAAATTTTTAGGTCATGGTCTATTAGTTTATTAATTTGAATGTCTTAAATATTGAATCAATTAATTATGCAAGCCAAATGTTTGAAATGAAAATTAAATATAGGATATTAAATACCTAATACAGGGAAATGTGGATTGATTCCACGAAAGAAGGCGTATGATTAGATCTACACAAAGAGAAAAACAGTGTTGTGAAACACAATTAAAAAGAAAATGTAAGTAAACATGAAAATATATTGATTTCATAATTAATTAGTGGTAAAGGAAGTCAGCAGAAACGTAACAAATCATCTGTAAAACAAGAAAATCATGTATTACTGAATATAATATCCTGAATGAGAGAATAATAAGAGGGCATCGAAAAGTGGAAATTAGGTAGCAAACATATGTTAAATAATGAACAGGCTGCTGGTGTCATTAGCATCGTGTTGAAGTATGGTGCTGAAGGTCTTATTGGGTGTGTGAGTTATTTAAAGTATGTCTGAAGTATTTGTTGGGGCTTGATGACTAATACAAAGCAGTTAATATCTCCTTATAGCAGGATGAGGAGGTAGCAAGAATTACAAGGCTAATTTTCTAAAATTTTAGGAAAAGATCCGTGTAAAGGGTGCAGTCCAGTACTCTGAAAACTCTAGGAGAGAAATGTAGTTCCACACTTGGAATATCAGAGGACTACTCTGATTAAATATTTGCACACAATTTCGAAATGCACATGTGCGAATGAAAGTATATTAATGCCTTTGTTGAATGGTAACAAGAAATAGGTCGAAAATAAGGAAAGATCATACCGTGTCAGGCAAAAGCTCACATACCAAAAGTAACTCATAGTAAATTTAGCATTCTTGAAAAATATGCATCAAAGAAGATTTTCTTGCCACTTGATTTGAAAGAATACAAATAAATTTTTTCTTCACGTTTAGCCTCAATTCCTTAGCAGATCTAACCTTTGCCCATTAGGTTGCCATTTGCAAAGAATGAAAGTTTATTTTCTTTTTTTCGTCTCAAGCTCCCGACATCGGCTCCGAATAGTTTTTCTTTAACCTCTGATACCATATACACAGGAAGAATTCTGCAAATTAACTATAGCGAAAGCGCAGTTTCTACGTACTTCTCATATGACCCATTAACAAAAAACATACATTTTTTTAAAATTGCGGAAAGTAAAATGCGTATCAAAATGTGAAATAAGACATTTTAACGGTATACATTAAATCATTAACACGTTTAAGTGGTAGATTAAGGCTTTCATATTAGTCCTTGGGGAGTTGGAAACATACAAATGTAGCAAGAGGAGGATAGTGCCCGAGTAAACACCTCGGCAGGCCATCCACTACACTATTCCAAGTATTGGTTGAAGTACTTCCTCAACTAGTTTTCTACTCGTTTACATAAGTCGCGTTTAATGCATTTTTTCTAATAATAGTACGTACTTTACTATCTACCAGCTATTCACTTAACCATAAAAACCTTCTCAATCACCTGATATCGTTTAGAAAGAATCATAGGGATTTTAAAGAAAATATACAATAATCCAAGGTAAAGTGGACGGAAGCTCATAAAATTCATGTTGTATAGCGTACAGTGTACGATTACACAAGGGCCCAAGGGGAGAGTATTTTCATATACAAACAACAAAGTGATACATTTCACTTTTAATTTACAAAATAGTTTACAATGGTATTATTTCTCTTTCTGGTTCTCATTGAATTATCAGATAGTTTATTTACGTTTCATGTATGACAAAATAATCTTCTAGATGTGCGAAATATATACTTTTTTTTCATTAGTGGTTCCTACAAGTTATTCCTATTATTATACTCTTTACAAATACAAAACAAAGAGTATATTGCATTCGCTCGGCACATTTATTGCTCGTAGAGAAATACTTTCAAAATGTCCGTCCGTTTGTCTGTCTGCCTGTCCGTCCGTCCGTCACGTTTCTTGTAAGCACGATAACTTAAGATCGAAAAGTCCAAATTTATTGAAACTTGGACAGTAAGTTAGTGTCAACCTTATTTTTTATGTTTTGTAATTAAACAAAAAATGTCTAAAACTAATATTTAAAAAAAAAAAATGCGGAGAGTATCCTATAGAATGGGCAACAATTATATAAAGAGTATAATAAGTTGGAGAAGAGTATAATGTTTACTCTAGTTTTTTTTTAATAATTCAGAATATCGGTTTCTCTCTTATTATAGTTTATCATAAGTTGTAGCCGGAGCAGAGCCTAGATGAATGGCCGGCCGTTTAGTGATGACCAAATAGCTAAATTGTACAAGGTTAGTAACTCAGTTTGTTGACAGAATCATGAATTATGACTCTATAAAACGTTGGCCACTCCATTGTCGAAAGATATGATAAAAGTTTTCACTAATTATACTCCTCTTTTGTATGATATTCTTCTGCTTATCTGCAAATTTGATTGAAAGTGAAAAGTAAAGTAAAATATCAGTTGTAATAATAGCATTGAGGATATTACTTACCTTACTAGTTTCTGAAACTTCAGAAGGAAGAAGTTTCTTAAATTAAAAATGTTTAAAAACGCAAAACAAAAAACCAAAGACCAAAACCATCCTAGATTTTAATGCTAAAATAAAAAGCACCTCAATTTACGTAATAATTTGTAATAATCATATCTCAAAAATAAACAAACAAATAAAATAAAATAAATATAATATAAATATAATAAATAAAAATAAAGTGTATGATATTAAAATATGGGACATTGTACCTATGCTTTGTTCATCCATGAAAAAAATTATAGGCAATCTATTTTAAATAACAGAGAAAAATAATAGTTAAATATCAAGAAATATAATCAAACATTTTAGATACCCGATATAATAACAGTTTGTTTCATGAATGTTTTTCAGTAAACACATCATTACCAAATAACATCCTACATTCTAAGAAAAATCAATTAATCAATCGTGGAGATATGGCAGTCAAAAAAATGGTTGTAAATTACAAAACAGGAATAACTTGGCAACGCTGTATTCGATTGGCAAAATGTTTCAGGGTGTAATACAGAACCCTTGGAGGCTTAACGGACACAAAAAAATGCAGGGTGTTAAATTTAAAAAAATTATACTTTCTTGTGTAACTCGTTTTTGTGACATCTTGTGTAACTGCAAATAATTTTACGTTATAATGGAGATAACAGATTAAAAGTTTTTTTAAAGTTGTCCATTTTTATATTTATAAGAGGTGGTACCGTCAGACTGGTGGAGAGAGTAGCAGCTACTTTACAGCCTAGAGATAACCTAGATTCTCTTTGTGTTCGTGTATTGCAAATTTCATTAAGCAAATGTTTTACTTCCCTCGCATACCGAAGGGAAGTATTGTATTCGAGAAAAAATCACCCTCCGAGATTTTTTCGGATTTTGACGCTTCAGAACACGTAGTAGATTACGAAAATATAGCTTTTTCAATTCCATCAGGCAGTCAGTCTGTCAGTCTGTCTGTATGTCTGTTTGTCTGTCTGTCTGTTGGTGCGTTAACTAAAAGAACTACTTGACGGAGAGCAGTCAAATTTGGTAGGTAGTTGACGCTACTGTCAGCGAAGAAATGGTTAAACTTTCACTGGAAAATATACAGGGTGGACCGTCTAAAGGGAATAAATAATGAAGAAAATTTTTTTTGCTCTTATTTAAAATTTTCACATTTCATGACATACTAAACCTATTTCAGAAAAAAAATTTGAAAATTTTTTTCACCATTTTTGAAAAAAATTTTACCACTAAAATCTTTTTTCTTTGTTCAAATTTAAAATGTCCACGTTTCATTGCGTTCTAAACCTATTAAAAAAAAATTTTTAGAACATTTTTTTGATCATTTTTGAAAAAATTTTACGACTAAAATAGATGGAAAATCTTTTTTTCTTTATTCAAATTTCAAATTCTCACGTTTCCATGGCATTCTAAACCTATTCAAACAAATTTTAAAAAATTTTTGAAAAATAAAAAAAAAAATTTTTACATTTTTAATTCACTACTTAAGTACTTACTATAGAATAGACCAACATTTTTTTTTGCTCAAATTTAAAATTTCCACGTTTCATGACATTCCAAACCTATTTCGGAAAAAAGAATTTGCAACATTTTTTTACCATTTTGTAAATTTTACCACTAGAATAGATGGAACAAAATTTTTTTTTGGTCAAATTTAAAATTTTCTCGTTTCATGACATTCTAAACCTATTTCAGAAAAAAAAAAATTAATTTTTTTTCATTTTGTCACAATCATTTTTGAAAAATGGATGAGCACTCTGTATATTTTTTTGACCAAAACTTATCAGGTTTTCTTTGTAATAATAACTTTCGATTACTATTCTCAATGTCATTTCGTAATTAATAATCTTTTAGAGTGACCGCCATGCACAAAGAGAGAGGGAAGTTCTGTGTAAATACCTTTACCGATTTTTTTATTTTGCTTCAGGGTCAAATCATACAGGATCCTTACGACTCCTTGCTCCGCCACTGAAAATCACACTTATATTTTTAATGAGAAAATCATACCTATGTTGTAGATGAAACTCCTAAATAGCGAAATTATAGAGTTTTGTAATATTATTATGTCCAAACATATATTTAAACAATTATAACTTATCTCCTAATACATTTATTTGTCATCATTAGCGCTTATTTATATTATTTTATCATTATTCGTTATTAATTAGCATTATTATTATTTACAATTATATCTTAAATATTTTAGTACTGCCGCCTTTAACGTCTTTGTTCCGCAAAAACAAAAGTTAGGTACTCCATATTCCATAAAGGCCTTATTAATTTAAGGTATGTTTATAAAATACGATAAAACATCCAACTAATAATAAAATTCATGCTAATACTTTACTCGGATTTACTTTAACAACCAATAAAAATCAATTAATCAGTTTCCTTCAACGTCTATTATTACTTCCTATTTTTTGCAATGTTTGCGTGGTTCCAATCTGGTGCTCTTTAGAGACAAATAAATAGTCTTCACCAACAAAATTTGCTAATGAATCTCATTTCACGAGACCTTGAACTCAACAATTATGAAGAATTCGTATTTTTGTTCATCAGTTTAAGTAAAACGATTTGACAGTATTTGGTTTTGACTCACCTATCAAACAACCTATAAATGAGTCAGTTCCAAAGAATTGCCCGAACTGGTCGACATTTTTTTCATGTATAGGAAAATATAAAATATTTCACAAATACCAAAGCAATTAAACATTACACTCAACGCGCGTTTCGTCTACCATGTTGGTATTATCTGGATATGATTAATCATGTCAAGAGGATGTCAACAAAAAGCCAAAATTATTTTAAACGTTTAAGAAAGTTACGTTAACTCACATTCGTAATAAAATTTGTAAAAAAAATATCCAATTATAATTCCTTTGCTATTTGCTGTCGATAGAAAAAAACATTGAAATAGTTAGTAGGTACTTCAATTATTGGTTTCGGAGACAAGGTGCGTATTCAACTTTAGGTATTATACTTATTGTCCTTCAGTTATTCAACATACTCCAACCTACACAACGATACCAAGAACGTATCGATTGGACTACCCCTGCTGTCGACGGTCGCGACCGAACATTTGTTACACTGTGAACGGTTTTACTTCCCTCCGTACAGGACTCATAGTATCTAGCGTTCCCCTATTAGATTCTACATATTTTCCTAACTTTTAGCGTTACAGTACCAATTTCTTAAACATTTCCAATGTTAATATCATTTACTTTATCTCTTCCCGTCTTTTCTGTCCACCTTCCTCTTCGTTTCATTTTGTGATTTTTTGTTTCTTACTTTTTTGTTTTGAAATTATTTCCTAAAATTCAAAACATTTATTAAAACTATTTAGACTATCTCTGGAGACGTATTTAACTAATATTTAAAACCTAAACTAGAAATGTTGTTATCAATTCAGTGGCACGGCATAGCCTTTTTGCCATTGCCAGTAGCGGCTTTTCTCAATGAGTTTTTCATATATCAGCAATCAAATTATGCCACAACTATATTATACATGTTTTCATGTTTTTAATAGTTGAGTATTGTTAACCTTTGGATAATTCTTATATATATATATATATATATATATATATATATATATATATATATATATATATATATATTGTTCTATATTCTGATATCTATTTTATTTTTTATACGTTCGAAATTACTTTTTGAAAGTAAATTGAAATGATTTTATTGAGCGCCAAACAGTTTCTTAAAAGCTGTTAATATTATAGACTATAGAACACCATTAGCATGACCATCTACAATCTATAGAATGACTCTTACTCAGGGTCCAACGAAGTCGGTTCAATAAATGCTCATCGATCAAGATAACAATCTAAATAAATCAAACTCAGTATTGAACGAACAAAGTATTAATTTATTAACAGATTTGAACTTGGAATGTAATTAACAAATTTAAATAACAAAAACTAACTTAACTAAAATGATAAATATGGCCTTTATTTAAAATAAATATGTACCATGGATTTCTGATATTGTAAAGCTTTACCTTGTCTTTCTTTCGACTCGAGTAATGTTATATTGTAACCTCTAACTGGTTATTATGATCCTTGAAATATAATGTCACTTGACTGACTTTTTAAACCTCTCAAGGCTTCTTCTTCTTCTTCTTTTCTGGATTGACGTTTGTTTATAACCTCCAATTTATTTTCAACTGATTCCTTGAAATATTTCTATCACTTGATTGACGTTTGAAATTTCTTCACCATATAAATTTGTTAACTGGATTAACAAATACTTCTAAATCTGCTTTCCGGATAATCTACTTCTTAATACTTTTAAAGTTTACTCACTTTTATATTTAATATACTTTACAAATTTTTCTTGATATCAATATATCTGGATTGTAACCTTCAACTTATTCACCACTTTTCTTCTCTTTTCAATTTAATATTTATTCTTGGATGAATATATTTCGCAGCTCGCTGTTCAGCGGTGTGTGATCAACTGATTTGTTATTTTTAGTCGTTTCAATGGGTTAATTTCCAATATTTCAATTGTTTTTTCTATTTTGATCTAATATTTCAAAATTTAATTTTAATTTAAAATTTAAACTATTCAGTTTTGTTTATTCTTTACCTTAAGTGAATACTGTTTTTAATTCTTTATTTTTCCTGATAAGTTTCTTATTCTACTTTTCAGGATTAAGTGAATAATTATAATTACTCGAAATATATTGACATATTACATACACTTTCTTAAAATCTACTTATAACTACAATTAACAATTCCAATCTCAAATAAATACTAATTCATACATTTAGATGAATAGCAATGATAAACACAAAATGCTAGTAGTTAAAAACGTACTGCAGTTGTCCATACTGACAGAATACTTATATTATAAACTAAAACAAGAAATTGATACGCCACCAAACATTTAACATCATACTATTAGTCCTTTCTTTCTGCATGATGTGAAATATCATTTACAAAACACCTTTCTGCAATGATATTTGAAAATATCTTAAAACTTAAAATGTCATTCAGTGTTTTGTAATATATGGACTTACTATTTCTAAAATAATCACGCTGCAATGCAACTACTGTTAATAGTCTTCCATTCAATATTCATTTTGTGTAGATTTGCAGTGTTTCTACACAATTTATGATTTTCAGCCCTAAGTTTTGACATGCATGTCAGATTTTATAAAATTTACTTTTTTGTTTTCCAATTTCATTCTAAATAATTTTAAATGAGATTGTGATTCTCTATAAGTTCATGTTTTATTATATACTATTTAGAATAACCTTGTTAAACTAAAATAACTTCATTTTATGTTTATTTAAATATTTTGTTCGTGTTCAATATCAAGTTTCATTCTCTGCATCCTACTCGCTGAGAATAAGTGAACTTGAATCAATTATATAAACCACAGATATTCCTGCTTCTGTATGATCCGTTAAAGTAAAACTGTTATGATTATTTCCTAAAATACATACAGATTTGTGAATTTTATTTATGATTTCAAACACGATACTTAGGTAGTGTTCCACAGTGTGGATACAGCATAAAACCCCCTAAACTAATAGAATTTTGACATGTGAAAATTTTGTTAGTTTTAACAACATGATGTGACATTCACACTGTCAAAGTTTATTTACAATTTAAAAGTGATCTACTCAGGATCATTTGGATAACTTAAAAGTAATCTATCCTGGATCATATGGATAATTTATCCCCATGTGACAACTTCCCGGTAATGATTCTTCCTTATTACAGTTTAAAACGTTTTCGTTTTCATTTAAAATATTACCTAGTTCAAGTTGTTGCGCATAGCCCTTTGCTATTATAGGTTCATAATCAATTGAATTTTTGTATTTTTGAGACAAATTTTTAAAAATTCTATCATATCTGGAGTAACGACTTATCAGAAAAGTTTCAGGCTTCTTATCATTATTTATTTGAACACATGTGGTTCCCACTATATGCTCACCGCAAAATTCATTATCATTATTGGACTCTATGCCATTTGATACATTAATTATTTCGGCATCATTGCCATTCAATTCATTAACTATTTCGGCACATTTGCCATTTAATTCATTAACTATTTCGGCACCTTTGCCATTCAATTCATTAACACTACAGAAAGGTATTCTTTCACCTTCTATTTTTAGGATTCTTTCTCCTAATACAATATTTGCCTTTTTTTCTGATAAGATGTCGTCTCCCAATATAACATCATTTTCTATATATTCGTCTATTTTTTTACAATTATTACCTACATTTAAAACAACTTTATCTAAAAATCCTGATTTCTATTTCTATCATTTACTTGTGCTGTTGTTTCTATTTTATTCATATTAGAGTGCGTGTTTTCATCTACTCTATTTCCCCTTTGAATATTGATATTAGCCACTTGTGCATATGACTCATTATTTTTAACATAACCCCCTCTCTCTCTGCAATCATTATCATCATGACGTTTCTCAAAACCCTGCTTTTCATTCCTATAATTGTCATATTTATATTGACCATAACCTCCTCGTTCCTTTCTATCATTGTCATATTGACGTTTCTCATAACCCTGCTTTTCATTCCTATCATTGTCATATTGACGTTTCTCATAACCCCCTCGTTCCTTTCTATCATTGTCATATTGACGACCATAACCTTGCTTTTCCTTCCTATCATATTGACCATAACCTTGCCTTTCTCTTCTATCATTCTCGTTCCTATTCTGATCATAACCCCACTTGTTATAATATCTACTATTATTTTCCCTATTTTGACTAGACTTCCTATCAAAACTCTGATGATAATCATCTAATTCTCTTAAATAATCAATCAAATCATCTAACTTTGCAATTCTTTGCGTAATAATAACATTCTGGATATCCCCTGAAAAATGTCTAGCTAAATATCTGACCATTTCACTTTCTGTGAATTTTGGTTCTAGATGTCTAATATTATATACTTTTCTAAGTACATAGTTTTCCCTAGAAATACCTTTATTTTCTACATAATTACCATTAAATAGGTCTTGTCTTATTTTTAACTGAGTGTAATCACTCCAATATTGTTTTAAGACTAGAGCTTCAAATTCCTCTATAGTCTCAAACCTGTCCATTATAACTGAGTACCAGATTTCCACTTCTCCCTTTAACATGTCTTGTATGTTTGCTTTTAAGTTTGCATTTACGTGTTGTGTTTCCATGTGTTGTTTCAAACGTGAAATGAAAATTTTAGGGTGTATGCGGTTATCTCCGTAAAAATAAAATGGTGTTTTGTTGCACGTGTATGAATGTGTAGGTAATTGTGTCAATTGTGTACGTGTGGTATCCTTCAACAACTTCGTGTTCTGTTCTATCTTGCTATCCTGTTCTTTTATTTTGATATCGTATTTATCCTCCTGTTTCTTCATTCTGCTATCTACTGCAGTCATTCCATCTTCAAACATAGTTACAACTTCCTCTCTTATTTCTTTTGCTGCCTCGTTTACCTTAATACCAATTTCTTCGTTGACTGACTCTCCCATTCGCTCCCATTTACTCTCTAGATTTTCAATCTTATTTCTTACTTCTGTATTGCTTTCTTCCATTTTCTGTATATTATCATCTATTTTTTTACCCATGTTTTCTTCTAGCTTTTGCATATTTTTGTTAATATTTTCTTCTAATCGCTGGTTATTTTGATTCATGTTTTCTTCAAGTCTCTGGTTATTTTGATTCATGTCTTCTTTTAAAGTTTGGTTATTTTGATTCATCTGTACCTTCATTCCACCCATCATTTCCATGAGTTTCTGGAACATGTTTGTGTCTGGTTGTGTGTTTGTGTCACCAACTTGTGTTTGTGGAACTGTGGATGTACCTGGTGTAGTTTCTTCCTGATTCATTGTTGTCTTACCTGACTTTAACCTCATATAAATTATATTTGTATTTAATTTGACAATGCCTTGTTGTCAAAACTATCAAAATGTTATTTGATCTATTATCTTTCAAATGTATGCTTGAAATGATAAACTATTCTCAAGCTGTATTTATTTAATCGCTTTCCTGATCGCTCCACGTTAACAAGCCATAAATGTTCTATATTCTGATATCTATTTTATTTTTTATACGTTCGAAATTACTTTTTGAAAGTAAATTGAAATGATTTTATTGAGCGCCAAACAGTTTCTTAAAAGCTGTTAATATTATAGACTATAGAACACCATTAGCATGACCATCTACAATCTATAGAATGACTCTTACTCAGGGTCCAACGAAGTCGGTTCAATAAATGCTCATCGATCAAGATAACAATCTAAATAAATCAAACTCAGTATTGAACGAACAAAGTATTAATTTATTAACAGATTTGAACTTGGAATGTAATTAACAAATTTAAATAACAAAAACTAACTTAACTAAAATGATAAATATGGCCTTTATTTAAAATAAATATGTACCATGGATTTCTGATATTGTAAAGCTTTACCTTGTCTTTCTTTCGACTCGAGTAATGTTATATTGTAACCTCTAACTGGTTATTATGATCCTTGAAATATAATGTCACTTGACTGACTTTTTAAACCTCTCAAGGCTTCTTCTTCTTCTTCTTTTCTGGATTGACGTTTGTTTATAACCTCCAATTTATTTTCAACTGATTCCTTGAAATATTTCTATCACTTGATTGACGTTTGAAATTTCTTCACCATATAAATTTGTTAACTGGATTAACAAATACTTCTAAATCTGCTTTCCGGATAATCTACTTCTTAATACTTTTAAAGTTTACTCACTTTTATATTTAATATACTTTACAAATTTTTCTTGATATCAATATATCTGGATTGTAACCTTCAACTTATTCACCACTTTTCTTCTCTTTTCAATTTAATATTTATTCTTGGATGAATATATTTCGCAGCTCGCTGTTCAGCGGTGTGTGATCAACTGATTTGTTATTTTTAGTCGTTTCAATGGGTTAATTTCCAATATTTCAATTGTTTTTTCTATTTTGATCTAATATTTCAAAATTTAATTTTAATTTAAAATTTAAACTATTCAGTTTTGTTTATTCTTTACCTTAAGTGAATACTGTTTTTAATTCTTTATTTTTCCTGAGTTTCTTATTCTACTTTTCAGGATTAAGTGAATAATTATAATTACTCGAAATATATTGACATATTACATACACTTTCTTAAAATCTACTTATAACTACAATTAACAATTCCAATCTCAAATAAATACTAATTCATACATTTAGATGAATAGCAATGATAAACACAAAATGCTAGTAGTTAAAAACGTACTGCAGTTGTCCATACTGACAGAATACTTATATTATAAACTAAAACAAGAAATTGATACGCCACCAAACATTTAACATCATACTATTAGTCCTTTCTTTCTGCATGATGTGAAATATCATTTACAAAACACCTTTCTGCAATGATATTTGAAAATATCTTAAAACTTAAAATGTCATTCAGTGTTTTGTAATATATGGACTTACTATTTCTAAAATAATCACGCTGCAATGCAACTACTGTTAATAGTCTTCCATTCAATATTCATTTTGTGTAGATTTGCAGTGTTTCTACACAATTTATGATTTTCAGCCCTAAGTTTTGACATGCATGTCAGATTTTATAAAATTTACTTTTTTGTTTTCCAATTTCATTCTAAATAATTTTAAATGAGATTGTGATTCTCTATAAGTTCATGTTTTATTATATACTATTTAGAATAACCTTGTTAAACTAAAATAACTTCATTTTATGTTTATTTAAATATTTTGTTCGTGTTCAATATCAAGTTTCATTCTCTGCATCCTACTCGCTGAGAATAAGTGAACTTGAATCAATTATATAAACCACAGATATTCCTGCTTCTGTATGATCCGTTAAAGTAAAACTGTTATGATTATTTCCTAAAATACATACAGATTTGTGAATTTTATTTATGATTTCAAACACGATACTTAGGTAGTGTTCCACAGTGTGGATACAGCAATATATATATATATTTATATATATCTTATGAACCCAAATAAGACTTCAAATTATTTTTAACGCTATCTCGACCTCACTGCCCTTCATCATTTTAATTGCCCCAGCGGTACCATAGATCTTCGGATGGATAAGGACGCAAGTGGCCGAGTAGATCTTATCTGTATTTAAAATGCGAATACATTCGATATGATGAGTTAATTGAGGATGAGTTTGATTGCAAAACTGAATACAGTAAATTCAGTTTTGCAATGAGTTATTAAGATATAGAACTAAAATCCAGATGTTCTTAAAAACATACTCCTTTCCGACAAATCGAGTTGCTCTTTAAAAGGGATTGTCAATAGACAAAAATACTGGGTAAATTCGACAATACAGAAGCACATAATATAACGAATTGTGAGTCCTTACTACTTTTAAAACAGTCTGAACAGCATTTGCCTAAAGTTTCTCCAGGAGAAGTTCATTTCTTCCCTAATTTGTGTTTCCAAAGGCAGTAGGTCCAGATATTTCTTAAAAAGTGTTATTTTTTAACATTTACAAATAATTCCTCATTTAAAACTGGAAAGGAGAGCCGAGTAGTCACCTAGATCGCCACATCTAATCCTATTGAAATATCTTTTATAGGGTTAATAAAAGTTTATGAGAATCCTGTAGATAAGCTCTCTGATGGCATTCACAATATTCAAATGAATTTATTGATCGATTATAATGCTATTAGGATACAAGCAATGCACAGTTTGATTATTTAAGTAACTTTTGATCTATCTTTTTTACTTTTTTTTTATGGACATTGCAGAAAAATTTTAAGTTTGTCATTTGATTTTTCAGAACGATATATATGTATTTTTTAACGGAATGCACTCTATTAATAAATTTTCATGAACGTCCAAAAATATCTTTTCCAAAATAAAAAATGCAATATATTATAACTAATTACACAGACACACAAAAATGTCGAGTGCGAGAAGGCAGACCTATGTATTCCCATGCATTTTGACCTTAACACGAATCCGATGTCCGCTTTGCCTGATTGGCTCTGGCATTTTTCCTAACCTCAAAAAACACCGTAAGAATGCCCGAGAAAATGAAAGTGTAGCTAAAAATCTGAAAAAATTCAAGGGTACGTAGAAGTCCACACTTTCTTTGGTTTCAGAGAGAGCCTCGAGAAGTGCGGAAAAGAACATATTTTTTTCCTTCCGGTGACTTTGAGCTGCTCTATCTTCAAAAAGGGAGGCCGTAGTGATGTCTGGTTTGGCCATTCAATTTCTCTCGCCATCCTACGTACTCCTCATTTTTTAAGAATATTGGCTACACTTGTATTCTTTCGGGAATTCTTACGGTGTTTTTTGAGGTTAGGAAAAATTCAAGAGCCAATTGGGTAAAACGGACATCGGATTCGTATTCAACATGTCAAAATGCATGGAAATACTGCCTTCTCACACTCAACTCTTTTTGTGTGTACCTGTGTTATTAGTGTTACGGGCGTAAAATATACACTAACATAAGTGGGAATTTCCGGTTTAAAAAATTATGGATGGCGTCATAACTTTAACAACTGTTAAAATTTGTTTTCTATACATGAAGAAAAAGTTACTAATATATTTGTATCTTTTTCCACAGCAACAATTTACTAAATCATATTTGGTTATAACCTCATATTTTCGTTGGAAAATTGTACCGTTTCGTATAGCCTATTATTATGGTACACTCTGTATAGAGTATGTTACACAGACTACACTTATATTATGTCGTACAATTTATTAATTCTGGTTCTATATGTTTAATATATGTTAAACGTGAGAGCATCAAAAAATGTTTATATCTTTGGGTGATTTCATCTACTTGGTATGACTGTTTCTTCATTCATCATTTTCATTTAAGTCACTTCCAAGAATTACATTCTACTATAAACTATCAATTCTCATCCTCTTTACTCACGATCCTAAATATATGACTTCTACCTATACATGACCTACACATTTTTGCAAGAGAAAACTTAATTAGCATTTATTGCCACAATACATTTCAACAAAGGAATATCGTATTAAGGAACAAAGTTTTGACAAATCTTTCACAGGTAATCCTTTATATACTTTATGTGTTAAAATTGTAAGAGTATTGTTTCATTATTTGTAAAAAGAAACATCGAAAGCGCTGTGATTTAAAACTCAAATTTCGCATGTAGTTTATATAAAAATATAGATATAATCAATCATAGAAAGTATTTATTTGCTTGATATGCAAATATTAAATATTGTGTAGATGTTAATTTGCTTATTTATTTGACATCACAAAGCAAATCACAGTTAACTAAAGTAAGTATCTATTATCTAACAAGACTATATACCTTATCTTCAAATTCATTTCTTTTATTAACATTCAGCTAAATAATGTTGACAAATACTTTTTTGTTTGCAACACTGCAACAATATACATATTCTATAGATCTGTACCTATAGACATATACCTGTTTTACTATACAAATTCTGTTGTTAAATTAAAGGAAGGCAACTGGGAGATATTCGCCCAAGTTTATCTAATCGAATACAGGAAATAGTACATATTACTAAATATCTTGACTTCCTCCTATTACTTTCTGGATCATCAATATGACTCAAAGTGATTACAAATAAAAACCATGAAGATAAAATCGATATTTTATATTTATCTTAATTGGTACTTAAATTATTGTCAGTTTGAGTGCTTCCTCGATTAATTCACATTATTTTAATATTTAACTTATCTTATGCAACAACGTAGTGAAAATGAATTCATTGTTATCTTGTTGCAGATAATTATGTGTAACTTGTCCTAGATCTGGATAGGTAATTATATATTTTATAAGGCAAGCTTTAATCAACTAAGGTAGTGCGTGGGGGTAGTATCTGAGTCTTTCATGTTGGTAACTCGGGGTGCAGAGGTACGAAAAACGAAAAACTCGTTCAAGCGTGACTCAGTTTGTACATAGAGGGTTCCGTAGGAAAATTACTATAGTTTACTTCATTTAAATGATAAAAAATATAACAAAAATACGCAATATATCGCAATATATTTTCGACAATAAACAATTTTGTTTCGAGTATCCAAATCAAACTTATTTGGAAATGGTAAACTCAAAAACTATGTTATACTAGTTGTTTTAAATTTTTGTGTCACATATTTTGATAAATAGAGAATGGAGATAAATAACTAAATTGCATAGTCTTTCTTAAAAAAATGAAATTTCTGGGATATGTACTATGATGGGGGGGCAGCTATAGAATTTATAGTTAAAAGGTTGACAACTGACGGACGAACGGGACGAGGACAAAATAAGTATTAATAAAATAAATGAATTTTTAACTTGAAGGGATTTCAAATGAGATTTACTAACTAAATTAAAATTAAAAGCAACCAAAAGTAAATATTGTCTTTTAATAAAATCTACACCAACTTGTTTTAGATATAACAATATTTTAAAAAATCTAACATTTACAATTAAAATCGATCGCATCATCACGACCTCGAGGGGGGCGGGGGGGGGGGGGGCGCTACCTAATTTGTACACTCATGTTTTAATAAATACCTCAATTCTACAGTAACTCAAAGACATAATGGAACAAATGGAACAAATACGTGCAACGTTAAACCTACTTAGTAAAATGGCAAAACAAACTTCACTCAAAATCTCAATCTTGAATGTCAATGGTGATCACCACATTCAAAATAAATCGAAACATTTAAAATTTCTATTTATATTGATATCATGCTTAAATATGTTAGAATCACATTTCACAAATAAAAACTGTCTAAAATTTCTAATTAAAATATTCATAATATAAACACCCAGATGTGAAGAAACATGGAGAAAAAGAGGTGATTACTCATTATAGGATGTAGTATTAAACATCATTAAACGGAAAAATGCGGACGTGATCAGCTTCAGATTACAAGCATTTTTGTTGAGGATTATGGAGATGTTGAAACATACATGCAAGAAAAATAAATGGAGTAAACGATTTGGAGCAAATATTACAACAAAGAGAAATCACAGGAATCAAAATTATCTTAAAAACCTCAAAGCTGTAGAAAAGATAATGATTACTTGCCCTGGAAATATTTTTTAAAGGCACCAATGGTTGATGTTCTTATCGACGGAATCTATGCGAAGTATTCTTTCATTATTTATAAAAATGAAATGCACAGGAAGTTATCTTTGTCGAATCAGAGAAAGTTGTAGAGAAAATGATATCTTGCAAATTTTTCTCGATCATTTCCAAATAAATCGGTCACAAATATATTTTCGTTCCCTACCGATTGAAATATAAGACGCATCTTCATCACAAGGATGCGATGTACACAAAAGTTTCTTGTTATGATGAGTTGAGAGGAAATAGTCTTATGCAACCCGGCCAACAAGCATCAACAACAGACGAAGAAAATTAAATCGATAAGCATATGGAGATTCTTTTCCAGATATAAATCCTCATTGATAATTCCAAACTGAATAAAATAATAATATAATTATCAAAGCATCAAGTTGTACAGACTTCGTTGTGAAAAAAACATTATTTTGGTATTTTGTAGACAACTTGCATACACTCTATCTGACATTTAATATGAGAAGCAACGAATTACTAATTCATTATATATACTAATGATCTCTTTCTGACCATGCAAATCACATCATAAACAAACACCGGTTTCCTTTGAGAATTAGGAATTATTAAAAATAAATATGGAACTAGCTAGAAAATACACTCGCGTATGTTATATTTAATAAAATATTCCTTCCAAGTGTCTAAGATTTATATAAGTTCTTTAATTTTTTTTCCGAAATCATCAGCATGAACCCGAGAAGACCATCTGAATAAGATTTAATCACGCTAGAGGCACTCCAGAGTACTACAAGTTAGTTCCTGAAAAGTCATTCTACAAATATTTAATGAAATCCTGACAACAGATTATTTTGCAAATCAGTAGGAAATATTTAAGTAATAATGATTCTTAAAGCTGGCAACACCTATCTATAATACAATACAATCAATCACTTTATCGATTCTATTCAAAGATTTTGAAAGATCCATGATTTATGCTAGAAAAAAGAAAGCTTCTACCTAATCACTAATTTATATTTAAATATCATCACGTCCCATATAGCAGATACGCAAGAGTGTCAAGGAAGTTAGCAACTATTTAGAAAATGAGAAATACTACTTAGGATCTTTCCTTTATATCGGTAAGGTATGGGTGATAAACTAAAGTAAAATCTGCCAAATCATTTTATTGTATTTGAGAAATATGCAAATACACACTTCGTCATTAAACAAAAAAATGAATATTTCTATCTACATCTACTTTAGTGAGGCACAGGAATGTACTCTAGGACCAAAGTGCTCTAGGAACTTATTATATATGGCAGACTTGCCAACGACTAGATTAACAGTAACAGCAAAGTTAGCTGATGGCATTGGCATCCTCGCTTTATCCAATTTTCATTTCTAAAAACCTGAAATATATCCTATATTAAATATAAATTTTGCACAAAAATTACGAATAGGGCCAAATTACAGGTTTGCTAAATGATTGTCATAACTTACATCCGAAAGTGCAATGGCATGCACCTAGACACAAAACTTGTCTGACAAAACTAAAAACCACACATATATAATGAAAGTAACATATTGGGAAATCAGCACAAATGTATCTTAGAAAATATAATCCTTCTGTCCATTCACAGCACAGTAGCGCAGTGGGCTAGCGTATTAGCAGCAAGCATACTTGGTTACACTGTCTATCATGTACTGGGTTTGAATTACAGCTTCCTCACTATGTCAGAGGACAATGGATGTTGTTTTTTTTTTTTAATATATAAGCCCCTTCCAAACAGCCTTGGTTTGAATTTGAGGATTGCCTAATATGACTTGTTATGTGTTATTATATTTAATAAGTTAATGACATTTAATTGTGGGAATCGACAGCCGATTCAAATCTTGAAACCCACTAAGCGCCTCAATACGTACTAAGAAGCATTATTGATACGTCAAGATACGTGCCCAGTTTCGTCATCCAACGTGATCTGCAGATGGCCGCTATTAAAAATATAATCAAGAGAGTCAGTACAAGACATTGTGAAAGGTTGTCAAATCATCCTATTAAACTAGTTAAACAATTATTATTAGTGAGCACTGGTGAAGTGAGAAGACTGAAACGTTTCAGATATTCGGGGACAACTAAAAATTAAGCTTGTGTTGGATTTATTGTCAGATTTAGTAAATAAAATTGATACTAACATTTATTAGGAAAGCGAAATGAAAACAATAAATTCGGTGTCTAATAAATTTTAGATAAATTTGTTAAGTCATTGATTTTCCCCATGGAAAAAATTGTTCTTGGGGACAATATAAATTAAAAGGGGTATTTTTTAAAGAATTTATTATTTATCACAAGGTGAATCCACCCAATAAATATAACATTTTCTAGAACTAAAATATAATATCTAAAACGAAGCGAACTAGACGAACTGAATAATTGTATACGAAGTGATATTTTTGGAACTTTACCATTAGTTAACTAGAATTATTAAAAAATCGGTGATTAAGTTCAAATTTTCTCTACAATTAATCACACAGCGTGTATAGAATTTTCCAGTGATTTTACAAATTCACCTCAATTATACTTCATCATACATGTCGTATTATCAGAATTTCTTCAAGACTGAGGAACTCTTGATGAGATGAAACGTTTCCTCTTTATGTTATCTTAAACATTTCTTCTATAATATAATGTTTAACATATTCCCACATTTTATACCAATGTAACATATCTGTGTACTTTTGAAATTGTTTCCGTAAACACCAAACCACTTGAATACTACACTCGAACACCGACACTGGACATGCGTTTTATCATCTGGAGATAATTAAAATTAGTTTTAATCATCTCCAGATGACTCCAACGTGGTTGGTGAAACAGTTGTCGAGTGTCAGTATTCAACTGTAGTGTTCAAGTGTTTTGGTACTTGCGGAATCTACTTCAGAGGCAGCATCACACCAAATATTCCAGCTCCCTCGGGACTACTTCTGTGTATTCAAATCTTTGATTAATTATAATATTGCTGATCGCGTATTTCGGAAAAAAATCAATATAAAAAGTTTGAGGAAGTATCTGATTTTTCATCACATCAGATTTTTTAATTAACCTCTAATCATTTAATAAGTTTATTCATTTTTAGTGTCGTAATTAAATTGTTTTGCAATCTTTTCAAAAATGTATTCAAATCGAAAAATGCCTCGCACCCAAGCAGTTCATAATTCTCTAGTTTTGTTTGCCTCAAGAGCTCGAAATACTCTTGAAAGTGCTTCTTTTGAAAATTCATATGATCAATTAGATCGGAACGTAAACGGCATATCATATTTCTCAATAGGACTAATTCAAAACAATTATATATGCCAAGGGAATCTTCGACTACTCGTATACACTATGAAAGTAAGAAGACATCTGAGAAAGTGAGAGGAATTCCTAGAAAGTTTAAACAGAGGTCGAACAATTTTCAACGATGTCTGGAAAAAAATCTGCACGCAGCGCCAGTCTGATTGCTGTTATATCATCATGTAAAAAATGAGGAAATAGGTAATACAGTTACATATTTTACGGAAGTTTCGAGTATGCTACAAAATAAAATGTTAATATTTATTTAAAGTACCGTTCGCTTAAAATTCAATAAATATTAATTTTATGTAGATATAATTATATTCTCTTAGTCAATAGAAACATTAAGGTTGTCAAAAAAAGCCGAAGCTGTTTGTTTTCAAACGCTTTATCGGCATATGAAAATATACGTTAAAGAAAACGATCCCCACAGTATTCGTTTTATTAGAAGAATTAATAATCGAAATTATATATACTTTTTTTATGTTACCCTACTTTTTTGAGTAAATTATGTAAGACAAATTATTATTAGGGTCATAAATAACATTTGTGATTTTTTTCGGGCTGAGGCAATGCGATTTACTATGTTTTCTATGTACATACAAATTTAACTTTAAAATCATAGAAAATTTAGAGGGCCAGTATGAAGAAATCTGAAAAAAATTCATAGATAGTCTATAGATTAGGAGATACCAAATGATATATTCTTAATTTGCAATCCCAAAAAGGGACTTTCTGGTCATACATTTTGTATAAATCCTAAATTGCATTTAACAACGTCGTATCGCATATGAACAATAGATTATCGCGTTACAGCATAGTTGACTCAGTGGTTTGATATATCTGCTCGAATATAATCAAACTATAACGTATCCACGAGAGATCTGAATTGTCGTTGCTCATCGCCGTCGTCAGCTTCTTCATCATTATTATTGAAATTATTTATAAGAGAGACGTAGGCATACCACCATTGCAAGCCCGACGACGTTAGATCAGCAACTCTTTATGCTCATCAAAAAGTGTAAGTGCACAATTTTATTGCTTCAGCCCGAAAAACAATTGTGAATATTCCTTATGGTATTTGCTCCAAAAGTAGGGTAACAAGCGAAAAGCAAAAAAAAATTGGAGTATTCCTCTTTTTTGTTAAGAGATCAGGGGGCCAAGATGTTTCCTTTAATGAATATTTTAATATACTACCGGTGAAGTGCTTGAAAAAAAAACAACTTCGGTTTTTTTGGACGACCCCAAGAAATAAATATATACATTTTTCTTATTGCTTGGATTTGTTTTTTAGCTTGGATCAATCAATTTAATTAATAATCTTCCATATTCGATGCATATTTTATGATCATATAATACCATTGGATATCAAAAAGACGTTCCAAAAAAAATGACGGATTTCTAATAGATAAAAATAGACCTATTGCAGCAAAATCGATGTTTACACTTTTACATTTCATATACAGTGTATTTCGCTTAAGAGTGCAACAGCGTAATAATTAGATTTTTTTTTCTCCGATTTGAACCAAACTCATCTTAAGCCAGAGTCTATTTAAGAATACAGAATCACTTTTCATCTTTAAATGCAAGGCCAACTACGGTACCTACTAAATTGTATGAAAAAAATCATACTGGACATTTTTAACCAAAATATTTCGTTAACAAAACTTGTTCAAAATCATTCAAAAACCGTGAATCTGAAGTTTAATTAAATTCAGAAAAGTAATGAATAATAACAGAAAGAGAATTGAGGCATGCATGAGGGCTGATGGAGGTTTGATAGAATATAACACTTAATTCTTTTGGTTGTATTTATTATTCACTTGTGCAAATTGCTTCAAAAAAATTAATTTAGAAACAATTTTTGTTTAAATGCCTCAAAAGGATTTTTCTCATCAAGACCTTATTTTTTTAGAATTTACTGAACTTCGCGTTCGGGGTTTTTGAATGTATTCGAACAAGTTTTGTTAACAAAATTTTTTCATTAAAAATACCTACTATGATTTTTTTTTTTTTTTCATAAAATTTGGTATCGTAGATGGCCTTGCATTTAAATATGGAAACTGATTTTGTGGTCTTAAATAGACTTCTAACTTTTAAGATCAGTTTGATTCAAATCGGACAAAAACAAAAGAATTATTACGATGTTATACTCTTAAGTGAGACACACTGGTAAATCATATTAAATTGATTTTTCATAGAAACTACTACCACTATATAGTAAATAATTAATACTATTTTAGCCTTTATTTTTGACTTATTATGTTTCCCTACACTTTATATATACAAGAACCTACGTTATACCAGAAAGTCCTCACAATATACTGTTGCGGAAATCAAACTAAAAACAAGATAACCAGCTGTGACATAAATGTTGAGTCATCCTCCAGAGACACTAGAACATCGTCGGTCTTATCACAAAAGTAAATACGGATTCATTAAAAATGTTATCAATTGCCTCACAGGTTAAAATACCGAACTTGCGATATGTTTAATGTACGTTTTGACAAATAACATTTATCATCTTATCATCGTTAACTAATTATTGTCGATTAGTTTAATATAATTCAGCGACTTCAATGCAAGATAATGCTACAAACCCTAATATGTTATAACTGTAATATTGGTTTCTCTATATTTATAGAGTTAATGTTTTATAACTCAATACAATTTAATGTTTTATTCACAATAATATTTCATTTTATTATTATATCACATATGGTATCAATCATATTTAAAAAAATATTTGAAAAACACTTGTAGATTACAGTCGACTTTAATGAGCGATTAAGCTACCAACCTCTATGCACATGAAATAATAGTGACGCGGTGGTATTGGAAAATATATCACGTGGTAGACTTTTTAAAACATAAAATTAAGAGAAACATTTAATAAACACAACACTATAATTACAATTGACCTAGTGATAGTTGGATCCTTTGACATTATACTGCTTATGAAGTAGTATCCACAATTAATATTTTAATGTATTGAACACGAGAATGCTACAACATGCGTTTTGCTAATTATAGTAGCATCATCAAAAGACATTTAAAATTGAAATAAAACCAAAAATGTCAGTCATATTATTTATACTCCCATATAAAGTATTTCACGACTTACCAAGTAAGTTAAATAACTTTTAATATTAATTCAAAGTAGAATCTTATTCACAAAAGTAATTCGATAAATTATAACTTTGTTTAAAAAGTAGTTTGTTTTATATAATGATCTGTGGAGTTTACAAACAAACTAAGATGTAATTTTATACAAAAGGAAAATAGTACATGAAGAGGAAACGAATTTTAAACAAATTCAAACTCTTTACCACATGTATCATTATGAGCTCAATGAGCTCTTGTTGAACAATAATTTTACTGAAAGGTAGAATGTGGGTTGGTAATTAATACATTGTATTGATGTTCTAAATTTTAGTAATCCAAAGCAATATTATGCTCACATATTGAACATTCCATGTATATTTGAAATTATTAATATTATTTAATCTAGCTTAGATGAGCATTCGATATGTGCAAACGTACGATCGTAATCATATCTCTCAAAACTCGTGTTGTATTCTTTGAATTACTATACGCCTAGCATTTTATTACTATCACGTACCAACACACGTGAGCGTCCCCCTTCCCCTAACGGCGACTACTAAGTTTACTTTGCAGGACGGTTTCAAAATAGTACGTAAGGAATATTAGAAAAAAAACTTGAATTTATTCTATCTTTCTTTATTTCTCCACTACATTTGTTAATATTGTTTCATTAAGTATTATTCTCAAATTGAATTGAAACAACTGTGTATGTAATAAGCTGTACGAATGAACGAAAACGTATAAGATTCACTGCAAAAATTATTAATGGCCTATTTGGATAGGAATGAACCCTTGAAATAACATCAATACTGATTTTTTTCTGATAAAACTAATAAAATTAACACGTTGGTCGAGTTTGCATCATGTGAAGGTGAATAAAACTTGCACAGAAATATCATGAGATGCCGCAGTTTATAGGTACCTTTATTTGCAAAAGTTTTATTGGTCTGCCATAGCAACGGCTCCGTCATAAGACTCGGCAACAAATTTCTCCATAGACTATACATGCTTCAAAAGTACAGTCTGCTAAAATTGCAACTCGTAGTGAATCCGTAGTATACAAAATGGCACTAATGAAATACAACAAAACGCTTCAAGTAGTACCCTGTATCTCAGTAGAGAAACATTTCCGGTCACATGTTCATACAATTTTTTTACTGAATATGACCTCCTCTATAATCCGCTAATATATAGGTATATTATCGTATCATTGAACTGTTACGTGTGTAGCGAGGCTGAACAAAACTACAATGTTTCTCTACATGAAGTCAATTACAATTTTGTTTGTATAGTTATGAATTTAAAAAGCCACAAGAGATAAAGGAGATAATGGATAAAGTAAACTAGCTCTTGATATAAAAAATAATGACTGTTGTCACTGGTAAAATATTTACGTAATAAGAAGACTTTTGCAACAGTTAGGTTAGGTATGCTGAAGCGCAGAGCAAAAGTTATAAATTCAAATTATTTAAATAGAAATACTTTAGGTGAATAATATCTTAAAGTTTATTAGTCTAAGACAAATATTATTAAAACTGATTTCAAACACATAAACTTGACAAAATATTCTGAAAAGAGATGATATATTAATTGTAATAACTTCACTTACATCTTCTGAGAAAGCTGATGAATGAAAGATTGAAGTTTTTATTAAATCCTCGCCTTTATAATAACATTTCATGGCAAAATTAAAGCACACATTTTTTCTCATTCTAGAATATCTTACGCAATACCATTTATCATCTCCCACCTTGCTACCACTTTTCTCCTCCCTTCCTCACTCCTTTCTCCTACTTTCCCTCCATCTACCCCTACTTTTCCACCACCTTCCCTCACTTTCCCACAATCTTCCCTCAGACTCATCCCCGTCATTGTCTCACTGTCTTCCTCTACCTTTGATATAAAGTAATTTGTTTTCTAATTTGTAAAATGTTTTATCTAAATAATTATGTTCAACTGATTTCGAATTATGGTGAATCGAATATTCAAACGGACATAAACACACAGATTGAGAGGTCGTACAGCCCAAAGTCGTCTTCCTATTTCGATTCATAGAGGATCTATGGGATATAAATTTTAATTTTTTGAATATCAGTTCATTCTGGGTGTTCTAACTTCTTTGAAATACTCATTTATCACCAGAAAAGCGAAATCATTCTATACGAGAGGAGCAAATTTAAACATCGAAGTCCTGGTGAAACTAATGCAAATCCAAGAAACATACGACCTTGACATACTATAGTGACTGGGGTCATCTGACCAATTTACAAAAAACTCTCTCTGTCCATGTACAGAGAATGCAACAGAAAAGATTGATTTTCTCTGGTGAATAGTATTGGCTAATCACCACCACTCTAATCAACAATGGCGAAAACTTTTCCTGACTGGAAAACATAGATTACTTCGGTGTAAACTTGGACCGTAGACTCTTTCTCCAAAGACAAATATCTAACATCACTGGCAAATTCTGGAGGTGTAATTCCTTCATTTTTTAATTTCTAGGAAGATTCTGCCTCACTGTTCCATTATTTACAAAACCTATCTTAGACCGATCCTCACCTAAGTCTCCCCATCTGGTTTTCACCCATACCACTACCAGGCTAAATAAGAATGATGTTTCTTCTTCCATATAAATAACGATCTAAAACAGACTCCTTCATATTTGCATCATCTCAACCGTTCTTTAATCATCTACTCCTATATCTTACAAAACCTGATTGGATCCCCCAGTAATCTCCAAGATTCCCCTAATTTGATTTTTTCACAGCTTTGCTGACATCCTAACAAAATGATTAAAAACAATATGAAGAAAAACAAAAATTATTAATACACAGTGTGACTCCAAAAAAAAGAAACAAAAACAAAAAACCATGACAATTATACATCATCGTCAGACTATCAAGAAGATCCAAAAGGATAACAAACACCAAAACTTTATAATTAAGAATATGTGCACTTCATTGACATTAAAGAATGTTTTAGGAACTAACTCGATACTCACAATAGAATTAGTTGAATGACATAATCATACACCAAAAACTGAAACTATAAGATGAGTCTCAGAGCTCACTTATTTTTAAATTGTTGAGCAACCCGAAGCAAACATCAAAAGAAAATGAGAAGCCTCAAACATAGGTGCAAACTAGTCATTAAATATAAGATGATAGATACACCAATGTGATCTCAATCGTCTTTGATCACCGATGCCACCGACTATAGTGATGCAAAGAATGTTTAAAGTGAGATGTGGACTAGAATGTGGCCGTTTTAAATCACGAGTTCTGTTTTTGCATCGATGTGAAATTTCACACTTTGATAATTTTCAAGTTTATCTTCCACAGTAGGGACAGATTATCACTTTCGACTATTTTGCATATTATTTACAGAAAGAACATTGACAAAAGACGTAGCAGGATAATCATGGAAGGATAAAAGAAAATACAAAAATAGATTTTTTTTCACCACGGCGTACCTCCTCAATACACTTATATACAAAAAATACTTACACATCCACTAAGCTCTTTTGCATAATGTAAAGGTAACATGGCATAATATATCCAAGACCACGTCGATAGTCTCATGTTAATGCCCAGGCGACTCAATAAATGTGTGATGATCTAACGCATTAGTTAAAACTCGTTAATCATCCAATATTTTGGTTTACTAAAAATCAATTGTAAATTTTTAGACATTTGAAATAGTTCAGGTTGAAAATTAGATCATGCACATAAATAATATATGAATAGAATAGTAGATACCTAGTAATTAGAGTAAACATTATAATCAGTTTTATGTAAATAATGTTAGTTTTTTTACCTAGTTAAAAATAACACTTCGATGGATATTATATTATTATGAAGTGTATATTAATAAAATATAGCAGTAAATAATAGTGACAAAAAATAATGTTTCATACGATTTCTATTCCGTTATGAAACATAAAAATTAAAAAATGTATTTGGTAAAACTTAAATATAATTAATAACTCATTCATTTATTTAGTTGAAAAATAATAGTTCTTTTTTCTTCTTTTATTTTTTTGGCATCTGAAATAATTCTTTGCCACATAATGCATTAAGTTAAGAGAAAATGCTGAAGAATATTATTCATTTCTTATATTTTCAAATGAGTTTGTTTTAATAAATTTATATTTGTAGTCATAATTTGTGGATTGTTAACATTTAGTAAGGGAGTTAAATTGACTGGGAGTTGAACATTTAAGCCCTTTAAAACGTTAATATAAGTTTGCAATAGCTTATCACAAGCAAAAATTAGATGGTTCAAATCACCTATGGAATTGTGATCACATGTGCAGCGCGGAGACTCTACGACTTCCTATTTAAATAGAGTTCTTTTTTTAACTAACAGTAAAAATTTATATTTGCAGTCATAATTTGTGGATTGTTAACATTTAGTTAGTGAGTTAAATTGACTGGGAGTTGAACATTTAAGCCCTTTAAAACGTTAATATAAGTTTGCAATAGCTTACCACAAGCAAAAATGAGATGGTTTAAATCACGTATGGAATAGGCTTGTTCCATGATATTCTTTTCATATGGTTTTTACACTTTTTCATGTAGTACTCGATATTCTCTTTATACGCTTAAAATTTCATATTATTAACTTTTTTCGTTCTCGAGATATAAGGAGTTGAAATTAGTAATAGTTGCAAAAACAGAGCGGTCATTTGTGACGTCACTATACGCAAGTGACGTAAGAAAAATGGCTTTCTGGGACCTTTCAAATTTAACCTGAAAAGTCGAAAAACATGGAATTTTTAAACGCTGGTAACTAAATAAATACGTCGAATGTAAGTTCGTTCTATGTGCTTACGGAAAGGAGAAGGTCGGCGATGAATTCTAATTGTAAATTGCGGGGTCAAAATCGAAAATTCGTCCCGGCAGGAGCAAGAGAAAATTGTAATTTTTTGACATTTCACCAAATTGTACTCCCCTACTGTCAAGTAGTAAGCAAAACAAACAATACTTCGAAAACACTTATAATTATAACAAGTAAGGAGCATCAAGTCTGTTGAGATCGCCGAGTCTATGCGTATAGTGACGTAGCGCCTGGCCACGCTCCTTTTTCGCGAGATGGAGATTTGTAATAGTTTTTAAGATACTAAACGTGCGAATAAGATTCTGATTTTTTGCAGATCCATTAATTTATACTCGCACTTTCGATTTATGAAATAAAAAAAAATGCCGAACAAGCCCATTGTGATCACATGTGCAGCACGGAGACTCTACGACTCCCTATTTAAATAGAGTTCTTTTTCTAACTAACAGTAACATCCTGTCAAATATGAGTTATCGTGCTTATAAGAAACATGACGGACGGACAGGCGGACGGGCGGACATGCGGACGGACGAACGGATAGACGAGCAGAGGGACATTTTGAAAATTGTTAAGAATTCGATCACTAGCATGAAAACATGAAAATTTTTTCTCTACTAGCGTACAATATACTCTTCGTTTTCGTATTTGCGAAGAGTACAATAATCAGTAAGCGTGTCGTCAGAATAGTTAATATTGCAGTGCTAAAACAATTAGGACATCTAAAAAGTAAACTGCTGATTGTTAATTTTCATGCTTATATTCTCAATACCGTGACAATAATCACTTACTACCTATTTTTTCAACGTTTGTTAATTTTTTATAGCAACAACTGCGGACCAAAGCAGAGCAAACATCTAGATGTAAATATGTATAGAGTAAATTATGATGAAAATATGATAATAACGTACTTATATAAGTAGAATTTTTCGTTACACAAGACTTTTCTTATTTTGGCAAAGACTTTATTTACACTTACGTTTGATATTTATTTCAGCTTTATATATTATGTAATCTAATAATACATTAATAATAGCAAATAAAATGTTATTTCTGAAATGATTTTGTTAAAAACAATCTTTAACCCTAATGACAAAACTGGTCTTATGCGATTAATTTGTATGTTTGTATATTGGTGGCTTCGTAACTCAAAAATGTATTCACTGATGTTGATGCGATTTTTTGTAAATAATATAGTATTTTTCTGGAAAGACTCTTGTTAAGGATCATCATCCCTTTTGGGGGACGGAACATGATGTGAAGGAGGATTGTAAATCCAATAAGGTATAGTGCTTGGTATAGTTTCTGCTTATAGTCCAGTCGGTAAAGTAAAGTAGAAAGTAAAAAAGTAAAAAATACACCAGAAGCTCGCACAAAATGTTATCCGAGATTCTCCTTCCGCAACTGTTAGTGCGAGGATTAAACATCACAAAACCATAAGAATCAGTTCTGGGGGTGCCGGGCAACTCCCCAAAAAAACCACCCCTTCGGTGAGGAAAGCCTTATTTTATTGATAGCCCGTCAACCGTTGAATATATACAAAAATTGCTGATCATAAAAGTAAGCTTGACTAACTGCCTAAAAAAAAGTCCTCTTGTAATTTTCTTGTATATATAATCCTCCTACTAACAGTTGCGGAAGGAAAATCTCAGATAACATTTTTTGTTATCGAAATTTTTATAATTATTAGACTATTAATTATGGAGCACTAATAATGAAAAGTACGTTGTGAAAATTTTCCGAAAATGTCTCTGGTAGTGTGAAAATGGATTTAAGTTTTTCTTTAATTTGGATGATAATAAAAATTAAGTTGTGAGAAGTTTCGGATAACATGCCTAAGAATATGAAAGGTAGTAAAAATGTCAGCTTGTTCCGTTTAAGGTAAAATTTGTATAGTTCTTGCTTATGTAACACTAATAAAAATACGTTCTGAAAATTTTTTCAGAGCATCCCTAGATACGTGAAAATGATATAGATGGAATTAGTTGCTTTATTAGTAACAATAAAGTTGTGAAAACTTCCTGAAAATATTTCTAATGATGTGAAAGTTTATTGAAAGTATGTTTGTCTGTGCTTCGATAACCTCGTTTTTTTGTTAATCAGAAATTACTTTGCCACAAAGGTTAAAATTATCATGCTAAGCCCTCTTGTGGATGAAGCAGATACAATTAATATAGCACAAGTTGAGCGAGAATACCAAACTCATTACCCTGCAGCTATCATATAACATAAATACCACATAGGTGATTTGGGAAAACTTTCTGAAAACATACCTCAGGATGTAAAAAAGAATGCTGAAAAATCAACCCGCTCCGATTGAGTAAAACATCCCTAGTGGTATAAAAATGTGGTTAAAAATTTAACTTACCCCAATTTGATTGAAAACTTTGAATGACAGATTGCTTAACTGAATAAAATAGTGCGACTCTACAAAATCACAAAAAATGTTCATTTAACTAACTTAAAGTAAATTTTCTAAACAACTACATTTTGTATATAATTTCATCTCGCATCTATTGCTAGGCAAGTTGCTAAGCAACAAATACGATATGAAATATTTAGTTTTCAGGATTTCATTTCGCATCAATTGCTAGGCAACAAATATGATATGGAGATTTCGTGATCGGGACACTGTAGACTAAAGGATATGTACTCCTCACATGTGGTTTGGCAGCAACCGCGAACGCTTTCGCCGACGTTTTCTCCGGTCTGGACCCGTTCCAATCGTTCCTTTACCAGATTCCACGTCGAGGTATTGTGTCCAATTTTCCGGTTTTAGACATATAAAAGTCAGCTATCTCTCTCGCCTGGGATGATTACTACAGAGAAAATATAGCGGAATGCTGCGAATGTAGCTAAATCGAGAATTGTCAAGAAATGTTATTTCTAATTCACTCATGCCGAACTGATTCTCGATGACGACGCCAGTAATATATGATTCCTATAAAATATCAATTTCCGCTTTCCATACAGACATCATGCAGCTTTCCAGCTGATGTATTTAGTTAGTTATAAACGTTAAATATTTCATGTTTTGGCTGTTCGAGGAAATTTAAATCGATAATCCACGGTAGCTCATCCTCTTAAGCGAAATGGTGGCTTCCATTTCAGATTCAAGGCGGAGTTCTCGCTTCGAATCCCGTGCCGAAATACTTCTTTTGAGCTTCTTGATACATATTTCTGATTCTAAAATTACCTCAATTGTAAAATTACTCCGCGATCATTTCTACTCGACTAACATTTAAGAATTGTAAAATTTGAATATTTAGCCTCTTTTTTCGACGATAAATGTCATCGGTGCGTTTCTGTCTACATTTTTGTAGGTAACGCATAATTTCGTATAGTCGAGTCAATGAAGCCTAAATATCGAAAAAATTTCTTAGTCCTCAGGGAGAGGTCCGATTTTAATATATTTTTTTTAAATGTGTGTGTCTTTAATAATTATTTATATTGTTTCGGGGCGGATGTCGCCACTTCTCGGGGTGGAAATTAGTAAACTCAAAATGTGGGATTTTTCATCCAAAGAATGCATGTTTAATAGCGATTTCTCACGAGTAACTTGAGAACCTTACGTTTTACCAAAAAGCATCAGAAGCAAAAATGAAGCTTATAAAATACCAAATCGATTGGTTTTTTTCTTATTTCTTCAGATGCAATACGAACCGAGTTATGGCTCATTCAAGGTGACGATTTATTTGCCGAAAACGTAATGACGGCGACTTTTGGAGGAAAGCTTATTAAACCTTATTTAAAATACTTGAAAAGATCTCTAAAATGGTTTTCGGAGCGATTATATGCCTTAAGAATTAAGGAAGTTAAAAAGTGATTTCAGAATATTTTCTGGAGTCATTTTGATTGGTGTTAGAATATTTTGATTATATTTTCAACCACATTTTTCATGCGTTACATTATTCCCAGACCACAACTGAACTTGTAAATAGACCCTCTTCAAATGTTCAGCTGCTTAGTTTTTTGTGGGAGGCAATGCGCTTAGTTGAACCGCCCTCTTGCTCCTTGCAGTAGCTCTGACAAAACATTCGTATTGTTTTTTTAACGATAACTTCCTTAATTCTTAAGACATCTAGTCGCTTCAAATTCCATTTTGCATGGAATTTGAAGGGCTCTAAGGACCCGTAAAGTTGATCTTCCTTGAACTCTACGTTTTTAAAAAAAATTTATTACAAGAGCTCGGGGAAGGTGGTCCTCCCACTTAAATTCGAACTTAAAACGATGGTATCTCAATTAATTTTCATCCTAGAGAAATTTAAAAAAACTAAATTTTGGCACTCTTACATTTTTTATGCATCTTCTTTAGTTTCTGAGTTATTGTGAAAAGAAGAAAATGTTTTCAAAAATTTCAAAAATCATTTCAAAATTGAATGAAGCTTTTTTCCAAATCTACGCATTCTAAACCATTCAAACTTCTAGAACATATTGTGAATTGTGAGTGAATTATGTTTAATTTCATTTTTTGCGGTTAAGCTATTGGTTTCATTGCTGATTTTTTCTTCGAAATAACGAGACAACGGATTTATTTTCATTACTCCGTAAGTTTTTATGCTAACTGCTTCTACTAAAGTTCATTTTAAAGGTATGTTCAAGCGCTTTATAAAAGATTTAATAATTTTTCCTCCAAGAATTCGTCGTTCTTCTGTTATTTAAAGTTGAAAGGTTCATATTCAGTTTTCGGCAAACAGTCATTTTTAACTAGCCATAAGTCGGTTTTTATTGCATCTACAGAAATAAGGAAAAGCTAATCGATTTGTTATTGTATAAGCTTCATTTTGCTTCTGAAATTTTCTTTAATAAAACGTAGGTTCTCGAGTTACTCGTTAAAAATCGCTTTAAAACATGCATTTTTCGGATGAAAAATGAAAAAAACTCGAAAAACATTGATTTATCGACAAAACTTCATAGAACATTTTTTGCTTAGAATTCATCCCCCCGTCGATTTCTGTGGTTATTTCGAGTTTACTAATTTCCACTCCCGAGTAGGGGTGACATCCACCTCGAAACAATATAAATAATTATTTGCGCCACTTGGAATGCTTCTGATTTTGAATAACATTAACAAGCACACATTTAAAAAAAAATCATCAAAATCGGACCTGTCCCTGAGGACTAAGAAGTAAAAACTTCATTGACTCGACTAAGTTGTTTCCTATATATAAATCTATGTTAATTAATACGATGTCGTATAGTATGCTACTTCAATATTGTCTAAATTGACTAAAATATTTTTTTTCTACCAAACTCAAATTGCAGTAAAAGAAGATTATTATTTTCCTCTTCTGGGGATTTCTTTTAGTGTTCTTTAAAATTCTTAATTTTGTTTTATTACCGATTGAATATAAGAAGAAACATTTTTGAACAATTTAGGAAGAAGTCGGTTGATAGTAACAGAATTTTCGCATGTCCGTTCTTCATTTAAATACTATCTTACAAAATATTCCTATGCTGGAAGGAAAGTGAAATTTTAAATTTCAAATTTCATTTTAAATACATATATCCATAAGCGCATCTATATTTGTTAAATTAAGGTTAATGGCTATAAATGAATTAGTACAACATATGGGATTTATTTAAATTAAACAAAATTTATTATATTTACCGGTGCTAAATGATAAATGAAAGTCTCTAAAACGCTTTACCATTCTTGCATATGCGGTATCGTCACTGCATTCCTTTCGCTTACAACGATACCTTCTTAAAGAGTATACCTTACTAGGACCGAGTCAGAAATCTATTACTGATATCAAAGATAAAACAGATGGGCAATGGGCATATTGAATAAATTATTCCTCGAGAGCCTAGAGATGATGTTGACCTCTGCAAATGTGGCACTTTGTTTAATAATTAATTCAAGGAACTTCGCCTATGTAAAACGTGATTGGCGTAATTGTCATGCCTATTTATTATTTTTTCCGGAAGAATTTCGGAATTCGCCAGATTTGCCTTAAACAATTTAATGCTCTTTCAAAATATTGGGTGGGCAGTTGCCCATATAATTCTTAAATTTAAATCTAGCTATTTTGCAAACCACTGAAATTATTGAGTGAAAATTCATAGTAATAGTCTTGTTATGATTCTACCTAGGTACTCTTATTGTTTTTTTTTTAATATACGTACTAAGAAAAAAAAAGTTATAGACAAAAATAATAAATATTTACCTATAGGTTGTCTCTTTCTAGGGAATGGCCACCTTAAGATATTATTTTAATTGATCTACGCGCAATTAAATTCATTCATAATAATTTATTTAAACTAGTTAGCTTTTGTTAGGAAAAACAGTACAATAAAAAGCTGCATGGTTATTCCATAAATATTAATGGGGTATAAAATTTAATAGAGCTGAAGCGCACAGGTAAAAACAATATACTTGTCTAATTCTATAATTGTAAATCTGCCGAGGCTACCCAAGATCCAAGCAGTTGGAAATAATATATCCTTATGTTATCTTTATCGTTCTCCTCATTTATGCATCTCGGGCCATGGACGTGTATCCCATAATATAAAGAAGTGTTATATGGAATAGAACACACCACTGTGGAAATTTCATCTTAGACTTTACTAATAAACAGACATCAACTTGAAAGTCTTTGATAAGTTTGGAAGGGAGGATGGGAGATATTATTTTATTTCTACTTTTACAAGTACAATGTTTCAAAACCGCCGCCTAAGGATTCACCACTTCCACATCCAGATTTTCCATCCAAGTCTCTTCAAGCGAAAACAGCTTGATACTATATTTGCACTCTATATATGAAAGAAACTTTTGTTTTTCTGCACACCCCAAATCATAATTTCATTATGTTAACGTCTTTAATAATGAAGTGGGAATATTACAAGGTGGTGGTGGGGGTGACAGATGTCATAAAAAAATTGACATCTTGGCTTCTACTTCACTTCACTTCAATAGAATAAGCTCAAAATATAATCTGGTTCATGATCTCGTTATAATACATATTAATGCTCAGAGTTATTTTCGATTTGATCATTTGTTGTTTTACTTTCCTCGCCTGCTGAAGGGAAGTATTTTAGTCGTGAGAATATTACTCTACGGGATATCTTCAGAATTTCATGTTTCAAACTATGTAGATTACGAAAATTAAGGTATAGGCCGTTCAAATTAGGAAAAATTAAAGACATTTTTCCTACAGCTATGGGAACTGTAAAAAGTGAAGCACTTGAGTTGTCTAAACATTCTTTGCACCCCCGCAGTTCTAAAAAGGGGCCATTTTTGAGAAATATATACATATATGAATTTTAGCGCTTTTCGCCTGTTTTTCAATTTTGAAGAAAACTATGCATTTTGGTGAAAATATCAGGAGGGTACAGTTGTAGAGCATAAGATTTCCTGAAACTTTCTTCTCTACGGTGAATAGAGTAGAGTAGTTGTGGAGCAGCCTTTTAGTTATGTGGTAACATTCTGGCTTTTCAAATAACGATACTGATCTAATATAGATTTTTTGGAGATTGATTCTTCACACAGAAATATCAATCCTTTCAACTATTAGCATTTTATATAATCTTTTTCATTATTAATATAATGTTATAACTGTCAAGCTCTCTACGTGTATAGTTATTTATAAAAGAAAACGAAAATCGGTTTTCCGCAAAGCGAACTCAAGGAGTACAAGAATCGAGTTTTCACGTTACGACCCGACCTTATTCAGAAAATCAATATTTTTCTTCAAAATTGGCATCCCTAGCAGTAACCAGTTATACGATCGCAGCCGTCCAAAAATGGTCTTTTTCCTCTACAGGGTTCTCTATATCATTGATTTCGATCTAATTTTCTGTATGTATATGAAAGTGAACAGTGAATTTCCCTAAAAAGGTTATCTTACAGTACATGAGCTCATCATCGCTGTACGTGATGTACAAACACAAAAACTCTTGAACACAAACTCAAATACCAACACTCAACGTGCATTTCGTTAACCACGTTTGCATCATTGGGGAGTGATTAGAACCAGTTTTAGTTTTAATATATTATGGAATGGGTTATAGTCATGTCTTTTAATATTTTCGCTGAGGACAAAGTCTTGGAATGTGAATGAATGTTTATTTGCCAAAGAATTATGAGGTTAATTGGAAATAAATAGAAGTTGTACAAAGATTTCAAAGAAAAACACAATACCGTCTTTCTATGTTCTAAATCCTGTAATGCTTAACATTTCCAAAAATTAATTTAGGTCTTTTTAGAAAAAAATCTATTTTCCACAATTATTCAACAAGATATGATGATTTCTTGAGTTAACGAAATCACAGGATTGCATTTGAAGGATCATCTGTCTGTAATTGTGTTGTTTTATTAAATAAGGCTTTCTCTAAAGATATTCGTGATATTTAAAGCTGTATGATAAAATATAAGTTGAAAGAATATCTATCAAATAAAGACTATTTAGTGGAGTCAAATTAGACAAGAAAGAATCCGAACTTCGGAAAAATTCCTCGACCGATGATTTTAGTTGAAACGTGTTCAGAAAGGTGTGAAGCACAAAATATCAAAATGCCACCGTGAGAAATCGTACGTTATACGAGATTTCATGGATAACTTTTTAAATTCAATTTGTATGAAAAAACTGACAACATTGGAAAGAACAGAAAAAATTACGAAAGAAACATAGATGACATGTGTTTTTCGAATTAAAGTTGAGCGATCAGTAATTTATTAACAAACGCTCCAAGTCGCACTACATCGGTTGTCCGCTCACGCTGGAATAGGATTGGGGGAGAGCGTGAGATGTTACATAAGTGGCTATAACTTTTGATTGGCAAAAGCAATTGATATAAAACAAATTGAACATTAAAAAATAACATTTTCTCGAAATATTACGTGTGCTGCAATAATTCTTTGAGTACATTAATTAGTGCATATATCACTTTAAATTGGAGTATTGCATGAATACTCGATTATTTCATTAAATAGCCGCATCGAAATATGAATAATTTTTAGGTGTGAGACTTTTTGAAACAGTCAAGTACTTAAGAGCCAACCTCTGTCTGATCCGTTTGGCGCAGAGGTTTTTTCATTAAAATTTTTAAATATTTTTCAGTGGCAAAATACCCAATAAAGAGTAAGAAAATGAATAATTTATTTAAAAAAAAACTTGGTTAGCATATTTAAAGGAATTATCTAAAATACATCTTCAGTAAAAAAAAAAAATAGAAAAATAGATTTTACACAGGAATTCAAAGTTTGTCAATTTTCGAAAATAGAAATTTTCCGCTATGAGTATCTAACTTCGATCGTTAATATTAAAGTTTTGAAAAGTAATATCGGCACTCTATATGTGATCAAATTAAAGCTGAAGATATGTTTTATGAGCAACAATGATTTATTTGGTGATAATTATAAGTTTTCATGCTTGTTTTTTTCTGACAAGACGATGTTTTAATTTTGCAATGAATAAACCGAAAAATTCAAGTGTGAACAAAGTTAAACACTAATTAGTAAAATATGTTTTTGACAATACCACGTTGAGGTGGAAGCTTAGGTATTAATCTTCAAGACTGCACCTCAGATTTATTTTTATTTTTAATGTTTTTAATGAAATAAACATTAAAACAAAAGAAAAGTGGTTTTCAGTATTGTGAGGACAGTAACAAAACGTTTCAATGTAAATTGACTAGTAGTATTACAACACACGTAATACTTCGAGAAAATGTTACTTTTTAATGTACAATTGGTTCTGTAGCATTTGCTTTTGCCAAAAGTTATAGCCACGGGCGACGCGACGTAGCGCGACTTGGAGCTTTAGTTAAGAAATTACTGCTCGCTCAACTTTAATTTGAAACACACTTCATATAATAATATGCTTCTTTCCTAAAACTTTCTGGTCTTTCCAAAGGCGCTGTCAGTATTTTCATACAAATTGAATTAATAAAGTTATTCATGAAATATCTTATTTTTGCACCTAAATTGTTTAATAAAATATTTTCCGCACAATTTCTCGCGGTGGCATTTTGATATTTTGTTCTCCACGCCTTTCCGAACATGTTTCAACTAAAATCATCGATCGGGGAATTTTTTTCGAAGTGAAAATCTAATTTGACTCACCTACTTATAATATATTAGATTTCATTGAAGAGAAATAATACTATCATTTTTAATTTATATTATTTTCTATATTATGTGTGGAAATGTAACACATTGGGTAGTGTACTCGACATAAACGTTATACGCGAATAATAAATATATATTTACCATGACAATGTTATTTGTCTTCTACTGTTCTAAACTTATTGTAACCATATTTGTTTTTTACCGGCCACATACAGAATATGTGTCTACGGTAATCAATAAATTATTATTATTTGTATTCCTAAGAAACTGCTGTAAATGTAATTTTTATTACTTAGAACAAAAACCAAAAGAAATGAAAAAACACTTTTTGCATACAAAATAATTCCTATAAAATGTTTTGATACGAAGTATTTTTAAATATTGCAAATTTGTTAACTCATTAAAGGCCCGGAGAACTAATATTACGCAGCATCCCTTAGAGATGGAAAAGTACAATAGAGACCTTCGATACTATCGATTTTGTTTTATAAAACTACTATTTACTTACTGTCTATTATTAATTATTGTTCAAACTCTGGTTTAATTTGAATAAATGTATAGAAAAATTTGAAAATATATTCACGGTGTAAAAAAAATGGGTAAATGTAGGCTAATTGACTTTTTAAATTTGATTTCCAGTTACTGCATTCAAGGATATTCATATTAACAATGAGTCAAGACTAATTAAATTGAATGTTCAATTCCAAAATAAATACGACAAGCAACAGCATTGCGTGTTCAACACCGCTAAAAATTTTATTTGTATCCATTGAACGATATAGTGTCGACTGAAGGAATTATACCTTCACTATGCAATATTAGTTGTATATTTTCTTTGTAGAAGTATTACACAGAGTTACATAACAGGGTGCTCCAGTAGATCATGTAAAAAATTCAGGAAAATATCGATGGAGTTTAAACAGTATCACTGCAGCATATACATTTCCTTCGCACGGGCCAATCAATGGGTTAAAAATGATTTATAATATATTACAGTGATTCATTATCAGAGATCGGATTTAGCTACCGGATTCCAGGGATGGCTTTTACAGATACTGTATATTTTAAACACGTACTGAAACATTCCCAAAGTATAAAAACAAAGTCATGCAACATATCAAATTAATTTTATTTAATTTTACAATGTCAATGCATAACTTAGTTTTATCGAGAAACGTAACATATTAAATAAAAACGAAATACGTAATAGATTATTTTAAATTGCAGTAGGTATACGGTATAGTACTAACTGTTTACCTGAAGCTCAATACCAGGCGGGGAGGGGTGTATTAATAAGATTACTCACATACTCACACTCAGTGTATCTCGTACTGTAGATTTATTCGGACGTAAGTACAAATAACGTGAAAATGTCGTATCGTACTGAAACGACGCAAGCTACAGTAAATTTTTGGATTCGCGATATTGCCGATTTACGTTTTGATGATAGAGCACTGTATTGCACTAGATGTGACAAAGCAATTTCGTGGTCGTGCAAAACAGATATTAGATGACTTTACTTACAGTGACACGCAACGTAATTTTAACTTAGAGTTAGTGGAATTTATGATAGGATGTAACTTACCGTGGTCAAAACTAGACAATCCACTTTTCAGACAATTCTTGGAAAAATGTATTAGTGGCACATAGGGCAATGTTAAGGTGCATTTGGAGTCTGCACTAAGAAAGAAATATTTATTTACGGAGTGCGAAAATATTAGACAGAAAATTTCTTCTGAGCTTAATGGGAAGTACATCTGGCTTAACGTGGACGAAACAATCAATGCTTGCGGCTTTAAGATAGCAAATGTTTTAGTAGGTGCATTGAACGAAAATTGCGCAATGAGCTGATTGTCTCTAAAGTTTTACTATCTACAAATTCTCCCACTATAACGGATGCAGTAAATTCAAGTTTACGAGACTCTTGGAGTAACAAGTGTGCAGAAAATAAGGATAAGTTATTATTATTTCTTACCAATGGAGTGAATTATATGAAAGCTGCTGGCAGAATTTTGAAGTAAACATATCGGAATATACTACATGTAACATGTTTGGCACGTTGGCTTCATAGAATTGCTGAAACTATTAGGAAGTGCTACCCAATGTTGCTAAATTACTAGCTAGTCCAAAGAAAGTTTTTCTTAAAGCACCAAGTCGTATACGATTGTTTCACGAAATTCTACCAAATACTCCATTACCTCCAGAACCCATTACAACACGATGAGAAACTTGGCTAAAGACAGCATTGTAATACTATTGTCATTTTGAAAACGTTAAATCCGCACTACAGCAGTTAAATTCAAATGACGCAGTTGCTATTTCACAGGCACAACAGGCATTTATGGATCCAACTGTTCAAGAAAATCTGGAGATCATACACGGATGTTTTTCAAGAATACCACTAGTCATACGGGACCTTCAATATCAACCAACATCAGAATTTACTACAGTGGATGCAATAAACGTTGTACTCGATCTTCGTCAATATATTTTTCAATTACAGGGAGATATTGCTGCAAGGGTACAAAGACAATTTCAGACTGTTTTGTTGCGATGACAGGTGTAATGGACCTTTCAAATGCAAAACGTAGACTTTGCTACACCGGACATGAATGTGATGACTTAGCGAAAATTTAAATATTTTGAGTATGCCCCAGTTACATCTGTCGACGTCGAGCGGTCCTTCTCGCAGTATGAACGGATTTTCAACGAAGGACGCCGACGTTTAACTAAAAAACATTTAGATCAGATATTAGTAATATATTTCTATTATTGTAATCGGTACTGAACAATACTTGTGTATGTTAATTCGTGAAAAAAAATTTCTAGGTACAATATACGATATTGTTTCACACATGCATGCAAATCTTGCGCTGACACATAACCACCTAAAGCCAACCCTGGTTTTACCACATATCCGACAGCTAATTCCGACCTCTGTTCATTATAACTCATTGTTCTCATTTTTAACTGAATTTTCATGATCGTAGGGGGTTATGTAGATACTAATTTAATCTGCATGGCCGTAGGGGACTGTGTGGATGCTAGTGTTAGAGTGAGAATTGTCAAATAAGAAATTAAACAAATTCATTTTAGGATTTTAATTTGCTAGCACAACCACAATTCAGGTTATCGAAAGAATGCAAAGATTTCATAAATATTTTTGCACAAAGTTTTTCTTTTAGTTATAGATAGTTATCTTTTTCTGCTGTTTGCAAAATCCTATAAATAATATGTTTCAATATCTTTGAGCATGTCCGGAACAACATACCAACAGTTACCAACGGTAAGTCTTGAGCGTCATTTCTTATTAAACAAATTAGGATGCAAAACACCAGTTTTTGTCATATATCTCTTAAAATATAAAAAAAAAACTAATTACGGCATTTGAAAGTACGGGAAATTTTACATAAAAATGTATATGAAGTGTTTTTGTATGATGAAAAATGTAGGCTCTTGTAAGTACGGCGCGACCTTGGACGCGCTACACTAATTTTGTTGTAATTTTTGAACTAATTAATGACATTGAGCTCAACAAAGCCTAAATGAAAGAACAAACATGTGGCTATTGAATTATTATATTTTCAAATAAAAAAAATAATATGTATATCGGAATAGTACATATATGAAGTCGAAACATAAAGAGATTTCCGATGAAATCGGTAAAAGCTCTATCATATCTACAATATTTAAAATAAGAACCTGGAACATTCACATATTACTCTTGAAGCAATTTTTATAAACATCGCTATAGTTAGATAGGTATGATAAATACAGTTTTTATAAAAGTTGTTAACGTTTATTTTACCCCTAATTTCACGAATTTTGGAGCAAGAAAAATTTATTTCTATTCTCGTAAAATAAAGAGGGTTAATTTAATTTTTAAGATAAATCCCCTTGAAGCATCTTAAAGTACACATTTCAAGCTTTAATAATCGCACCTGCAGAAATCTAATAACGTGATTTAAACCAGAGTAATAGGTGGTTAAAGTTGGTTACACATACCTATCAAATTTTATCGCCTTTTCAAAATTATTAAATTTTGGAAGTGTACATCTTCAAAAATAAATTTCTAAGTTTTTTTTCACTCACGGATCTTTTTATATATTACTTCAAGAGTAATATGTGAAAGTTTCGGGTTCTTATCATAAAATTTGTAGAGATGGTAGAGCTTTTACCGATTTCGGAAATCGGAAGTCTCATTATGTTTCTACTTCATATATGTACTATTCCTACATACATTCATTTTTTTCTTTCAAAACATAATCTAATAGCCACATATTTCTTCTTTCATTTACACTTTGTTGAGATCATTTTTTCTTTCCTCAGATTATTGGTCTTACAAACAAAGTGCTTTGGCCACGAACATATAACTACCTACGATGAGACAAAAATAAACTGAATTAGCGGATATAAAAAATTACAGATGTGTACGTAAATGTAGAAATACCAAGGTACCCATTACCGTGACCTAATTATGCATTATAAATTTAATAAAAATAGTAAATTACTTTAAATAACAGCCCTAGTAAATTTTGCAAGTTAAAAATCTCTTGCTCTACTCATTTATCAGAAAAGGAAGGTTTATAAGGAATTCAAACAAGGAGTACTCATTTCTCGCCCAGAGGCCTTTCAGGGCATTTAATAAGACAAACATAGTAGGATCACGGTTGGAAGGACTTAATAAACAAAGAGAATAAAACAAGGAGAGCTCAATTTCATTAAATGTGCATTTTTTATGTGAAATTTCCCGTACTATCGAATGGAGCAATTTGTTACTTTAAGAAAAAATAGTTTTAAGAGATATTTGCCAAAAACTGGTATTTTGAAACTAATTTGTTTAATAACAAATGACACTCAAGGACTATTGTTGGTAACTTTTGGTGTGTTGTTCCCGATATGCATTCTTAAAAGTTACCACTTCCCGGAATTATTCCGTAACAATACATATTTTCAGCCTCTATTGACTCCACTATTTGAGAAACAAAATAATAGTTGACAAGTAGTTAACCCTATAAATAGTCAGAAATAATTTTCCCGTCCTAGTTCCTGACACCCCCCAGCTATAGGCCTTGATTATCGCTGAATTCGTTGGAATTTTAAAATTTGAAATCAGCAAACTCAACAATTCTAGATTTGTACGTTATATTAGGTGGAGGCGATTTTACCATATTCTAAGGGTGGTTTTCTCACTCTAGCCAGAATTTTGGGGGTATTTTGGCTTTCCTGAGGTCGGATTCGAATTCAGTGCCGAAAAATACATTGGACTACACGGGTCAAGTTCCAGGATCAGGACATTTTTATGGCTGGGTTATGTTATTGAATTTTTTTTCTTTTTTTGCTTCTTCCGACCCTAGAAACCATATCGAAAACGACATTTCTGCAACAAAACTGAATTTAGTATATCCAGTACCAGGCCCGTCGAGAGGGGGGTTGGGATGTTTTCCCCCGGACCTGGCGGTTATTGAGAGGGCCCAGTGGTTCTGAGGGGGCGCGGATTCCACCTGAAGTGTGAGATTTGCAATTGCATTAGGTAAAACGAGACAGGTATATTTTCAGATGATTCGTGTGATGTAAACACAAAATTTCCATCGTGAAAAATATTATTTCGATTGAGATTAATATTCAAATTAGCGGAATGTCACCCCTTGCTGTTCAAAATATGGAGAGAGATAAATATTCAATCCTAAGGAATACTTCCCTCCTACTTTCGATATTTTTATAGAGATAAATAGTTTATTGTTATAAATGCCAACCACCGCCCTTGGAAATTTATGCCGAAGATGTGTGGGAGTCGTATGTTACTACCCTCCGGGCCCCGATCTTCTCTCGACGGCCTTGCCAAATACTTAACCAAGTTGTTTAACTACAAAACAAAAGGAATACATATTTTTTAATTTGAATAATTAGTAACTTTTTATTTATTGATCGATTCCTCTTCTAGCTAACACTAACTTACTCTCCAAATTACAATACAATCGGACTTCTCGTTCTTAAATACGGTAGCTCAGTCGGCTAAGCGTCTTAGTGGCGAGCGCGCCTAGTCAGGCTACCTACCGTGTACTGGGCTCGATCCCCAGCACCGACACCGGCTGTGTTGATGGGCAATGGATGTTTTCTGCGGTTTTCAAATGTGAAACTCCCTTCCGAATAGCCTATGAGAGGCTTTGGATTTGGGGGTTGTCTACTATGTGTGGTGTTTATGTTTAGGTTTAAGTTATCGTTTAAACTTACAGGAAAAATTATGCTTTTTAATGTTTCAAAAAGTTTTATTAAAACTCTACACGTGTTTCGGCTTATTAGGCCTTTATCAAGAGTACAAGATAATCTTGTACTCTTGATAAAGGCCTAATAAGCCGAAACACGTGTAGAGTTTTAATAAAACTTTTTGAAACATTAAAAAGCATAATTTTTCCTGTATGTTTAAATTATTGAAGAATGTTTCACAAGGAACCAACCGTAGAATCAACCCAATGTATTAAGTTATCGTAGTTACAAAAAACGTGACTGCCGGACAGACAGACAGGCGGACGGACGAATGAAGGGACGGATGAACGGACGGAGGGGCGGGCGGGTGCTCGGTTGGACGGACGGGAATTTTGAAAGTTGTTCAGAATTCGATCACCAACACAGTGATATGAACATTTCTCTCTACGAGCAATATTACCGGTTTTAAAAATCTGCCGATCGAATACAATATACTCTTCGTTTTGTATTTGCAAAGAGTATAATAATTTAATATAATCGTTTATATGTAAGTTCATAACCTTGTAAATGAAATATGAAGAATATGAACACTCTAAAAAATGAGAAATAAACAAGCTAACCATTGCTCCCTTCGCGCCGATTTAAGGCATTTTCTATATAATTGTTGCCCATTCTTAAATAAACGAGTGACGGTCTTGTCTAACTGCGAGATGAATATAAGTCGCCAAAGCTTGGTCCATAATCGTATAGCATTTGTGACAGATTCATTGCTGTTCACTTGATAAACATTAGGGACTATTGATTAATTAGCCCGTTATGCAATGTAACAATATTATATAACATAAATATATATATTTAATAAATTTAAATAATTCATAACATTTTTATGTATTGATCGATTTTGTTAAAAAACAATAGGTTCTTCCTCTAGCTAACACTAACTCTCCAAATTTCATTACAATTCGACTTTTCCTTCTTAAGATCGTGCTTACAAGAAACGTGACGGACGGACAGACGAACAGACGGACAGACAGACGGACGGACATTTTGAAAGTTGTTCAGAATTCGATCACCAACACAGTGATATGAAACTCTTCTCGCTCTACGAGCGATATTACTGGTTTTAGAAATGTGCCGATCGAATGCAATATACTCTGGTAATACACAAATAGTTGTAAAAGTAACCTCAATAAATTCTATATAATGTTCATGCAATATTTATGCAAGCCTTTCCAGTTAAATATTTGCTGTAAAATTATCATCTATATTATCAAGTAATAGAAAACGATAGACCTCTATTTTGTTCCATCATAAAATCGAAAATAATATATTATAAAATTAATTTCAAACCAGAACCATCGCTAAATTAATATATTTTATAACGTTTATGAAATATTCATAGAACTAACTACGTGAGTGATCACAGATCATTATTATATAAACAATTAATGGCAATTAAGATTTTATCATAATTTGACTCTTATTTAATTCTGTCAATAAATTAAAAACTTATACATTTTGAAATCAATAATTTAAATATAAATAAGTTCTGAATCATTTTCCATGTTACATAAATATTTTGGGTCATTACTTTAATTCTCAATTATCAATAGTAGGCCTTAATTTCCCCTTGTCTTTCTTCTTTTTTTGTCCTTGTCACATAAAACTGGAATTTTTACCTTGATCGTATATATTGATCTTCCTGAACTTAAATGATATGATATAACCATGAAAATCTTTAGATCATGAACAGCAACTTTATTTTTATGCATTTGACCTGTATATCCTTGTGTTTATATGCCTCTGGGTTCGTAAATCGACAACCTCTGAAGTGACTTTAATGACGTTTTCATTAGTGTATGGAGTAGATTGTGATTTGTAAACACTAGAGTTGGGCACGTTTCAACCCATTACGTTGCATAGATGTTATAGACCAAGCGCCAGAGACGAAAATATATAGAATGGCGTCAAATTGAGATAAAAGGCTGTTTTTTTTTCAATGGTTTTCTTTAACTCGAAATGCATGTATGTATATATGTATGTATGTTCAAATCTGGTGATCGATTTGACCACTTCCCGATATCCAATCATGCTGAAATTTTGCACACAGCTTTGGTTCTGAAGACAATGCAGTATACAATATTCAATATTATGGTAGATACAATATGGCGGCCGGCACAAAATGGCTGATCACCTATTTTTTTACAACCTTCTCAACATGGGTATTAGATGAAAGGATATATAAAGTAGAATACAGTAAGCTATGTGGCATCATTCTAAATCCAATATGGCGACCGGCACAAAATGGCGTATAACCTATTTTTTGCAACCCACTCGACATGGATATCAAATGAAAGGGTATATAAAGTAGAATACAAGATATTATATGACATCATTATAAATCCAATATAGCGGCCAGCACAAAATGGCGGAATGCCTATTTTTTGCAACCCACTCGACATGAGTATCACATGAAAGGGTATATAAAATAGAATACAATGAACTGTGAGACGTCACTCTAAATCCAATATGGCGACCTGTACAAATGGCAGATCACCTATTCTTTTGCAACCCAATCGGCATGGGTATACAATGAAAGGGTATGACAAGTAGAATACAATAGGCTGTGTGTCGTTATTCTAAATCCAATATGGCGGCCGAAACAAAATGGCGGATTACCTATTTCTTTGCAACCCTCTTGATATGGGTATAAAATGATAGGGTTTGACGAGAGTAAACGAAATAATGGCGTTTGAATAAAAAATGAGGCAGACCGGAAACTAACAGGTAAAAAATAAATTAATTAAAAAAAAAAATGAGCAATGGTTTTCTTTTAAAACTGAATTGCACTAAAAAGCAGAAAATAATTTGTTTAAATTACAAAATGATGATGAAGAAAAGAAAATCATTGGACGCATCAGCATTGTGATAAAACATTATGAATGGTATGTTGTAATATAACAGCAACAAGCAATACTTTATGAATCTATTCTACTTATTTTCTTACAGCTAAGAGAATTTTGAAAATGAAAGTTTTTCCGCGATAACATTTTTCTTGAACAGATAGAAAAAAATGTTTCAAATATAACCTGTCAAAATAATGAAGTCTAATCTCAGAATTTGAAAAAAAAAAACAGATAAACCAACTTACTCCTTTAATCACAAAAATATTTTCGAGAAAAAAAGAAATTTACTTGTACGTAAATTTAACAGATTCAAGTGATATGAGACAATTTGGGAAACATTATTTTTTGCGCGATTTAACACCTCAAAAACGTCAGAAACTGAAAAATCGGTATAATTTTTGAGATCAGGCACGAATGTAGAGGGTCTTAGGCTCAAATTGTACGTTTATATTTCTACTTTCAAAATCTGTAGCGGAAATATTTTTGAAAAAAAAAAAAATTAACTTTTTCTTTGAACATTTTTCAAACTTTTAGGATGGCTCTAAAATGTGTATTTTTTCTACAATTTAATTTACACCAGCTCGGTGGCGCAATGCTGAAGGTGTTTGGCTTGCGACCACGGAGTCCCGGGTTCGAATCCTGGCTAGGGTATGGATGTTAGTGGCGTTTTTTCATGTGTTACCGAGACGGTAACAGTGACTTAGACCACTGTTGGGTGGCACAACATGTCTAGTCGCTGTTATCTCTCCTGGGTTCGAGTCTCAGCTACGGTAGATGGCAATATCGCAGGGAATGGTTGTTGTGTTGATGTCTATGTGTACGTGTCCTGGTTGAGTGGTAGAGCAGCAATAGTTGAACTCCGCCAGGACGTTAATATAAATAAGGCATTAAAAAAAAAAAAAAAAAAAAAAAAAAAAAAAAAAAAAAAATTTGTTGAAACCACTTTCTGTTTTTGCTTACCAACCATACACTCACTAACTCGTTGTGAAACAACTAGTGCAATTTTCAAAATTTCCAAAAAAACAACAAATTGAGAATTTTTAGGGCCAATCTAATAGTTGCACCATTCACGTGAACTTAATCATTTGCATTGATTTGTAGTATTGCATGTTGTTTGATAGTAATTTACGATACTAATAACGTTAAGATGTTTAAAAGTGAATTATATTTTGTTTGCTTATAATATGTTTCATTACAACGTTAAGATGCGTTTGACGTTACGACAGTATAATTTGAAGAACAAGCGTAGCGAGTTCTCGAGTAACGTAAGAAGCAGATAACGTTACCAGTATCGCAATACGTTTTATTTTATTATATAAGACTATTTTTTTGTCAAAAATTACATAAAAATGTTTAATGATATCCCTTTATAAGAATGAGACAAGCCAAAAGTTTATAGTTCCGCTAGTATCCAAGGAAACTAGTATCTTGGGAATTGTTTATTTACAAAGTTTCTCAAAAACCTTTTCTGAAATTGTCTTGCACTGTGGTATTGAGCAAACAATGAGCGAATTCATCAAAGAAAAGACCGATGTCGCCAGAAAACAATTAATTCCGACCAAGTTAAGAGGTCGGTATCACAAATAAATCAAAAATTTTCAAAACTGGCAACAGGTTGATACAATATTGACGCAGACGTAATTTTAGCATACGTTTCAGAATTGGTGAGTCTTGTGTTGTTTGTTATACAAGCCACATTGATAACAATTAAATAAGTGTATTTTTTTCAGTCGAAGCAATATGAACCGTCGCGCGTTGCACAGTGGTACGAATCGCAACTTTTTCGGTCCAAATTATCTAAAGCACTTGTTTCGCAACCGATTGATATAATTTTTTTTATAATACTCGTTATTTAATTTCCAGAAAACGTAAGGGAACCGATTTTTGAAATATGCTAACCAAAATTATTGAACTTAGCCGAAATAGCCATGTTCGATTTAAATCTTAATAAAACATTTTTCTTATCCAATTTACATAATCTTGTTACCCGGGGGTTTTTGAGGTCGCTGAATACAAATCTGATATCCAAGTTGTTATAATCAACCTGCAAGATGGCGGGATCAATGGCGGTTATAAAATGCTAAAAAATGATATTTCATTTTCTACCAATTTTTAGCATTTTATCACCGCCATTGATTCCGCCATTTTGCAGGATGACTTATGACAATTTGGATATCAGCGACCTCAAAAATCTCCGAGTAACAAGGTTTATGTAAATTGGATAAGATTAATGTTTTATTAAGATTTAAATAAAACATGGCCATTTTTGGTTAGCACAATTAAACAAGCAAACCATTATACTCTTCATCCATTTACTACACTCGTTATTTAATTGTTGCACATTCTATAAGATACTCTTCGCAGTTTTTTTTTGTAAATTAAAATGTCAAACATTTTTTGTTTAATTACAAAACAATTTTTTTTCTCTTCATTCAAAAATTAATAACTTGTATATTTATTGATAGATTTTGTTCAAAAGCAATAGGGTTCTTCCTCTAGCTAACACTAACTTACTGTCTAAATTTCAATACAATCGGACGTTTCGTCCTTAAGTTATTGTGCTTACAAGAAACGTGACGGACGGACAGACAGACAGGCAGACAGACGGACGGACGGACAGACGGGCGGACATTTTGAAATTTGTTCAGAATTCGATCACCAACACAGTGATGTGAAATTCTTTTCTCTACGAGCAATATTACCGTTTTTAGAAATGTGCCGATCATATGCAATATACTCTCCGTTTTGTATTTGCGAAGAGTATAAAAATTGACTCCTTTGCGTTTTTTGGAAATTAAATAACGAGTATTTAAAAAAATAAATTATCTCAATCGGTTGCAAAACAAAAGCTCTAGATAATTTAGAACGAAAAAGTTGCGATTCGTGCCACTGTGCGTCGTCTGTGTGAACAAAACTATCGATGTTAAAAACGGACACATGAAAATGTTGATATTTCTATTTACGCAGTAGTGCAGGGCAAGTACCGAAGCAGGCAAAACTTTTAGAAGAGATCAGATTAAGATATTTTTTCAAGATGCTGTCGACGATGATTACTTGCATTAGAAAGTATGTAACAAATTGACAGTTGACTTCTTACTAATTTTAGTTATTACTAATTTTCATTTTTTTGTATTTTCTTACATGTTCTATAGTGATTAAATAGTACCAAGTTTTCGTTATGTTATGATTTTTATGACAGCACTAGTGCTGTTAAGAGTAACTTAACGCAATTCGTTGCTATTCCGTTAGTACTATAATAACAGTATAGGATGAAAGATTTACCACGTGCATTATGTGTTACGTATGTGTTTCCATACTATTATAGAGATAAGGCAATTACTTAAGCTTGGAATGTGAAAGTGTACAGCTGGTAATTTATTTGCTACATAAAGTCTCATCTATATTTCTGTCCGAATTACAAATTGGAGTTACAACTTCTAAAGTTTCTACACTATCGTGTTGGTATCTTGGCAGGCTCTATTTTCCAAAAGTGAATCGCTGTAGTTTCATTGATGTTTACTTCCATACGATTTGAGCATTGTCTACTACAATGAACGCAAAACGTTTTAGTATTTGAAGTATTTGATGGTAAATTACTCCCTGTTGTACCACTTGCACGCCTACAAAATAAATTAACCTGTATTGGCTAAGTTAGGTTTTATTAGACGTTGCTTCAATAAGTACCAGAAAGACGTTGACTCTTTCAGTGCGGTTATCAGTAGCTACTGGGTCGGAAAACACTGCGATGTTGAGTTATTCAATTTGGACATCTTACCCAGTTTCAAAATCTGCAAATTTTCCTTTACAAAAAATGACAAAGAGATAGAGATAACATGTTTCATCGAGATATTAACGGCAGTAGTGAATAAAGTATAATTTTTCTAAGATGACACTATCGTCAATAAAAGGCCAGACGAAGGGAAATGTATATCTCATGTTTTCTCGCACCTATTCGAGCAGAGAACGATTGCAGCCCCACCCCTAAGTTTGCAGATACACGTGGCTTCATTTCTTGTCTTACTCTTGCTCAAGAATTAAATAAGGATAAGTTATGAAAGTGCAAATATAAAATTGGTGTAAGTACAGGTCGGGATTTAAAGTGTTTTGTATTTACACTTTCAGAAGTTATTCTTGTTTAATCCTTGAGCAAGAGCTAGACAAGAAATGAAACCACGTGTATCTATAAACTTAGGGGCGGGGCGGCAATAGTTCTCTACTCGAATAGGCGCGAGAAAAGGTGAGACATGCATTTCTCTTCGTCTGGCGTTTTATTGCCAATAGTCTCATCTTAGAAAAATTATACTATAAATACCTGTCGTTCAATTTTTAGATGATTTCAGAATGTTAACCTTAACATGTTATGAGGCTGATGCGATAAGCAAAACATCGCTGTCAAATATTCAAACTGAATTTGAAATGCGCTTCTTGTACTTACTGCAACGACGGTAGAGAAAATATTGTGTCAAAAACGTAAGTAAACGTAAGTCCTTAGTAATTAATAATCGGTATACTGTGTTTTTTTAAATTATTGACAAAAAGAAGTCTTCATGATATCATCGCCAACTGTAATCTATAATTTCAGAACAATTTTTGGGCAGATCTTAATTTTTGGAATTGCGTCGGAAATTCAATTTAAAGCTTACCTAGAATATATAAAAATGTACCAAGAGTTTTTTTTTAAGTAAGTTTTGGGCCTTTTATTTTTAATAAAATATTTATTTTTAATAGGGGCCATGAACTTACTAATTGTCAACACAATCATTTCCATCGAGTGAACGTTGAAAATTCTGGGTATTTATTAAGTACTATAAACTCAAATATGATTTTCATGACCACTGAGTAACAATATACAATTCAATTTTTCAAGGTAATTCCAGCGTAGGCGTTGACTTTCAAAAAGTACTTAACTGTAAACGTAATTCAAATCTCTATCAGATAAGATTAAAATATCCAATGCGTTATTTAAAAGAAAAAAGTTTGTAGTTTTTTTCCTGACTTTGTAATACATTTTATGCCTGGAAATCTAGAATTATAAAATTATTGCATAGAAGCAGCAATATAAACAGAAATATTTTCAAAAAACACATTATAGATGACTTCCTCGCTTCCTGGTGGATCAAGCTCACCCTCTTAATAACCTTATCAACTGGCAAGATGTCTATAAATATACTAACTACCTCATGATTCGGCCGATTCTTCATTTAATTAGCTTGTATGACAAGGGTTTCTGATGTTGTTTTGTAATCAATACCAATAATCTTGAAAATCAAAACGGTAATATTTAGCTTACACTGTGACTTAATTATTTAATATTTCTAGTAGATAATAATATTCACAAACTTCAATTTACGTATTAAATTGAATATAAAGTATTGAAGTTTGACGAAAAATATTGACATTAAAAATTGAAGCTTTCTAAATATAATAATATAACAATATAATAATATTATTTCAAATTCCAGACCAAATTTTGGATAACTCTAGGTACAGTTTAGTTTTCTTGTGCTGTACTTCAATTCAATATTTTATGGTTAAGTTAAGTAAAAAGAAAACTTATTAACTATTTTTCATACAATAGCAGCTTTAACTATAAACATCCCACATAGTTCAATCCCTCATATCCCTAAATAGATTTTGGGTTACGAGGAGGTACACAATTAGAGAAACGATATACAACCAGTATTCAAGTATACTGGAATTAATATCTTTTCCAAGAAAAATTCATTGTCTGCGCAAAGATTCAAACAGGGAGTCCAGGGTGAGAGTCGGTGGCTAGCGTTTCAACCAAGGAGTCGTACATTCCGTCGGAGGTCAAGGATAAAATGAATATATTCTTAGTGGTAGACATAACAACCTCGAACCAAGGAACTAGTCATTTGGTTCTCGATTTTTGTCGAATAAATTTCCTCTTCCTATCATATTAAGTACTGTACTGTAAATGCTACTCTACACTATCACCCCAGATATTCAGTTATACCAAAAAGATGAAAGTCGACTTTCATCTTTTTAAAATTATGTAAATAGGTATTAGTCCAGTCGTCGTATTGTTCTAATCTGTTGGCATTTTTTATCGTAAAATCATAATTTCGCAAGATTATAGTTTCTCACTATACACTCATAACTATTTTTAGGTACATCCAAAATATGTTACATCAACATCAAGGAGGATAAGATTCTAAGTGAAACTCTAAAAAGCAATGTTTTAGTAGTACAAGTTTTCAAACTGCGCAATTTCAAGGAACCCCATTTTTCTAATCGCAAATACGAAAAGGAAACATTTTGTGGGCAGATTTATAAAACCATACATGCCTCTCGTAGAGGAAACACTTTGATACTGAACGTTGTCTAAACAATATTCAAAAACATCCGTCCGGAGAGGCCGTGCGTTGAAATTTGAACTGTAAGTTAGGTTAACTAGACGAAGAAACCTACTGTTTCTAGCAAAATCAATAAGTAAATAAAAGTTATTAATATTTTCATTTAAAAAAAATTATCCTAATTTTTATGTTTTGTAATCGAGTAGAAATTTTGTGAAGTGTTATTTATTATTATTTATTTATATGTTTTGGTAATATACCTTTCATAATAATATAACATTTAACCGTCGAAATATGATATTCACCTAGACACATTATATTATAGACACAAACACCTGTAAGTGCAGTGAGTAGTGGTCTGTTTGTTATATGTTAAGCTCAATTAAATAATACATTCTAGGTATGGCTCAAAAATGCATGACACGAAATATTCTCAAATCCAAACTGCCACGAAACATAACCGACAAAAGACGATATCACAACACGTTTACATCCACAAATCAATCTACTGGAAAATATCAATATACAATGAAACTAAACAAAACAAAAGCACATAACATAACACAAACACATGCAAGTAATACTCAGACACACACACACACTATTCGTACCACACACCCTACTGAAAATGGTGACTCCCCTACCCTACAAAAGTAAATTAGAAACAATCTCCGAAGCATCTGACAACAATTTAATACAACAAGGATACCTTGATGTGGGTGTCAAGGCACAAGGGAACAAAGGGAAATGAATTAGCTGACACCCTTGCAAAAAGATGCTGAAACCCCATTTTTGGGCACGAACCGTTTTGTGATTTATCTAAGAAAGATTCTAAAATTGGAACAGGGACAGAAAAAGTTCCACTGCAGGAATATTTCAGGCCCAAGGCAAGAGAAAAAGTTCATAACTAATTCGATATGGAATGCCACAAGGCTTCTCTGATTCGAAAAGTTCGACTTAAGACTGATGACAAGCCTTCTATAGGCCATTCAATCTTCTATTTTGTTTATATTCTTTGCGAATGCGAGATGTTAGTTCCGTTGGATAGTGATAAGTATATAAACAAATTACTCCAAAATACCTAGAAAAGGCGGAATTAACGTCTGAAAACATACGGAAATTAGGTCCGAGGAAAATCACAAGCTTTGTAAAAAGCTTGGGAGTCCTGGGCAGCAACTATTTGTAGGGTAATTCACAAAAGCTTTTTAGGTCGAGGTGAAGATGGGCCAAACGACTCCTTAAAGAATCTACAAGAGAAATTATTTAAATCAGGTTTTTCCATCATTCAATAGTAGATATTATTGAAATTAATTATTGAAAACCGATAAGTTCAACCAAATACAAGCATCCTGTAGCAGTGATGGAAAGGGTTAATCACACAGACTAGAAATATTTACAAATGTTCACTGAAGCCAGTCATCGACACTCCCGCTATCAAACACACGGGAAATGAAATAGGGGGCTCTCTTACTTTGTACAATGTACTGTTGTATGTTGTTTGGGGCTGAGATAGGATGATACTTAAAATACCTTAATTATGTAGATGCGTATAAATTCAAGGATCATAGGTTCGAAACACAAATAGGACTAAATGTTACTTTTTTATTAACTTCCCAGCAGAATGGAAGTTATTGTAATAGGTGTGAAAATCGAACTCTACATTTTCAACATATTTTTATGTTTCAGGGTCACTACAGTATTTTGCAACTATTTTTGAAAATAAGTATGAGTGGTGTATGTATGTTCGATGTACGTATGTGAATACTTTTTTCCTGCACGAAATCTCGCGCATAAAAACGTTATCGATTACAGTGCCAATCGAACCGTATTAACATCATTATGATCTGAAAGAAATTTCATCAATTTGGGTCCAGGCGTTTTTCTGTTTAAAAAAGGTTGCAAAAAAGTGGATTGTAGGATGTCTCGGAAAAGATTTAGCCGATCTAATTTGTTCTGATGGCAATCGATACTTTGAATTATCAGATATTTTTAACCGCCTTTTCAGAATTATTTGGGCTATTACCCCAATTTTTATATCAATAAAATGGAATAAAATAAAAAAAAGGTTTACACAGAACTTCCCTCTTTATTCATACAGGACGGTCACTCTAAATAATTGTTAATGAAGAGATGACATATGAGAATAATAATAGCAATGTAGTTAGTTAGCCCTATTATTACAGAGAAAAACCGATAACTTTTTTCCATCATCTACTGTATAGTGGCGGGGAAAAAACATTTTCAAATTATTCTTTTCGAATTTTTTTTTTTTTGTTGAAGTAGGTTTGGAATGTAATGAAACGTGGAAATTTTAAATTTGAAGAAAAACTATTTTCAATCATCTGTTCTATTGTAGCGGCAAAAAAAATTAAAAAAATAGAAAAATATATATCTTTTTAATTTTCAAAACAATCTGTTTTTAAGTATGGTTAGCTTGCCATGAAACGTGGGAATTTGAGCAAAAAACATTTTCTTTCATCATCCATTTTATAAAAAATTTAAAAAAAATTGTTTGGTTGATTGATTGATTTGCCTGCTTAAATTGCTGCCGATTCCGATATTCACTCTGGAGGTTCGTTCCAACAGGCAGCTCGGTCGTCCGCCGAGCACGCCCAACGTATGGCCAAACCGCGTACCGGAACCAAACCTTGGATGTTTTATATACCGCCGGGCCGGCTGCATACGCTGGGTTGGACATGGGACATGCTTGTTGTCAGCAGCGAGAGCCACATGAAAGATGCTTCCTTAAGTTTCCATGCTTCTTTTTTAGTTTCCATCTGTTATCATCGGATGGGAAGTGTGGGCGTTTGCAAGAAGCTTCTTTTTAGTTCCCTTGCTTCTTTTAAGTTTCCATCTATCATCATCTTCATATTTAGTCTTTTTCTAGGTTTTCCGTTTCTTCTATTTCTGAATCTTGTGCACCTCCTTTTGCCCATTTCCGTTCACTTCGTTTGTCTGCTAAGACATACATACATTTCCTCGCCGCAGGGAGCTTTCATTTATTAACTGTTCCACAGGTAAATATCCATTTACGGTGGAAGTGCAAGAGAAAGCCCTGTCTCCTGGTGTTAGAAAGATCTAATTACAGCGGGTTATGAGAAAGAGGCCGGTGAGAATATTTTGCACACCCTGTATATTAGTTTATTTTTGTAGTAATTACTACCAACTGCCGCTAGGTAAAGAATTGGTCAATACCTATGTTTAATACCTTCTCAATTTTACTTTAAAATGTTTCCAATTTTAATAAAGGAATAAACTAGTACATTAATAAACTAAGAATACTACTTAAAAACTTATCTTTTTTCGTCCACATCTGGTATGTTTATCCTGCGTTATAAACAGCTATTGCTCACTTACTTGAGGCGTCTTGAAGGTCGGTTCCAGGTTAATTCCATTTATAAGGACCCATAGGCTACACCACCCGTGTTTACTTTATACTATTATTAACACATATTTTACAGTAACTTTCAATTTTTAATTGGTTGCGTGCTTTATTCTTTTATTATTACCCTTTATTTTACGCAGATTTTTTTAAATCTACTGATGATTTAAATTTTATCGAGTTTAACGGCGTTTTAACCAGTTCTTCTTGCTTTTCTCGGGAGTATGCCTCACAACACACCTGCCTTCGACGAAAATAAACCGAGTATTATTCTATAAACGTGGAAATTTTAAATTTGAGCAAAAAATATTTTTCCATTAATTTTATATAAAATTTTCACAATTTTCAAGATTTCTAAATTTTCTTCTTTTTTAAAATTTTGTTTTTTTCTTTTTTGAAGTAGGTTTAGAATGTCACGAAACGTGGACATTTTAAATTTGTAGTTTTTTAAGTACTGCACAAACAGACCGACAGACAGACAGGCAGGCAAGCAGACAGATAGACAGACAGGCAGATAGACAGACGGGCGGGCGGACGGACGAATAGGCAGACAGACAGACAGACGGAAATGAAAAACCTGTATTTTCGTAATCTACATGATCAGAAACGTGAAAATCCGGGAAAATCTCGGTATGCCAAGGAAGTAAAAATAAAATTTTCTGCGTTATTATTTTTGATATTCACATCATGCTGAGAAGTTGACCATGTAGACCTCAAGAACCGGACTAACAAATGCCACCTTTGTAGAGTCCTAATACACGGCCCAATAATGTGACAGCCCGAGTCACACTCGCCCCATAGCTTAAAATGGTATATTCTACACTTTTAATAAATACGTTTATAAGTTAGAATCATAAAAGTAAAAACATCTAAAGTTAACATTATTTACAAAAAAAAGCTGCGAGAAGTATCCTATACAATGTCCAACAATTAGGCCAGGTCCACACTAAAAGCATATTCCGCAGATGCGTAAAATACGTATGCGTATTGAAGTAGTATGTTTAAAGTAAAATTTGTTTACGCTTAGAAGGCCGCGAGGTCACCTCGAAGACCCACCCACAGGCAGTTTTGGATTCATCCTTATCATGTTGAAGGCAACCCAAGTGAACGAGTTCCGGTGTTTTACAGCAATATTAGAAAACACGAGAGCATGTTTTTTAATTATTATCGAATGTCTATTAAGTCGTTCGACGAGTTGCTGGAAATTTTGATACCACACATGACCAAAAATACAACATTAATGATCTGCAAAAATTAATAAAACTGCAAATACAGACCAGCCGATCCGCACAGTATGAACACTCGCTCAGAAATGAACGTGTTTTCTACAACTTCCCGGTAATGGATCTCGGCACCTGCATGCCGACGTACGTATTTCCGGCAGCATACTGCGTGGTTGCGTATTCTACGCATATATGTGAACATTCCAAACTAAAACAATGTGTTGTGATCTTGCCGAAATTACGCAGCCAAAATACGCATCTGCGGAATACGCATTGTGTGTACTCGACCTTATATAAAAATGTCAATAACTGGGTGAAGAGTATAAGTTTACTTTAGTTTATTTAAATATATACAAAATATTTTGATTATCTTAACATGTTTTATAAACATTCTACGCTTATTTCGGGTTCTTAGGCTTTTGCCAAAAGTACAAGTTATTAAATTGTAAATCGGTTCAATTTTACTATTACTTCTGGTATTATAAAAGATCTGTAAAGTTATAAATTACGTTAAACCATTTTTAAATAACCTTTCTTAGAATTTAAATAATTTACTATTACTAATTCAGGCTATGTTAATATATTACAAGCTTCTTAAAACATTTATAAAATTTTTATTCAGCTTCCCTAAAATTCAAATATTTTTTTTTTAAATGTCAAGAGCGTTAAAGATCTGTTATTCGTTAAATTTTTATAGCTTTATGAGCATCATTATTTCTAATTGTTCCATTCATTTGCCTTTCTTTTCCGAGTAGAGCTGATCAATTATCTTCTATACAATACGTTGATATGCCGTTGCTACATGTATTGTTCAAAGTGGCTTTCTTGTATTTGACGGTGTTTTAATATTTCTACCCGTCTGATCAATATATACTGTATATACAGTTTGATTCACATAAAACTTCCCAGGCAGTTTCCGTGGTAACGAAAAGAGATATAAAGAATCTGTAGAAACCAGTCGTTAGATATTCTTGGTGACTTATTTTGTTTTTCAAATGTTGCTAATCGCGTCTCCGAGAATTAATTATTCGATGACATGAACTTTGTAAGTCTAATATTATTAAAGTTGTTAATTCTAAGTACTTTTTGTATGACACAGTTTTCTATTGAAACCAGTGGTATTCGAGATAATGCAAAAAAAAATCCCTGTCGAGTATTTGGTAACCACCAAGAAAATTAAAATTTACTAAAAGGCGATCACTAGGTACAACAGGTGGCTTTAATTTTAGGTGTATTTTACAAAAAAAAACATTATACTTAAAAACTTATGTACCATTTGGTACCTTATCGTGTATGCTATGTTTCCCTGTTGCAGCCATCAAACAGTAATTTTGCACTTCACCATCATCTTTGTAGAGCGATTTGAAAAACTGTGAATCATTTAAAATTAAAGTCACCTATTGTATCTAGTCTTTTAACAAATTATAATTTCCTTGCTAGTTATCATCAAATATTCAACTGAGGAATTTTTTCTTGTTTTATCTCGAAAACCACTGGATTTAATGGAAAAATGTGTATTATAAAGTGCTTAGGATTAACAATATTATATTTCCGAAATTCCTGTCATCGAGAAATTTCCGACGTCGCGACATCGCAGACGCCACTATCATTAGCAAAATTTGAGAAACAAAAAGTCACCAAGAATATCTAACGACTGGCTTTTACAAAATTTGAATGTCTCTTTTAATTACCACGGAAACTGCATGGGAATTTCATATGAATCATCTTGTAGACATCACAGTTATTATTCAACTGCATATGCTTGTTTTTGCAGTGTTTCTTATTTATCATCATTATTAATAAATTATTTTTATGAACTGAAATTGTTCTACATCCTAGTTTGTACGTTTATCACTAATTTAGACCTATAACTAATTTAGACAGAAAACCCTACTTTACAGTTTTTGAAAAAATCCACTTATCGAGATATTTGCCTGAAGTGGAAAAAGGACATGGGTAGGAGTCTAGAACCAAAAGGTTGGGACTGTAATTGCTGGCTTCCAGTCGTCATGCGCCATCTTGACGTTGTACCTCCGTTCCTGTTCGTTTTTTTGAAAAATTTCTGAGAACCAAAGTTGTAGAGAATCATTTTATCTTTCTTCTTAATTTAACTTTTTTTTTGTGAGATTGATATTGTAAAAGTTACAGCTGTTTAAAAAAAAAAATATCAATTTTCCAACTACTAAATGAGAAACTTCCTGGTGTAAAACTTTAAATAAAAATTATACAAGACGTAATTACCTTTAGTTAAAATATTCAACGCAGTTTCTGTGACTAATAGTTTTAAAGCTGTGGACGCGCGAATTCGGTCCTGTAGATTTCAGAGCTTCGCGTGCCTCCTATCTTGCTTCGCCTGGTCCATGCATGATTGCTCACAGTAACGTGAACTCAATGTCAACTCGAAAATTGCCAGTTTTATTATTCTGTACTGAGATATATTATACTACGTATGTAATTCTAACGAATTTTCGACATTCCACATATTTATAGTGTACTAATTATATTATGTTTTTTATATATATTGTACTTCATATTTATATAAAATATGTATGTCATATTTTATGAACATGTAATATGATATGGTTATGCATTTCGCCCCCTTGGAAAGGGACACCGATACGCCCATGAGAAATAGCCAAAATTTAAAAAAAATGGTTAGGCAACCAACAAAGCTTGTAATGCACGTCATCTATGAGATACTAGAAGTAGCAGTGCGTTTTCTCGAAACTGGTAGATGGCTCTAGATTTTCTACAGTATTCTAGATTATGGTCGAAAATGTTATTACCATATACTTATTAACTATATACTGGTAATACTCCATAAGCCACTATGTACGGATTTGAGGCTAGAGAACGAGATAGTTTTCTATCTCTATGGAGGACTCTGACGATACGATCTGATGAAGAAGTAAGCGCGCGCTGCAACAGGTCAGTGGTCCCGAAACAAAGAAGTCTACCGGCAACCGTAGAAAACGGAGATTTCGTATACTATGGTAAAATATATACCACCCTTTTGGAATGATTCACATGCTATTAGGAAGCTTTCGTTTCTTGGTATTTAAATTATTTAATCAATAAATGAATACCTAAGCAGTAATTAGAAAAACTTATAGTCCAGTGGAATTAGCAAAAAAGTGGGTCTTCTTAGGGTACTAATGGAAGTTTCGATGTTCAGCTAAAAATTCTACTTTACGAATATGAGTGGCACAATTTATATTTTTATGTTTTATGGGTGATTCAGCCGTAAAAAGGCAAGATTGTTAAAAAACAATTTGACATTGAAAGAAATGGTAAATATTTTTTTTCTTTAGTTCTTGGGACGGCATCTTATTTTTTGAGTAAAAAAAATTGTTCTTGATATTTTTTCTAAAAAGTCAACCTTTTTCAGTAAAACTTGGTGAAAAAATCTTCAATGCTAAAATTTTGAGAATTTTTAACCCCAAAACAACGCACTTTATGCAAAGATAAAATAAAAATATTCTTGGGAAAACTAAAAACATTTCACGATTAGCACATGTAACTAGATTTTGGATTATTAAATAAAATTTATTACCGATGATATGACAGGTTAGGGTCCTGCTTCGGCTGGCTTTTACACAAAAAACACCGTTTCATTTTTGTGGATATAGGTTTACACCATGTAAATACAAATCCCTATTTTGATAAACAATAAAATACATAAAACAACTTCACAATCTTAGAACACACAAGCGCTTATAATATTAATGTCTGGAATTGGAACTTGGAACCACTGATATAATGCCTATAGTGTACAATTTCTCCGATTAGATTGTGACCACTCATCTTCTATATTTAGTTGAACTGTCACATTCTCGCGTCGATGTTCCGCCCACTAAGACATGCGCACAATACCAAGTCCTCTTAAAGGATAGAGAGACAGAGGCTTTCCTTGGCGTCAAATTGGGAACGAAACTCATAGTATATAGTTAATAAGTATATGGTTATTACTCTCTGCTAGATTTTTCTGGATGTATTTTGTTGGATATATAAGGTGAGATTTACAGCAAGAAGATAATTTTTTGAATGAAAAGTGAGAGGTTAGAAATCCGAAGTAAATACATAGTGAAAATATCAAGTAATAAGCATTGTTAAAGATTATTTTAGTCGCTAAAAGAGTATTTTTGTTGATTAAAAAGTATTGTGAAGTTTACAGTAAATCTATTAAATAAAGTGTTTATCCCTTGTTATAAATTATTTGGAACCCATGGATCCTGAAGAGTGGTTTCAGGGGTGGAAACACATGACAATTTGGTGCCAGAAGGGGAATTTTAACTAGGGGATTTTTACAATTTCTGTCCAAACTTCTTCTTTTTCAAGTAGAAAAATCGTAAAAGTGTAAAATTTTGATTTTTCCTCGCCGGATAACTAAAAAAATGACAATTTCAGAAAAAATCATTCGAATAAAAGTAGTCTATTATTAGTCAGACAATCTGAATTTGCAACAGAAAATAGGGGTTCACATTATAAAAGACGAATTTGACCTAAACTGACCTTAACCCTTCGACCCAAAGTTAAAGTGGCATAATATACCGTCAAACTGCCTCCATACAATTCTACAACTTTTGTACGAAACATTTTTTCGTAGACTGCTTATTACTCGAGATATTTGAAAGTTTCAGGTATAAAATATCACCCGAGTAATTTTCTTATAGTTGAAATAACATAATCTAACTTTTATCTAATACCAGTGGTATTAAAAAGTTTTATGCCGTACCATGAAATACGTTTCGTACCGGGTATTATACAATTAATTGTATTATACACTTTTACATCTCTAGGTATGTGAGACCTTAATTATGTGTAAGACTGCCCTTGCGGCTCTATAACTTTAAAACCATTAGTCACAGGGACTTCGTTGAGCAAATGCTCAACTAAAGGAAATTACGTCTTTCTTCTCTATAATTTTTATTTAGGGTTTTACACCCGGAAGTTTCATTTACTAGTTTAGAAATTGATACGAAAAAAAAAACTTTTATAATATCAATCTTACAAAAAAAATTAAATTGAAAATGAAAGATAGAATAATTTTTCATCAACTTTTATTCTTATAAATTTTCCGATAAAACGAACAGGAACGGAGATACAACGTCATTCGCGTTTTCCAAGATGGCGACCGGAAGCCAGCAGGTACACTCCAGACTTTTTTCAACAAAATATACAGGTTGTTGTTCTAGTTGTAAAAAATTAATTAGTTACTGTTTATTTAATTGCGTTCAACACTGAGAAATCTCAAAACTAGTACAAGGTCCTGGCTAGCATTCAACGTGAAGCGATAAACTTATGAAAATACGTTTCCTCTGCAGCCGTACCTGAAGTGAGTATTTCACGTCCTCAAAACAGTCCGTGAAATTCAATTTCACGACCGTTACCCTTAATAACGGCCGTAAAACTAAAATTCACTTTCGTAAATAACATTTCTAAAATTTGACAACCAAAAGTTGTTATTTTTTATTAAACAAAAACATGTTCTTTATAGGATTTTGCAAACAGCGGAAAAAACTATCTATGAGAACTAAAAGAAAAACTATATGTAAAAATATTAATGAAATCTTTGCATTCTTTCGATAATCTGGTTATGCTAGCAAGTTTAAATCCTAAACTAAATTTGTCAAATTTCTTATTTGACATTCTCATTATAACACTAGCATCCAACATAGTCCCCTACGGCTAAGCAGATTAAACTAGTATCTACATGACCCCCCTACGGTATGAAGATTCAGTTAAAAATGGGAACAAAGGCCTGAAATGAATTTATTTACCAACCTTGTCTTAAAGAAAATTTTCATTCTAACGGATTACATGTTCATATAATCTCTCATTCAGTTTCTTGGAAATGCTAAGCCACTGAAACGTTTTTCGCCCTTATTCTGAGCTCATCAGAAAGGCACAAAACCACTCATAACGATGTTACATGCAAAACCAAGGCAATATCCATGAATAAGTATGAAATATTTATATTTGATATTGGCTGATAAAAAACAACATATATTCACCTATCTATTAGCTAACTAGTGTTAGAGCCTATATACTGTATGCATGTTTAAAAGTTTATTTTTTGTTTGCTTATAGTAATAGGATCTTTATAGGATTTTGCAAACAGCGGAAAAAAACTACTAAAAGAAAAACTATATGTAAAAATATTAATGAAATCTTTGCATTCTTTCGATAACCTGACTTCTGGTTATGCTAGCAACTTTAAATCCTAAAATAAATTTGTCCAATTTAACACTAGCATCCAACGGAGTCCTCTACGGCTAAGCTGTAGTAGCTACATGACCCCCTATGATATGAAGATTCTGTTACAAAGGAGAACAAAGTCCTGAAATGAGTTTATTTACCTATCTTGTCTTAACAAAACTTTTCATTCTAATCCTATAAAGAATATGTTTCATTACTATAAGTAAACAAATAATAAATAATTCACTTTTAAACATGCATAGAGTATATACTAGATAGCTAATAGATAGGTGAATATCTGTTGTTTTTATCAGTCAATGTGAAATATAAATATTTCATACTTATTCATGAATTTTGCTTTGGTTTTTACATGAAACATCGTTATGCCTTGTGCCTTTCTGATCAGCTCAGAATAATGGCGAAAAACGTTTCAAAGGCTAAGAAGCATTTCCAAGAAACTGAATGAGAGATTTTTTGAAAATGTAATCCTGTAGAATGATTTTTTTTTTAAGAAAAGGTAGGTAGGTAAATAAATTCATTTCAGGCCTTTATTCTCATTTTTAACTGAATCTTCATATCGTAGGGAGTCATGTAGATACTAATTTAATCTGCTTAGCCGTAGGGGACTATGTTGGATGCTAGTGTTATAATGAGAATGTCAAATAAGAAATTGGATTATTTTAGGATTTACACTCGCTAGCATAACCAGATGTCAGGTTAACGAAAGAATGCAAAGATTTCATTAATATTTTTACATATAGTTCTTCTTTTAGTTCTCATAGATACTTTTGTTCCGCTGTTTGCAAAATCCTATAAAGAATATGTTTCATTACTATTAGCAAACAAATAATAAATAATTCACTTTTAAACAAAAAACAGTGTTTATACCATGGCCGCGAAATTATTTAGCGTCCTCGAGATTATCTTGCCTCGGCCGCAACCGGCCTCGGCAATAATTTTTGTCTCGGTACCTAAAAAGGAATTTCGCAGCCTTGGTATAAAAATAACTATTTTAGAGACTTTATTCTTGACCACTGAAAATGCATTTTTTTATCAGACAAAGTTGCACAACGGGACATTGCCGCATTGTGGGTGCAAAAATAATAGAAAAGTGATAAGCAGATCGTTGAGGAGGTCGGAACCTTTATTGTGTCTGTACCTATAAAGTAGTTTGCGCACACACCAGAACATTACATTAATCTCAAAATGATGCCAACATAGTTGACGAAACGGGCGTTGAATATTAGTACATGTTCTGGTCTTTGCGGAAACTACGTTCATAGATTTATTTAGAATAGTACCATTTCAAACACGAACATGCGCATTTTCCTTTTCAATAAAATGGTCATTAGTTACAAAGAAAATATGTTTATCGTCCTTTTGTCTGTAGACACTTCTTTAGCCTCAAAGTATTAGCTGCTGGATATAATGTAGGTCTATTATTGAATTTAAATAAATCTATTTCTAAATATTCTTAAAACGTGTCACACTTGCGGTTAGTGATAGTACGTGACCTCCTTAAGGCAAGAACAAAAAGAAAGTGAAATGATACAAATTCCTTTACCTGCAACTGTAATATGTAACAACCAATATAACAACCTTCACTGTTTAAATTGCTTAGCCTTTATCTAATAAAATTTTGATACTAATATATTCTGATTAGACATATATTAATTTTATATTTAAACATACTTTTCAACTAATGTCTAAGACTTATTAATTAACATATCTAATTAAATTTAACTAATTGGAAAGTATGAATTCATAAGACTATTACTGAATGGAAGATATTAGCGTTAGACATGCCAAAGATAATTTGGATGGAAATTTAGGTCTGTAATAAAAATGGAATGTTATTTGAAGGTCTCTAATTTAAATAATATATCTATGAATATATGACATATTTTATATGTATTTAAGCAACATGACATTTTCTTGTCCGTAAGCGACTTAACCGAATTGATTTTCTTTTGTTTTTAATGATTGATATGAAAAATATCGTGTCATCACACATTTTTTTTTGTCAATGTGTATGGGAAACATACGAGCAGCAACAAGAACACAAAGCAAGATATGTAAAAATATAAAGCAACCATGAATTACAGCTGAAACATAAATGAAGCAAAAGTCATGAAAAGCTTGAAGGCTCCAAAATCGTAAGATTTTGACCTTGTCAACTCTGTATGGACTCCACCGGCAGTCTAAGAACTGTAAGGGATCAGATTGTCGAAATTTGGTGCCAATACTTGAACAGCATTTCAAAACTAGCCATTCTTACAGGTTTTAACCATTCCAAATTAAGTACGATAAATTTCAACTATCCAGTTTATCTAGAAGAAGCAATAACTGGTAAGATAAAAAAGCCCTAATTGGTCTTAGAAGATTTAAGTAATAGTAAATTTATTTAGATATCTGGCAATAACTCTGAAAGAAATATTCAATTCCTATAGCTTCAAATTTTATTATGTTTTAACTCAACACTGATCTATAAAATACACTGTTAAACAGTATGGAAAATTCGAGAAAACAACCTTCCCACTAAGTGCGAAAATAGACACGATATACCAAATTTGTTTACACAAACGCACTGACATTAACTCAGTCCAAGGTCAACTTCCGTTTGATGATTTCAAATGTATAATTAACGAAATCTTCACTCACTATAGATGGTCCTAGGGTCTGCATAGAAAATTAATAAAGTCGGTAATCGCCGGTGCGTACCGTCTCGGTCTGCAACCTCGCGATTGCCCTCGCCCTGGATTCTCTGGGATATCTGATAATATTGACGGTTATATTTCTACTGCTTGAAATAATGAGATGTCTTGCGCACAGAATTAATTTTAAATGTGATTTACTTATTGAATAGGGTGTCCCTATTCGTACGGTTACCCGTACGAATATTTATTTTCTGAATTGTCCGGGTAGCTGAACAAATAGGGACATCTTAAGTGAACTGGCTATTCGTCCGGCTACCCGGACGAATGGGGACGTCCTTTCCTATTCGTACGGGTACCCGTACGAATACAAATTTTTTTAATCGTCCGGGTAGCCGGATGATTAAAAAAAAATTATTCGTACGGTTACCCGTACGAATAGCCACTTCGTATTGAATACCAATGTGATACCATTTAATATAATGTAGAATAAAGATAATTTTCTTCTCATTTGCCGGTTTGACAGCTTACGGAAGAGCATAATCAAGTTAGCTGCAGCTGACATCTTGCAGCAAGCAAAAAAATATTAAATAAAAAAATTAGGCCAGGCTTATAATCTGTTTGCCATTTGTGTCAAATTATACTACTATCTGCCAGTCTACCAATATTTTTTCAATTTACAATTTTGAAAACAAAGAAATTGAACAAAACTACAAACTGAAGAAAATCTGCTGACTGGTGGGAAATATTTATTTATTTATTTAAAGAGAGTCGACTGTTTTTTGCAGAAAGAGATTATACAAACCCCAGAGAAATTGTTTTGGCAAATGTTCCACAACACCGTAGAATGAGATCGTATTACATTTTTTTAAATAATTATCAAATGTTAAAGCAAAACAGTTTTGTATGCTTTAATTATACATCAATTACCCACTATATTGATTTCCTTACAATGCCTTTGTTGGAAACGTATTGTAGCAAACTTGAGACATTTAGAGTCAAATTATTATTATTATTTTTTTTGCTTTGATATTCACGTAGTTGGAGGGTGAATAGGGGTAAATAAGTAAAGCAAGCTGATAAGAATTTAGTAACTTAAGAGTTGGTGCATATCTTGACTCAACTTTCTTCTTGACATTTGACGCCCCCACCACCGCCCCCACTCCATTATAAAGAGGGTTAACAAAATATAATTACAATATTGACTTAAAATTTGGCACACGTGTATAATAAAACGAGATCTGGAAATAGATTATACCTTGAGCTTATTCCGTTGAAGGATGGTGGCGTAAATAGGGGCAAATAAGGATAAATAACGCAAGCTAGCAAAAGTCCAGAAACTTGGGACTTGTTGCACATACTAGAAGTCAAGGTCTCAAATGTTTTTGACATCTTAAAAAACATTACAAAGAAATCTGAGGCCTTGGTTTCTAGTATCTACACCAAATCCCATGTTTCGGTACTCTTACAGCTTACAACTTGTTTTTTCCTATTTACCTCTACTTACCCACCACTGCTTCAACGGAATCATGTCAAAATAAAATCTAGTATCAAATGTCGTGATAATACATACGTGTACCAAATTTCAAGTAAAAATCTCAATTTAATTATACAAAGTCCTTTAACAAGGGAGTGGGGGTGGGGAGAGGGGATGGAAAATATTATTTAAAAAAACCTGAGGCTCGCTTCTAGTATAAATACCAAATCCCAAATGTCTGTACTTTTACATATTGCTTTTATTGCTTTAATTATTTTCCCCTATTTAATCCCCCAACCCTTCAACGAAATCATCTCAAAATATAGTCCAGTTCCAGATGTTATAATATATACGTGTACCAAATATCAAGTGAATATATCAATTTTATTTTATCAATCCCTTTAATAATGGAGTAGAGGTGGTGGAGGGATGAAAAATATTATAAAAACCGCTAAAAGTATTTACAAAGAACTTCTCGTTTTTATTCATACAAGACGGTCATTCTAATAAATTATTACTTAAGAGATGACATGAAAATTATAATCGCCATGTAGTTAGCCCTATTAATACAGGGAAAACCTGATATGTTTTTCCATCATCTACTGTATACTGGTGGGGTAAAATTTATTTTTATTTTTTTTTTTTTCAAAACGTGGGTTTAGAATATAATGAAACGTGGAAATTTTAAAATTGAAGAAAACGTTTTTGTCCTTCATCTATTCTACTGTAGTGGTTAAAAAATTTTTTTAAAAATGTTTTTTAAATTTTCAAAAGAAATTTCTTTTTTGAAATCTGTTTAGAATGTCATGAAATGTGAAAAGTTCAAATTTGAGCGAAAAGAAATTTTTTCCATCACCCATTCTATACATTTTTTTTTAATTCTCTAAAAAAACTTTTTTTTGCATATGTTTGGAATGTCATGAAACGTGGACATTTTAAATTTGAGTTAAACGTTTGATTTTTCATCATCCATTTTATACAAAATTTTCGAAATTTCAATTTTTTTTTCTATTTTAAATTTTCAAAACACTTTTTTTAAAGTAGGTTTAGAATGTCAGGAAACGTGAAAATTTTAAATTTGCGCAAAAAAAAATCCATCTCCCGTTTTATAAAAAATTTTAAAAATTTCAAAATTTTTCTCCATTTAAAATTAGTTTTTTTTTAATAGGTTTAGAATGTCATGAAACGTGGAAATTTTTAATTTGAGCAAAAACATTTTTTCCATCGCCCATTTTATAAAAAAATTGCAAAATTTTAAAAATTTCAAAAAAATTTTATTATAATTTTCAATTTTTTTTTTTTTTTAATAGGTTTAGAATGTCATGATACATAGAAATTTTAAATTTGAGCGAATTTTTTTTTATTATTATCTATTCCCTTCCACCCTGTATATCTTCCAGTTAAAGGCTAACCATTTCTTCTGTGGCAGTAGCGTCAGCCACCTACCAAATTTGACTGTTCTGCGTCAAGCAGTTGTTTAGTTAAAACACCAACAGGCCAGGCCGGCAGACTGATGGAATTGGAAACCTGTATTTTCGTAATCTACATGATCTGAAACGTGAAAATCCGAAAAAATCTAGGAGGGTGATCTTTTCTCGAATACAATACTTCCCTTCGGTATACGAGGGAAGTAAAAATGTGAGGTCTTGGCTTCTAGTACATACACTGAATTTCAAGTTTCTGTACCAGCTTGCCTTACTTATTTTCCCCTATTTAACACCCAACCCTTCAACGGAATAATCCCAAAATATAATCTAGTTCCTGATGTCATTATAATATATTTGTATACCAAATTTAAAGTTAATATCTCAATTTTATTTTATCAACCCCTTTAATAATGGAGTGGGGCGGTGATGGGGGGATGGAAAATATTATGAGAAATTTTGAGGCCTTTGCTTCTAGTGCATACACCGAATTTCAAGTTTATGTACTCTTACCAGTTTGCTTTACTGATTTTCTCTTATTTACACCTATTTAACTCCAAACCCTTCAACGAAATTTCCGAACATAATCTAATTCCAGATGTCGTTATAATACATACGTGTACTAAATTTCAAGTGAATATCTCAATTTTATTTTATCAACCCCTTTAATAATGAAGTAGGAGTGGTGGGGGGTTGAAAAATATAAAAAATTTGAGGCCTTGGCTTCTAGCACATACACCGAATTTCACATTTCTGTACTCTTACCAGCTTGCTTCACTTATTTTCCCATATTTACCCCTATTTAACCCCAACTCTTCAACAATAATCCCAAAATAAGTAGTTCCCGATGCCATTATACGTATACCAAATTTTAAGTGAATATCTCAATTTTATTTTATCAACCCCTTTAATAATGGAGTGGGGGGGGTGAAAAATGTTGTAAAAAATTTTGAAGTCTTGGCTTCTAGTGCATACACCAAATTTCAAGTTACTGCACTGTTACCAGCTTCAACCCTTCACCGAATATGTTCAAAAACAATCCAGTTCCAGATCTTGTTATAATATATACGTGCACAAAATTTCAAGTCAATATCTTAAACCGTTCCGGAGAAAACGTGCAGACAAAAAAAGTTACAGACAGACCGACAGACAGAATTTTTTTTCACTCAAATTTAAAATATCGACGTTTCATGACATTCCAAACCTATTTCAAGAATAAAACTGTTTGAAATTTGTGTACGATTACTATACTTCCGATTCACTACGTGGATATGGAGATAATTAAGACATTGATTTAAAATTTAGTACACATATAATTATAACTTATAAATAGATCTGGAACTGGAGTATACTTAGAGCTTATTTCGTTGAAGGGTTGGGGCCAAGTAGGGGTAGATAGGGCTAAATACGTAAAGCAAGCTAGTAAGAAAGAGTTCAGAAATGTTTTCTTTATTTCTTAGGATAATTATTTTTTTAAATTTTATCAATGCCGTCGCCAGAAACTGTGCAAATTAAGGGCATACTATTTACGATCAATTTGATATAATTATTTTAAGAGTTTTTTCAACCGTCAAATAAGGTGATCGTCTGATGGTCATCGTAATAGGAATTTCAAAAGTATTGGTATTGAGTGACGGTAGATGGAGCTATTGACTTGGGGGCCACATGCGCTCTTTCATCAGTCTGCTTACTCCATGTTGATGAGAACTAAGAAGCTAGAAAGCAGTCCGTGGATGATTGGCGATACTTGCCGATATAGGGCTTAATAATTTAAAATAAAACCCTTTCCAACATGCAATTCAAAGTTGTTGTTCAAGAACAATAGGGTTCTTCCTCTAGCTAACACTAACTAACTGTCCAATTTACAATATAAAGGACTTTTCGTTCTTAAGTTATCGTGCTTACAAGAGACGTGACCGACGTATAGATCGACGGACAGACAGACGGACGGACAGACAGACGGATAGATAGACGGAGAGACAGATGGACAGACGGACAGACGGACGGACGGACAGACAGACGGACAGACAGACGAATGGATGGGCATTTTGAAAGTTGTTAAGAATTCGATCACCAACACAGTAATATGAAATATTTTTGTCTACGAGCAATATTACCGGTTTTACAAATGAGCTGTTCGTTTTGTATTTGCGAAGAGTATAATAAAAAGCAAAACAGATGAGGATGAAGCAGTTCAAATTATTTCATAAGCGGTACGCTGATGATTATTTGCTGCAAATAACTGATTCAATAAATCTTAAAATTATCTTTTATTTAATTTCATTTTATTTTAAACATTTCTGAACTGCATTGTGTAATTCAGTAATTCTTATTATTAGCTTGAGATGTAGCGCACCTACCAAGAATTTCATCTTTTGGTGCAATGATCGACCTCAGTGCAGTGAATAATGGGATCACGTTGTGTTTTCTGAAGAATCCAGATTCTGTTATGAACTTATGGTTACCATTCAGCAGTGGCGGCTCGGGAAAAGCTGCAGTTCAATCTTACTACTTAATTATCATAAATATGTTTTTTAAGTCCAATCTTAAGCAAGAAGTTGCGACGGGCTTTGCCGGCTGACAAGGATTGTTAATTAACATTTTGCTGAAATACGGCACTATTATTGTACGTGGTGCCACTGAGATAACGTGGGCACACCCAACATCTTTTGCATTTCTAGTTTAAGTTCAAATAGATATTCGAAGTCAACAACGCTACAATATTCCTGTGTTTCATAATAGTTTTATTGAACATACCTTAACAGCATTTTAAAGCAAAGCTAATGTATCATCTAGTTCCGTGAGTAATGAGAGACATTTTGTATTGAATTTAGATATCTAGCGCTCTACTAAAACTTATACTCGTCTCGTAATAGTCTTATTAAAATATAAAATAATTTTGAATTAAAATGGATGTATCATCTAATCTATGCAAAGTTTATTCGAACCTGAGAGACACGCTTTATATAACACTTTGAATATATTGTACATCTTCGTATTTTCACATACTTAATCAAAAATATTATACATTTACTTCGAATAACAATACAACATATACAACATAGCAATTTACGCAGTCGAGACTGCCCCCTCTCTTGGCCTGCGCGCTCTTCAGACATGACTCCTATGGACTTTTTGTATGCTAAAGTTTGATGCGGAGCCCGTTAGCGACGATGCTGCCCTCCATTAAAGGATTGTTTGAGCAGCCCGGCAGATCGTACCATCGGCGTGCCGTGCGGCTGCTCAGTCCATCATCCATAGGTGTGAGCTTTGCATTGAAAATGGTAGTCGTTTCGAGTAGTTTTTATGAATTTTCAAAACTTCACCGTTTTGTAATAAATACCATGAAACGAAACGCATTTTTCTCTCTTTTTTCATTTCTGCTCTAGCTCGGAGAAAGTACATTTTTGGAAAAAACTTTATAGATGAAATAAATCCTGTTTTAACCTGAAAAATCGACCCTGAACGTTTGGTGGTTTAAATCTGGGTCATCCAGTATACCCAAATCTCAAGTTTCTGGACTCTTACTACTTTCCTTTAGTTATTTACCCCATTTACCACACCCAGCAAAGGAATAAGCTCAAAATATAATCTAGTTCCAAACTTCGTCATAATACAAACGAGTAGCAAATTTCAAGTCAATATCTCAATCTGTTCTAGGGTAATCGTGCGTACAAAGAAACTTAGGCACTAGCCAAGCAGACATACAGACCTTTTTTTGCCCAAATTTAAAATGTCCGTGTTTCCTGGCAATCTAATCCTATTTCAAAAAAAAAAAAATTAAATTGAAAGTAATAATGTATTTTGTACAAATGGAGGAAATTCATAGACATCAAATTTGTTCATGAAATGGCGCAACATTTTCTGGTTTACAAAATTGTATACGCATTTGTGAGATTCTTAAGTAAAATTGATAATAATAATAATAATAATAAAAGTACTTTATTGAGTAAAAACCCAAATGGCCATTGACCGAAGTCCTTCAGCCTAAACATTGATTATAATAGTAGCTGATATAAAAAGTTGAATTTCAATAAAACTTCGACATCAGCATACGCTACACTATGTATTTGTTAATTTGTACACTGGAATTGAAATTATCTTTGGATTTTCGATCACTGGTTGTTTATTTGTAAGTTATTAGTTGCGATTTCGGTGTTTTCACAACACTACTTCAACCAGTTGCATGACGGGAACTTTTCGCGAACTTGAAATGATATTCCATTCATTTATTTTGTGGAAACATCCAACATTTATACCGTTGTTTATAGCAATTTGAAAAGTGAGTTTGTAATTTGCATTGTATTAGATTTAATTTGATAATCGTTCATCTACTTAATAGTGCAGTGAAATAAGACAAAGAATGGGCTTAACTTCGGAATCCTTTCGAACAGGGCGATCTTTTTTCCATTCTCTTCTAAATTGTACCCATAATATATGATAAAAAAATTTCATCCTAAAAAGTACCGCTGTAATATTAAACAAAATAGGTGTAATATTACGATTTTTCGTGAGTAACTTTTAAAATTTTATTTTATCAAAAAAAACTGCTGACGCTAATCGAAAGTACGGAAAATTTCACATCAAAAACGTATACGAAGTTTTTTTGTGCGATCAAAAATGTAGGCTCCAGATCTTTTTGTTTAACTCACGAAAATGGAACGCAGCGGCATGTAAGTACGGCGCGCGAAGCGTGCGCGATCTTAGACGCGCTGCACTAACTTTGTTATAACTTTTGAACTAATTAATAAGATTGAGCCCAACAAAACTTAAATGAAAGAAGTAACATGTGGCTTTTGGATTATCATATTTTCACGTATAAAAATGAATGTATATAGAAATAGTACATATATAAAGTTGAAACATAGAAAGGTTTCCAAAAGCATCGGTAAAAGCTCTACCAATTCTACAATTTTTAATATAAAAACCTAAAAACTTTCACATATTACTCTTGGAGTATTGTATAAAAAAATCCGATGGATAGGTGTGCTAAATATTTTTTTTATAAAAGTTGTTGACGTTTAAGTTACCCCTAGGTTCACGAATTTTGGAGCAAAGAAAGATGTTTCTTTTATTTTCGTAAAATAAAGAGGGTTAATTTAATTTTTAAGTTAAATCCCCTTAAATCATCTTAAAGTACACATTTCAAGCTTTAAGAATCGCACCTACAGAAATCTAGTAACGCGATTTAAACCAGAATAATAAGTGGTTAAAGTAGTTACACATATCAAATTTTACCACTATCTCAAAATGTTGAAACTTTGGAAGTGTATATTTTCAAAAATAAATTTTTGAGATTTTTTTTACTCATGTGATCCTTTTATACATTACTTCAAAAATAATATGTGAAGGTTCCAGGTTTCTATCTTAAAAAATGTAGAAATGGTAGAACTTTTACCGATTTTATCGGAAATCTCTTTATGTTCCGACTTTATATACAGACTGTCTATTTTACGAGGGCCACACCAAATATCTCGCTTAATATCTATTGTAGAAGAATAAAGTTTTAGAAACAGTTATCCCATTTTTTGTGAGCTATATTTCAGTAAAAAGAAATTTGAAATCCATAGCCTACTTTATGAGATATATTACAAAAACCTGAAAAATAGGAAAACCACAAACGGTTATAGCTTCCTTATTTGAGGAGATACGAAAAAAGTTAAAGGAATGAAAGTTGACGGCAAAGACAATAAAAATAATAACGTGTAACAAAAAAAACGAAAAATGCAGTTGGCTTTGACATACGCTATTGTGCAAAAATGAAAAATACATATCTCAAAGTAGGCCTAACGCCATTAATTCCGTTATTTTTTTCTCATTCCAACGATATAAAACATGTCACAGAAATTTTAACCGATACTGTCAATATTTAATATTTTACGAATACCACAATTCATATAATTGAATCGTAACAATCAGCTTTGATCGCACAAAAAAACTTCATGCATGTTTTTGATGTGAAATTTCCTGTATAATTAAATTTTAAAAGTTAATCGCGAAAAACCGTAATATTACACCTATTCTGTTTAATGACTATTACAGCGGCACTTTTTAGGAAGAAGACTTCTTATCACATTTTATGGATACAATTTAGAAGAGAACTGAAAAAAGTCCGCCCTGTTACAAAGCATTCCGGAGTCGATTCCTTATTTTAGTGTATTTAGTGTATTTTAGTGTATAATTGGAATATGAATTTGTAAACGTCACTGCTCAAAACAAAGATTCTTATTATATTTTACAGCTAACACTCTTAGTAAATAAAAATTTTGTTCAAGGACTACAGAAAATATGGAATATTTATAATTTGTTTATATCCCTATAATAAATAGCTCTAATATGCGTTTTAACAAGTAATACATGTACTCATATTATATACGTGCGATTATAACAGTCAACTATCGAAAACAACAGCTTGCAATTGATTTGCAATATTTAAAATATTATGCAGTGACATATATTAACAGAATTTTAACAAAAAGACACATGCACTTTTTATAGATTTTTTTCTTTTAATGGCACATAAAATAGATTTATTATTGTTTTGTTGACTAACATTCTGGGCGGCACATTACAGACCTTTTGTAATAAATTCATATTTTACTTGAACATCCGTGTAGTGGAGTGGACGTATGGTAATCGTAAAACATTTTTGAATATTTGTTTTGTTGAGATAGGTTTAGAATGTCATGAAACTTTGGAATATTAAATTTGAGCGAAAAAAAATCTATCGGTCTGTCTGTAAACTTTCTTGTGCACACAGAAAACATGCGCACAAGAAACGGTTTAAGATATTGACTTTAAATTTGGTACACGTATGTATTATAACGAGATCTGGAAACAGATTATATTGTGAGCCTACTTCTGTGAAAAGTTGGGGGGTAAATAGGGGAGAATAAGTAATGAAAGCTATTAAGAATCCAAAAATTTGGGATTTGATGTATATACTAAAAGCCACGGCTGTAATTTTTCTATTGCATTTGCCACAATTTGAAATAAATATATTGACATGAGATTGATACATGTATCATAATGAAACCTGGAACTAGATTATTCTTTGAGCTTATTCTGTCGAAGAGTTGTGGGTAAATAGGGGTAAATTCGTAAAGTAATCCAGTAAGAGTCCAGACACTTGAGATTTATTGTGTGTACAAGAAGCAATGGTCTCAAATTTTTTAGTTAAATAATGAATTTTTAAAGGGGTTTACCAAATAAAATTAAAATATTGACTTGAAATTTAGTACACGTAAGTATTATAGCTTGATCTGGAGCTAGTTTATATTTGGCGCTCATTCTGTTAAAGGTGTGTAAATAGTAGTGGAAAGGGATAAGTAGAGAAAGCCAGGGTTTCCTCGAACATTCGGCCACGGAGGATCGACTGTGTTTTGCTAGAAATGGCAGATCATCTAGTTTCTTTTTATTCGTCGACCTGTGCGTTTGCATTCTGCGTGGGTCAGAGCTACTAATTAAATAATATATAAAATTAATTGGTTGCACTTTTAATGTTAAAAGACGCTTTTTTCGTTTTGTCTCGAGGAAACCCAGGCTTTAGCTGAATAGACTAAAGCAAACCAGCTTTATTTAAACCACATAATGTCGCAGCGGTGGGCAGACTATCAGTTCTCCGCGACCGAATGTTCAAGGAAACCAAGGCTTAAGTAAAACAAACTAGTAACAGTCCGATTATTTGGAATTTGCTGTATATGTTAGAAGCCAAGGCCTCAAAATTTATTTTGAGATTTGCTGCTCACCAACCCTCTCTCCATTATTATAAAGTTAACAAAATAAAATTAAGGTACTAGCTGTAAATTTGATATACGTATGAATTATAACGAGATCTGAAGCTAGATTAAACTTTGAGCGTATTACGTGAAGAGTGAATAGGAGCAAATAAGTGAAGTAAGCTAGTGGGAGTCCAGAAATTTGGGATTTGATGTATATGATAAAAGCCAGGGTCTGAAATTTTCTTAGGACATCCACCACCCCCACTCCATTTTGTTAATGATTTCCACCAAAGAAGAAGTGGGTAATGAAACGAGTCAAAAAGCGGTATAAGACTTCATTACTTTAATTATGGAGAAATTAGTAAGTAAAGGTATTAAAGTGGCCTATCGATTAATCGGTTTTCAAATATTATTTAGAATTCTAGGAGCAATTACTTTCACATACTGGAGTGCAAATATAGTATCAAGATGTTTCCGAGTTTCCAAGTGACTTGTACGGGATATCTGGATGTGGAAGTACTGATTCCTTGGGCAGCGGTTTTTAAGTTTTTAACCACTATCTAAATAATAGTCTTTCAGTCAAGTTATAATTAACATATTTGTCACTTTACATTTACGCCATTCCTGGTTTCATGTCAACTATTATTATTGTTCGCCATTGCATAAGAACGATTTATCTATGTAGGCCGTACGTTTTACATGCCAACGACTATTAGATCAGAAAACCAAAGAAATATTTATTTAAGCAACTTTTCAATAAGAACAAACTTTACATCTCGTACAATTTCGACAGCCTTATCAATCATATAATGGCTGTTGTAAGATAAAAAGATTAAATGGATAATAAAAAAATTGGCTATTAGAATATAATTTGTTTCTACACCATGCATTTTGTTACGACATTATTGTCAGGATACGCTATTTGCGAGAGAAATTAATATCTATTTATTCACACAAAAAACGTAACTCGAAGAATATTTTTAAAAAGATTATTGTTTCTCACCAGGCGAAAAATGATCAAATATTAACGAAAAAAACTTAACTACAGCCTGAAATAGTTTTCTTAATAATTTTAGCAATCCATGTTTATTTTTATATATGGAATTTTGAACGGGACTTTGACAATTTTAAAGAAGGAGAATGTTCTCAATTCGACCCGTATGTATGTTTTTCGTCATGCTTGTGCATTAATTTATCCTATTAGTTTCATCAAGCTATGTTTAGTGTAATATGAGCAAAAATTAATTCTTTCAAAATAGCAAATTTAATTGAACAACTATTGCCACTATGATTTAAAACGCGGACAATTCTACATTAGTTGATATAAATTAACATAAGTCGGGCTAATTCATATAGCCGATATTTGATATTTGATTATAACATCACCAAAAGCATATACAAATATCTTGAAAAGGTACTAAAGGAAAGCAAACACGTGTAATTGAAAGACCCAGTGCTAGATATCAAGTGGTTCATATCATAAGCTCATAAATTACCCTTCAACAAAAAGCCATAGTGACAGATATAGGGTGATTCGTGAGGAGAGGGTCGTACTTTACCGAAAGATAGAAAACATTAAGGTGATCTTAAACCCCCAAACAGTAATGGCTAAAGCGGCCCCGTTTTCGAAATACAGGGTATTTTATATTTTTTGGAAGAATATTCTTTTCGCCATATATCTGTAATACGTAAGCGAAATTCAATGAAATTTTGTATTTTGCTTACAGTAGCCATTCGCCATCTAATGCCTGGGATATTAATAAAATATCAGAGCCGGACCCATAATAAAAATATTTTTTAAATATTCCTAGAAAATAACACTCTGTATACTTTTTATAAAATATTTGACGTTAAAATTTACACCGAGAAAGATACAGCATCTCATAAAAAATCTTTTGGCACCATTTCATTGTTTAAATAAAAAAATTAAATTGTTGAGGGTTCATTTTTTTTTCTTTCTTTAAATGAGAAATTGAGAGAAAAAAGTCACTCTAGAGATTAACTACATACTATTTTTTTGTTCCCTATCTGCACTACCAAAAGGTAGTTCTTCAAACTCTGTTTTCAGCAATATTTAATTCATTGCAAGAGTAATTAATTGTTACAATCATCTAATCTTGCCATTACATTTGTTTTAAAAGTTAACGTACGTACTTTTTAATAATCAAGTAGGTACCTGTCAAAAATCAGTCATGTTGTAATTAAGAAATGTCACTCACCACTGTTGCTTTTACTGATTACAATATTGTCTTGTAATAATTCTAAATCATGCCGTTTACATGCACGAGTAGAGAATACGCAAATATGGTTTTTGTCTATGGATATTGCAATGGCAATGCAAAAGCTGCTGAAAGGTAATACAGACGCCGGTTTGGAAATCAACTTGTACCAGATTGTAAAACATTTTATTGACTGTTTAGACATCTTTCTGAAACTGGAACCGTTCCCTCAATCATGAAAATAGAACGTCCTGTTAGGCAGACCCGGCAAGAAAAAGATTTGATCTTAAATATGGTTGATCAGAACCCAAAAATTAGCACAAGAAGAATTAGTCAAATGGTCAGCAATTAAATATTCCTCAAACCAGAGTTTGGAGAACTATTAAAGGCGAACAAATGCATCCTTATCATATCCAAATTGTCCAATGATTGGTGCCAGGTGACGAAGTGTTTCGGTTAACTTTTTGCCGCTGAGTTTTATCCCATAGACGAACTATGTTAAGAGTATTGTTTACCGATGAATCTAAATTTACCCGTGATGGTATAAATAATACTAGAAATTTTCATATTCCCCATGCAATAATCCAAACGAATTCCCAACATAGATTTTCTGTAATGTGTGGTGTGGGATGTTCAATAATAATCTCATAGGTCCTGATATTTTTGAAGGTCGCTTAAATGGTGACAATTATTTAGATTTTTTACAACATACCTTGCCAAATTTATTAAATAATGTAAACACAAGAGGAATGTGGTTTCAACATGATGGGGCCACTCCGCATAATATCCAAATTGGTGGATTGGTCGGGGTAGTCCCGTAGCATGGCCTCCGAGATCACCAGATTTCACACCTCTTGACTATTTTTTGTGGGGCTAAAAGATTTTTTATGGGATATTGTATCTTTCTAGGTGCAAATTAATATTTTAATGTCAAATATTTTATAAACAGTACACAGAGTGTTATTTTCTAAGAATAACTTAAAAATATTTTTATTCTGGGTCCGGCCCTGATATTGTATTAATATCCCAGGCGTTAGATGTTTTTCACCTCGCAAACGCCTACACTTCCCCAACTAGCAATTTGATATTTTATAAAAGTTGTAGGAATGTTTCTGATACAAATTTTATAAAACAATGTTACTGTCAGAAACACTTTCATAACGTTCTCACAGCAGCTATAAATGCAAAATTGGCACCATATTATAAAATATTTCAGTCGCTGTTGATATTTTGTAACGCCTATTGGAACCATTACAAAATAATTAAATAAACATTTCCAGAAGCATTATGAAAATTTGATACCATCACTATATAGTAGTTTTATTAAAGCTTCATTTAATTGTATTATAAAACACACTTCACTGTTTAAAAAAAATGCTGCTTTATACACACTAATAAAATAAAATGATTTCTAAAATGTATCCTAAAAGTTTAAGAAGTATTTTTGACACTAAAAGCATATAGCATTGTGATTTTTTAATACTAGGTACCTAATAACGTATAATAATTATTTAAGAGACTTGTTTTGGCTTACAACGACCGCAATTTTTGATGCGGAGAAAATTTTACTGTGCAATATGGACATATTTAATATATTTTTAGCGGGCCTCACATTTACTGATGATTTCTAATAATTTTTGAAATTTTATAAATATTGATTTTATAAATTTAATTTTTTTTACAATGTAACTTACACTAATTTGTTTTAGTAGTCATAACTTTATAGTTCGCACGTTTCTGACTCCAAAAATTCTAATAAACATTTGATATTTTAAATTTTCATATCTTGTCATATTTACCATCACGATCACTGATGGCCTTTCAAGATGGCCTCCATCTATAGAATATTTTTGTGTTAGTAGCAATCATTTCACGATATTTATATTATTAGACGATTGCTACAAAACATCTATAAAATAATACACCTTAGTGTAACTTTTTCGTGAATCTTATAAAATAGATAACTTATTTTCGCGATACTTTTGTAGCTCTTATAATAAATGTGTTAGGACTGAGTTGCAAATGCAACCATGGAAACAGAATTTGTTCAATTTGCATAAATATAAGCTAGAAATTAGTAGCAGTAAATCACCTTATTTACAGAGAATAATAAATAATTCACTTTTAAACATGCATAGAGTATATAGGCTCCAATACTAGTTAGCTAATAGATAGGTGAAGATCTGTTGTTTTTTGTCAGTCAATGTCAATTATAATTATTTTATACTTATTCATGGATATTATCTTAGTTTTGCATGGAACATCGTTATGAGTGGCTTTAGGCTTTTCTGATGAGTCCACAATAAGGACGAAAAACGTTTCAAAGGCTAAGCATTTCCAAGAAACTGAATGAGATTTTATGAAAATGTAATTCATTAGAATAAAAAATTAGGTACGTAAATAAATTAATTTCAGTCCTTTGTTCTCATTTTTAACTGAATTTACATATCGTAGGGGATCATGTAGATACTAGTTTAGCCTGCTTAGCCGTAGGGGACTAGATTGGATGCTAGTGTTAAAATGAGAATGGCAAATAAGGATTTGTACTTGTTAGCATAACCAGAAGTCAGGTTATCGAAAGAATGCAAAGATTTCATTAATATTTTTATATATAGTTTTTCCTTTAGTTCTCATAAATAGATTTTCTTTCCTCTGTTTGCAAAATCCTATAAAGGATAAACCAATATCCGTTGGCAAGATTGTTATTTTTCAATTTTTGTTTTAAAATAAACGGTACAGTAAGCTACTAAAAGAATTCTCTTCTTAATAGAATAGTTGACACTTCAAAACGACTGGTTCTGTCATGTTTACACGTAATTTTCATCAGTTTAAAGATGAAATGTTTATATATTATTTTGAATCAAGTTTTTAGAAAGAGGTGGGTTTATTCAAGCTGGCTGTTCTCAGATAAAAACTGTGAGGATGTCTGACCTCAATCATATCGAAAACTATTTAGAAAATTTATTCCGGTTTAATATCGCATTATTGTAAAGTGAACAAACTAATATCAAAATACTTATAATTAAGTAGGAATTTATGTCAAAATTTAATTTAACAATAGAGAGTAAACTTTCAAAAATGAATAATATCCAACGACGTGATGTTTATGGATAACGAGTATTTAGGATTATATCAGAGCTATAAATAACGTGGAAGTTTAAAATATGCAAATCTTCTTCGCATTCTTCTAGTCGTTAACTGTTGGGTGTTACTTCGCAATAAGTTGATACCGATATCACCGTATCGTCATTAATTGCAAGGTCTTTTGTTTTGTTCAGAACTTGAACCAACGAAATATGAAACTCATAATTAATTTATTTCCATATATTCGTAATTTTGTAATATATGTAATGTGAGGCAATATAAAATAACATTTTAAATATAAATTCATATTGCAAATATAGAAATCTATTTCAGTGAAACAAAATAGTTTACTAGTTGATTAATAGAATAATATTAATTACCAATTTAGTGAATATATTATTATAGTCCTACGAAATTGTTAATAATAATGAGAAATGTTTGCACGTAACTATAATTCAAGACCATTTATTTCTGAGCTCAAATAAGAGTAACAGAACATTTGTTAATGTTTGCTGTAGTATGTCAAATATTTAAAATTAGCCTTAAAACTTTTAAATTACAATTTGGTTAAAACATAAAATACCCCAGTCATGAGATACTTGAATAGGAAAGTACGGGATTGGAATTTTTCCCTCAAATTCTGTATTTGGTATCTAAGATAATACTCTTGAATAGCGAATTCTAAGGAAGTTATCAAGAAGCCAGAAACATTTTTTTGGAAAGGTGCAAAACTGCAAATTTGTGAACTGTTCGGCCTCAGCTCGTTCTCTGTAAAAATTAGTTCTAAAAGAATAACAATTTGTTAAAATTATCTGTAAAAGACAGAAAACTATTATCTAGTCCTAATAGTTTTTAAAATACCTCCGTTCAAAATTGTTCATCATTTTAGGTTAAAAAATTGTGTTATTCAGATTTCTTCAAATGTAGTTGTTCCTGATGATCAAACGTAAAAGCAGTGTAGAGGATAGCAGTAAGAAAAGTAGACTAAGAGAATTAAAATAAATTTTCAAATATTGGAGTCTTTAAAGTTGCGTAGTTTGGAAATGGTTACGGCTAGAACATTATTAGTATGTAGGTTCAAACAGATATTTAGAGATTTCATATTAAAATAATTTTAATAAAAAAAAAGCACTTCTGTGAAATACGTTCGAAAAACGGTCGAAAAAGGTATACTCCTTCTCAAATTTGCAAAATGAACCTTTTTTTCGCTGAATACGATGAAATATACTTTCCGGTGAGTTTCATTTTCTCAATAACCCGGAACAACCCTTAAAATACGAGAAAAAATATCCCTTTTCCTATTTTCTGTCCCCTAGCCGTATGAGGAGTGGTTCGAACTGGGTTTTCACGGTGGTTTCGAGGGTGTGGATCAGCCGCCACTCTCGGAGCACCCACCCGCCACCCGAAGGTGAAAACCACTCCCTCTGAGGAGGTGGCGGCTTTTTCTTTTTGTTCGTTTCTTTTTCTGTGATTTCATTTAAAATTATGACGGAAAACATTATTTCTTATTACTCCTTCCACTTATATGTATGTATCAGTGTATACTGCATGATATACAGTAGGTAGGCAGATATGGCGCGTATATGGCGCCTGCTAGTGTCTATTAATATATTTTTCCATCGACAGTGTATTAAAGACTTAGATTAATCTATACAATATGGTTTATTAATGAGCCCTATTAATGCATGATTTCTTTATTAATATACGATTTTAGTATAGACACCCAACATACATGTAATTAAATACTTAAATCCAGACGCCGTGTCACCAATATCTGTCACTGTAAAGCTTGTCCCTTCTGAAGTCGGTGTTACAAAACGTTGAATAAATGGATATTGACGAAGAAAATTTTATATTGACCCCGCCTGAAGTGGCAGAAACTGCAAATGTAGCATCATTAAGTTTACTGCCAGAAAAAAGCCGAAAATTGTATGAGAAAACCGATGCCGAATTTATTTCATGGTGCTATGGAAAGCAAGTGACGCGCTACTCAGAATCGGTTCTATTGACATATTCCTCGAATATTGCAGAAAGAGGCCTAATTGCAAGTTTATGGCCAAAATATTCAATGCTTAAATCAATCTTAATCTTGAAGGAAAACATCGAAATAAGCAAATTTAATAAATTAATTATGTTTATCAAGAGGCAAAAAGTAGGTTACGCGCCGAAGAAGTCAAAAGTGCTTGAGAAAGAACACGTAAAAAAATTATTATTGATGCTGCTAACAACCTCTTCTTAATGACAAAGGTAAACAAATAACCAAGTTAAAACTATACTAATACATAAAATTTCTTTCGTAGGCTGCATTGATTTTCGGAGTAGCTGGCGCATTGAGAAAGGATGAACTGTTGAAATTAGAAACGAATAATGTTCAAGATTTGGGATCTAAATTTTTAGTTACAATTAAGGCATCTAAAACCCATACAAACAGAATATTTACCATAGTAGGTAATGAACAAAATACCCTTCTCAATTTGGTTAAACACCATGTCTCATTAACATCTGCACATACTCCACACAGAATGTTTTTTATTTTTTATAAAATTAATAAATGTTCTACAGAGCCAGTTGGCATAAATACATTTTCTAACTGCCATCCATTACAGCAACCTTCTTAAAATTAAAGCAGCCGCATCTCTACACTGGGCATTGTTTTCTGCGATCTTCTGCCTCAATACTTTCTGACAGTGGTGCAGACTTTTCAGCCATTAAACGTGGTATATTAAAAATTCGTTGCAAAATAAAGTTGACATATCTGAAAAAATCTTCTGTAAACCTGTTACAAAAGCTTATACTAGTTCTACCAACGCCGAAACACAACCTATTATCCAAGATAATGATATAAACCTGAATTTAAATTCAGAATATCATAGAACTAATAATTTATCTATGTCTTCCCTTAATTTCAGTAATTGTACTATATCTAACGTAAATATAAATGTTTATGAACACAAATTAGATGATACTAATTAATTAATACTTACAGTACAGTACAGTCGACGGAAAAATTTTGTAACTAACTCGTATATTAAAAGACGATTAATGATCTCGACCATTAACGCGCTCGCTACGCTCGCGCGTTAAAATATCTCAATTATTAATCGCTGTTATTAATACACTTGTTTGTTAAATAACTATTTATAGTACGTCGCGAAACATCGCGGTAGCGTTCGGTATTTTTTTCACCTGCGATTTTCTCCAAAACTATTAATGTAAAAAGTTTGAAATGAAAAAGTTGCCTCCGCGCCTTCACTATTATTTCACTTCTCGCAAACACAAAACAACGAGTATATTGCATTAGATCGGCACATTTCTAAAACCGCTAATATCGCTCGTAGAGAAAAAAATTTCATATCACTATGTTGGTGATCGAATTCTGAACAACATTCAAAATGTCCGTCCGCCTGTCCATCCGCCTGTCTGTCTGTCAGGTTTCTTGTAAGCATGATAACTTAAGAATGAAAAGTTCTCTTGTATTGAAACTTGGACAATGAATTAGTGTTGGCTAGACGAGGAACTCTGTTGCTTTTGAACAAAGTTGATCAATAATTAAAAAAGTTATTAATTATTTGAAATTTGAAAATAATCTATTCTTTACATTTTGTACTTAAACAAAAAATGTCTAAAGCTATAATTATTTACAAAAAAACTGCGAAGAGTGTCATATAGAGTGTACAACAATTATGTAAAAACCGCAGTAAATCGGCGAAGAGTATAATGGTTAGCTGGTTTCTTCTTGATATACTTGGCTTGGCGCCTGTTTGGAAAATTAAACAATTATTTATGACAAGTAAAATATTTGACGGACAATTATGAAATTCAACAGAATTTTAGTTAAATAGCAGACGCAGCGATAAGAAAAAAAATCAAATGGATCCGTTAAACATTGACCCGTAAAGTATTATCCATGTAAAAACCAACTGATGTAGACGTTTTTTCAATTTTCAATAATAATTTTAGAATTTAAAAACACGTCAAATCAATTTAGAAATGGTGTCATCTTTTAGAGTAGAGTTTTTCTTTTTCGAAAATAATAATCGGTTTAATGCAGATTTAATCAATTGAAAATTACTTTTATCACTGAGTACTGGAGCGTTCACAAATAATTGATCGATAATAGACCACAACCTGGCGGGTTGTGCAATAATGTATAATATTTGAGGTGGCGATGGTGATGCCAAAAAAAAATTTGATAAGTCTTGTTCTCGTACACACTAAATAATTATATTTTGTTAATACTAATGGTGCTTGGGTTGTTCGAAGTCATAAGAAACATTGAGACCTTGGATTCTAGTACATACATGAAATCCAAATTTTCTGTACTCTTAATAGCTTGTTTTACTTATTTACCCCTATTTACCCCCCAACCTTTCAACCTTACAGATCGACAGGCATACATTTTTTTTGCTCTAATTTAAAATCTCCACGTTTTATGACATTCTGTATTCTATTGTATATTGTTTTTTTTTCAAGATTACTATATTTCCACTCCACTATGTGGATGTGGATATAGTATATCAGCATGAGAATATGCATAAGTATTATAAAAAATCACAACTTCGAATCCAGAATTAAATACTTTCTTAAATATTTCTTTAATTATTTAATATTTCGTTATATTAAATTATATCTTTTGTACATAGTAATTGCTTTTTAAAAACACCTTGTAAAATATTACTACTTCGTTTTTATCTCTAAATATTTAAATATCTAGATATTACGCATACACTTATATTCACTGTTTTCTGAAATAAAATAATTTGTTACCAGCGAATAACACAGGACACGTGAACGACACTTATTCTATTGAAAAGACACCAATGTCCTTAATTCTTTTATCTCGACATATTTTTGAAGATTACATAACATTGCTCATTAAAGTGACAAATAATTAAAAAATATGAAATTTTGTTATACCTACTTTTATCAATGCGTTAGTGAACGCGTAGTGTTGTAGTTACAACATGTGTCACAATTAATCAAAAATGTACCTTATTTATGCGTTAAACATCAATTTTCTTGTTGCCTATATACATAGATGTTTAGTTTTACGACGTAACTTTTTCAATTTGAACTATAATAAATCAATGGTTGTTGTGTCCTAAATAAGGATACGAACGCCTTTTGCTGGACGTCATAAATCTATAAAATGTTTTCTCAATAATTTCACTTTGAAACTAGAATTAGATGTATTGTTAAACAAGTTGCAAGAATCTTCAGACCTCGTAGATTCTACTGCTTTCAAACAATTTAAAATTAATTATTTTATATTTATGTTTTCATTTTCAATATATTTACGTATGTACTTTTGGTATTCATCCGTCTAAAACCTGAATTCAATATACACTTTAAAATTTCTTAAACGATTATCTAAATATGCGTTGTCTCTTATTTTTGCTGGTGTGGTAAGATGTAAATTAAATTCGAAAGAGTTATATATTATACAGAAACATATGAAGAGGAACAATCAAGAAAGTGTAGTGTAAGAAATTTTGATTCATATAATCAGTCCCTACTGATTGCGATTAATTAAAAATTTTATAAGCGAAATATTGCATGCCTGCTCTTCCATTTTATAAAGAGCAAATTATCTTATTAAATGAAGGAATTTCAGATATTTCATATTACACAAGCAATTTTTTTCCCTAAGGAAATGGCTTTGGGAACGTAGCCCGTATAACGACGACAAAGTTCAGATGTATCCTAACCTAATCGAAAAAAAAAACAGAAAAACAACAACGCAAGGAATAAACAAGGATACACTCTTCACGCTCAAGGCTCTTCAAGAGAACTTTACAAAAACACAAAATTGGAGACCACGGTTGGTAGACATAGGCGTAATTCGAGGTGGACAACTGCCTACCCAATATTTGAAAGAGCATTAAATTGTTTAAGGCAAATCTGGCGAATTTCGAAACTCTTCCGGAAAAATAATAAGTATGACAATTACGCCAATTAATAATAATAATAGTAATAATAATAATTTATTAATTCGTTTGCCATTTAAACAATGGATAGAACAAGTCATAAAATCTTAGTTAATTAATGTAAAATAATTACACAAAGTTAATAAAAACACTGTCAATTACTTTCTTCAAAACAAGAGACATATATAAAACATAATATAAATATGTGATGATATACAATCATATACTTGCCACTTAACATAGTCAATAAATTAAATTTATAAATACGTATCTTTAGGACATTAATGAATCGCACAAATATTCGCCCACACTATAGTAGCACTTTTTAAGCAACATTTTTTTCACACTGGTTTTAAATGTTTGTATTGTTATTTTCTCGCGAATTGATCGAGTCAAAGGTTTTCAATACAATTAGGCAGGGGCGAATTAAGACCTTGTGGGGCTTCTGGTTAAATTTTGAGCGGAGCTTTTTGCAATTCTCGTAAAACAACAAGACAGCCGAGTTAAACTCCGATGCCGGGGGGAAAGCGAGTTCAACACTCGTAAACCGCAGATAGGCGACTTAAACCCCAGATTCCCGGGGGATAGCGACTTCAATACTCGTAAAATCATAGGCAGGTGAGTTAAATCCTAGATGGCAGCAAGTGGAATTTTTGGTTAGGGCGCCGTGAGTGAAAATGCCACTTTCGGCGAGGGTATCAGAAAAAGAAAATGATCTTTCAGTTAAAAATCTTTTTATGCAAATTATATTTTTAGGTAGTAAGAATATATAATATTAAAAAGCTGTAAACTTTTTATTATTATAAGTACTATTGAGCTATTTCTTTGATTGAATATTTACCCGACATTGAAAAATAATAAATTGCACGATAAAATAGACTGCAGATTGTATATTGTTTTCACCACAAATACTTACATATTTAAAAAAATAATAATTAAACATTTTATTCCATCTTCCGAATATACCATAATATTTTTATGTAAAATGCGTTCTTCTATTTCTCTTTGAATTAAAGTCGTCGATCACTTTTTCGATGTTGATTTTAATATCTCTTTCAGTTGCCAGCAGAGCTAATGAAGTGCAAAATGCAAAAGCAAGGCGAGCTGCGCCGAAAACTCTCAATTTTGAAATCGGTGTAACTTTTATATTGATGTAATTTTTATAATTGCTTCGGCGTTTCAGAATATTTTTTCAGAATCTAAACATTTCTTTCCGTTTCAATGTTACTATATGTGAAAAGGCTAAGAAACTCATTTTTTTCAATGTTTATACGTAACAACTTTTTAAACTTAAACCTTTTCAACATAACATACATGACTTTTTTCTTGTTTTGACTCATACTTTACGATAGAAGTAGTTCAGAATAGAGAATCATATTATTTACAATTTGTTTATAAAATTGTGAATGCTCGAGGAGTTATCGCAAAAAATTCTAATTGTACACATCATCGAGCACTCGCCAATATATCAACGAATGTATGCGAACGACAATCATCTGGGGAATATTCGACAACCGTTCTGTGAACGATCGCCAAGGCCGATTTTTGCGCGAGCCTTATTTACCAAATCGTTTTTTCACACCACTCGCTTTCTCTCTTTTGAGTTTAATATTACCTGTGAAGTGGTAAACTCGCTTTCCCTCGGTCATTTGGGATTATAGAGTTATCGTTTAAGAACTACTTCACCTCGGTCATTTGGGTTTATAGGGTTATAGTTTAAGAATTACAGGGTTCGTATTGCTTCCATCTCTTGGTGAGAAATCCCTGCGTACCCAGTAAAAATGCTGAAATTGCGCCGGTGTTGGTGGATGTTCAAAACAGGGTTAAACAATAGGAAAACAATTTTAAACCTACGCCAATCTATAGCTGATTTTTTATGAAACATGGTAAGTTCAGTACAATTTTACCTATTGGCGGGTTTTCATTAATTTGGGGCAACCATGTTTCATATATTTATGAAGCAAATTTTGAATAGCACTAGCATCCACACAGTCCCTTACAGCCATGCAGATTAAACTATTATCTGCATAACCCCCTGCGATCATGAAGATTCAGTTAAAAATGAGAACAAAAGCCTAAAGTGAATTTATTTATCTACTTTGTTTTAAAAATGTTTCATTCTAATGGATTCCATTTTCATGAAATCTATCATTCTGTTTCTTGGAAATGCTTAGCCTTTGACACGTTTTCCGCCCTTTTAATTTGCTTGCATAACTAGAAACATAACCATAATAATATAACCAGAATTCAGGTTATCGAAAGAATGCAAAGATTTAATTAATATTTTTACACAAAGTTTTTCTTTTAGTTACAAATAGTATTTTTTTCTGCTGTTTGCAAAATCCTATACAGAATATGTTTCAATACAATTATAATCAAACAAATAACAATTCGTTTTTAAACATGCATAGAGTATATAGGCTCCAACACTAGTTAGCTAATAGATAGGTGAGGTTGTTTTTATCAGTCAATATCAAATATAATTATTTCACACTTATTCATAGAAGTTGTCTTGGTTTTGCAAGAAACATCTTTATGAGTGGCTTTATGTCTTTCTGATGAGCTCCAGAATAAGAGCGAAAAACGTTTCAAAGGCTAAGCATTTCCAAGAAACAAAATGATAGATTTTATGAAGATGTAATCAATTAGAATAAAAATTTTTTAAGACAAGGTAGATAAATAAATTCATTTTAGGCCTTTGTTCTCATTTTTAACTGAATCTTCATGATCGTAGGGGGTTATGTAGATACAAGTTTAATCTGCATGGCCATACTGGACTGTGTGGATGCTAATGTTGGAATGAGAATTGTCAAATAAGAAATTAGACAAATTCACTTTAGGATTTTAATTTGCTAGCATAACCAGAATTCAGGTTATCGAAAGAATGCAAAGATTTCATTAATATTTTTACACAAAGTTTTTCTTTTAGTTATAGATAGTTATTTTTTCTGCTGTTTGCAAAGTCCTATGTTTCAATCATTTTGATGTCTCATTAAAAATTATAATGAACGAACAATAAGCAACCCCCCTACTTCAAGATGGGCCAAGGGAAACTGCTGTTCCGTTAACATGTAATTTTTGACAAAAATGCCTAAATATTAATTTTGTTCTCAAGGGGCGTATGGAAGAGATAAAATCAGGAAACTCCTCAAGCAGCGTGACATCACAGTATTTGCAGAAGATTTCAAACATATCACATGCGTAATAAACCATGTACACATGTACAGACCAAATTGTAATGCAAACCAATGCCAACGACGGCACATATGACGGTGGCCTGTGGAGTTGGAAAGATTTGGAATGCACTCGTTCACACCAAAAATTTAAATTTGAGTTCGACAGCGTCAGTAAAGTTTCTGTGCTAAATAGTTCAAAATGTCGAACGATGAGGACGAATTATTGTTGGTGAGTACGGAATTTATAATATTACATTCCTCAACTTCAGAGAAAAAAAATTGTGGCAATATGTGATTTTTTTATAGCACTCAATTAACCTCAAACTGAACTCCTCACTTCGCTCCATATTATTTTAATATACCTACAAATATTAATTCGACCAGACGATCACAATGAAAAATTCGAAAAACGAGCACAAGTCTATTCTCACCAAATACAGAGAAACGACTAAACACCAGGAGCAAGTAACAAATTCTGTCCAGACCAAATCAAACCCTCTTTTGACGTACCGCTCAAATAGCAACTGAACGCCAGCGACAAGCTGGGTATAATAACTATTATAGAGAAAGATCCCAGAGCCCCCAGACCTACGTCATTTTAGCAAAGCTAATATTTTGACAATAAATAGTGTGATATGTAATTAAGAACGTATGCATATTTGCTAGCTTGAAAGCGAGGTCCTTTTACAGATAACAGGTACAAAAACATATATGTTTGACAGAATACTGTTAAAAACTAACATTCCTTATTGCTAGACCCTTTCCACGGGCCCTAAATTCCGCCAGACGCTTTAAAGCTCGAGAAAAACCCAACCTAACCTAACCTAACATAACTGTGGAATCATATCTACTACCAAATATGTAAAAATCGAAACAAAACAAAAAATTTATTATGTTAGGTTATTCTCGAGCTTTAAAGAGTGTGGCGGAAGTTAGGACCCACGGAAAGTGTCTGGCAATAATGAATGTTAGTATTTAACAGTATTCTGTCAAACACATATGAGAACCAGCTATCATACTTTGACGTAGGCGTAGGTTAGTTCAAACTCCGAGAGGGCTCGGTAACAGCCGTTCCCTCTCACGACAGACGAAAGACGCTCCCGGGAGCCTATACATGCCTGCGAAGAAAGAAGACCAAGACAGAAGAGCGCCAGAAGAAACGACCCAGCTGGCAGGGTCCAACAGCTAGGACCAGGGGAGGTTTGCTAACATCGCCAATACCGTCCGCATTTGCGGGGGGGGGATAGGCGAAAAAGCAGGCCCACCCCTTACGAGGCCGGTCCAGGTCCACAGCGATGATTGGGGCAAAGAGCTCAAGCTCGACCCCTAATCATCCGAGACCGTCATCTTTAGTCAAGAGTATTGGCGAGGTGTAGGTTAGCAAGGTTTTTTTTGTACCTTTTGTACCTGTTATCTATCTTTCAAGCTAGCAAATATGCATACGTTCTTAACTACATATCGCACTATTTATTGTCAAAATATTAGCTTTGTTAAAATGACGTAGGTCTGTTGGCTCTGGGATCTTGGTCTATTAGGTTTATTTGGGTCGCGATGACGTACACACCAATTTCAATACTTCCAAATCTCTACCGCGTGTGCCTTGGTTTGCGTTGGAATTTCGCTTTACGCTCGATATAGTCGAGTCTGATTTTATCTCAGCATCGCCAAACTCGAAGCACAATCCCAAGAGTGTTTCGCATCAGCAGGTCTTATATGTGTGGATCAAATATTAAATGTCGAATTTTTTAAGGCTATTCTGATTTTGCGTTCTTAATGAGAACCAAAAATCAACAAGCTAACTATTATACCCTTCCCCGATTTGCTGCACTTTTTATATAATTGTTGCACATTCTATAGGATACTCTTCGCAGTTTTATCGTAAATAAATAGCGTTAGTTTACCTTATCGAGTGACCATGGCCTTGTCTACTGCGAGATGAATTAAACCATGAAGCCTGGGTCCATAATCATATCGCATTTTAGATTAATATTTATTTTCCTTTATGCTTTAAAAAAAAATTAGCAACTCTCCCCAGAGGGGTGGGAAACCAAACCAGTTTTAGACATTTTCTGTTTAATTACGAAGCATAACAAAATGAGATAATTTCAAAATTTAAATAATTAACTTTTTATTTACTGATTGATATCGTTCGAATATAAATATACAATAGGGTTCTACCTCTAGTTGACACTGACTTACTGTCCAAATTGTATGACAATAAAACTTTTCTTTCTTAAGTTATCGTGCTTACAAGAGACGTGATGGACGGATAAACACACAGACGGGCGACCGACAGGCAGACAGATAAACAGACAGACGGACGGATATTTTGAAGGTTGTTCTGAATTCGATCACCAAAGCAGTAATATGATTTCTTTGTCTATGAACGATATTAATGGTTTTATAAATATGCCGATCAAATGCAATATACTCTTCATTTCATTTTTGCGAGGAGTGTACAAAAATGTTCTGTAAAGAGATGATTTTATAGGTGAGTTTTCAAAAATTAACCATATGGTATTCAAAAGTACAAAACGAAGAGTATTCCATTTGATCGGCACATTTCTGAATGGTTTAGTTGATCCATGAGGAGTCAGGAAATATTACATGACTGTAAGTATGGTGATCAGAATTAAGAGGACTAAGTAGTGCCCATAGACAACTTAAGTTACAAAGAAAAACGCTTCCCAAATCCACGGTGTGAGAGACTTTATAATATAATAATATAATACGGTCTTTACAGCGAGAGTCCGGTTACTGTCTGCCGACACAGTAACCGGATTAAATTTCAAATAGTAATAAATTGAAGAACGCTGTAAACCATGAAACAGCATTGTCTAAATAAGATTCCAGCACTAATGGCAATTAAGAAAACTTTGATGTGGCGGACGAGAAGCATGGAACAAAACAAGTTGTTGCTAACAAACTCTTTTCACTCGTCCATTACTGAGAATGTATATGCTTTCTTGAAAGTAATTTACGAGAGCATGAATATTTTCATTGGAGACATTCCAACAACTTCAACGATCTTTGTCGCAGACATATTAAGCAACCAAACGAGGTGTATCTATCAATGTGTACGATAAAAATGCAACAAGTTCTTGTTGGTATCAAGAAACGAAGTTCTTAGTCCCTCAGCCTTAGGGGCGTACGGTATAAAGTGGAGGTGGCAAAAAAACATCAATGACACGGATCAGTTATCGCAAGAGTTTGAAGCAACATCTCATGAGCTGCGATTACATTAGCTACAATGCTTTGAAGTGCCTGCACTACAAGTGAGATGTACCGAGCAGCAAATGCCAATCTGAAGAACTCGCTTCTCCATAATGTAAGGTGTATAGCGAATTTTAACAGAACTGGTGACATTTAGAAGATGTGTTTCCAAGGTGATGGTTTGAATGATGAAAACAGAAAAATTATTGGAAAATGGAGTGCAAGAAGATGCTGAAATATTTGGTGTGACATTGACGATGAAGTAGTTTCCATAAACATCAAAATACTTGAACACCGTACTCCAATGCCATTCTCTCCTTGAGTTTCACCAATTACGTTGGCATCGTCTGTATATGATTATTTTAATGATCTAGATTAAAATAATCACTTACAGATGACATAAAAATAAGTGAAATTCAAGGAGAAAATATCATCGAAGTGCGATATTCAAGTATTTTAATGTTTGTGGAAACTACTTCATCGTCAATGTCACACCAAATATTTCAGCCTCTTCTTGAACCCCGTTTTCTTTGTTATGTAATCTTTCTTCACCCGCTCTGTACACACTTGTCTCCAAATGCTTAGAACTACAAGCATTTATTAAAAACCATCTAGAAGAATTGATTCAAAATCCACGATTGTCGAGCTTCTTTAGTCTAATAATTTTTGTAAAAGTAATCAAAGAAATAGTACAACGTCAGCAATGTATCTAAACCACTTTCTTCTTTATTTACTCTCACTTCAAATAGCATCTCTGTTATCACCATTAAGCGCCTTATATTTCTATAACTATCAGGCTGCAAACTTCAAAGACTCCGTGGTTATACACATTTCTTTTTTACTTCCCTCGCATAGCGAAGGGAAGTATTGCATTCGAGAAAAAGTCACCCTCCAAGATTTTTTCGGATTTTCACGTTTCGGAACATGTAGATCACGAAAATATAGGTTTTTCAATTCCGTCAGTCTATCTGTCTGTCTGTCTGTCTGTCTGTCGGTGCATTAACTAAAATACTACTTGAAATTTGGTAGGTAGCTGACGCTATTGTCAGCGACGAAATCGTTAAACTTTAAAATATACAGGGTGGAACGCCTATATTCCCTATAAAAAATGGAAAAAAAAAATATTTTTTAACATTTTTGAAAAAAAAATTACCACTAAACCAGATGGAATTTTTTTTTCTTTGTTCAAATTTAAAATTTCCTCGTTTCATAGTATTCTAAACCTATTTAAAAAAAAAATGAAAAATCTTTTTTTTAATCACTAAGTACTATAAATAGAATAGATGAAAAAAATGTTTTGCTCAAATTTAAAATTTTCGCGCTTCATGACATTCTAAACCTATTTCGGAAAAAAAAATTGGAACATCTTTTTACCAATTTAAAAAAAAAAAACTACCACTAGAATAGACGGAAAAACATTTTTTTGCGTAAATTTAAAATTTTCAGGTTTCATGGCATTCCAAACCTATTTCAAAAAAAAAAAATTATGTGTAATCTTTTTTACCACTTTAATATAAGATAGATGAAAAAAAAAATTTTTCCTCAAATTTAAAATTTCCACATTTCATGACATTCTGAACCTATTTCAAAAAAAAATCTCAGATTTCGCAATTCTTGCAACCATCGGGACATTGGAAATGATAACACCAGACGTAAAACATAACCTTTACCGGAAACAGCTACGATCCACTCTCGATTGCGATACCGCTGTACTTCGACCTTAAATGAAAACTGGTAACTTGACCCCTGTGATATATGCAACTCATATTACATTTGTATATATCAGCCGTTGCATATACGACAGACTCACTCGACCGCGATACCGCTGTCTTTTGACCTTGAACAAAAACTGGTAACTCGATTCCCATATACGAACATAAACATTTCCAATGTTAAAAAATTAAAAATATTTTACCACTTTGGAATAGACGGAAAAAATTTTTTATTTAATTTTTTTTTTATTTGTAATGTTCTTTCACCACTACTATAGAATAGAAGGAAACATTCGGTTTGCTCAAATTTAAAATTTCCACGTATCATGACATTTTAAGCCTATTTCAGAAGAAAAACATTTTGGAAATTGGTTTACGAACATTTTCGAAAAATTCCAAAAAAAAGTGAAATGTTTTAACCACTACTATACTTCCACTCCACTACGTGAATGTGGAATTGAAAATGTGACAAATGGCAATAATATTTGGCATATGCACCTATTATACTTTTTGAAAAACGTACAGGGTGATCATCCCAAGAAATAATTCAACCATGTTGGACATTTGTAAAGGCATTTGCGCAAGCCTTCCATATTTGGCACCTGTTATTTAGTTTTAAATATTTGCTGTTGGATGAGCACTTTGTATATTTTTTGACCAAAAGTTATCAGGTTTTCTTTATAATAATAGTGATAACTATATTCCGATTATTACTCTCAATGTCATTTGGTAATTAATAATTTTTAAGAGTGACCGCCATGCACAAATAAAGGGAAGTTCTGTGTAAATACCTTTACCGATTTCATATTATTTATTAACAGTACTTTATTTTAATTTCAGTAATTTACAAAGCATTATGCACAACAGCTCAGGTTGTTTTCCTTATCGATAAATATAAATAAATAAATGTGTAATAGTATTACATATTTAACCAAATTACTCAAATATTTGAATATATAGAATAAGATACTTAAAGATTATTTCTCTCCTAGCGGACATTCCGGGTATTGTTAAGGTCAGAAAATATAAGACTTATGAATATGTATCAAACGGTTTCTCATATGGAAAAGTCCTATAAAGACGTTGTCCTTCAACTATTTTTGTTCATTCATAACAGGTTAATATTCGTTGTTCATACGTCATTCGGATTTTGCAATATATTTACTCACACTTTAGAGGATAGCAGAATCGATACCAATGAAAATATTTTCGACATAAAATATCTACTAAACATTAGAAATTCCTAAAACGGGCATCACGTAAGAAAATGTTATCCATTTGAAGATACTCCTTTCAATATTAAAAGAGTAAAAGTTGCAGTGGCCAATTGGTAATACCTAGTTTAACATTTTACTCGAATATGGCACAATACGCGTTTACGTGGTGCCACTGGGATTAAGTACACAACTAATATTTTTATTCCTATTGTTCAGAATGTTCAGATAGGCAATCACAGGCAGGATCGCCCAATCGCATTCTTCACTCGATTAGTAATCGTCTTAGAGTAAAATTGAATTATTTTATATGATGATCATTCGAACATAAGAGAGAAATACTATATGTTTCACTATCCAAGTAACAATTGTACGTCTTACCAAAGTTGCTATTGGCAACCTGATGTCGGTTCACGAACTCGCAACGTTATGCCAACCCATAATATGTACTAACTTGGTCAATAATGTTAAACTTAGTCCGACGTTGGAGTTCATCCCATATTAGTCAGAACTGAAATGCAAATATTATATTAACAATTATGTTGGGCATAGTAGGTCCATAAACGGGACCACTGAAATTGGAATAATAATAGGGTTCTTATATATTACTTAACTCATGTGGTTGATACAAATTACATGTTGTAAATATTACTTACTTCAAGTATTTACAAAAATGCATATTATGGTTCACATGGTATAACGTACTAATAGTAGCAACATTTAAATATATGCAATTTTATAGTATTTGTATACACGAGTCTTAGCGGTCTGGTGAGTTCAGAACTTAAATGGGGGAACTTCTCTGGTACATGTGGTTACGATAGAACATCAATAGAAATACAGCAGCTCAAAAATAATGTATATTTAAACAAGAATGATTAAACCTAATAATGAAGCCAGCTAACCTCATTTTGACAATGTTTTTAATTTTATGATATTTACAACCTCAGTAGAAAATACTCCATGAAACATTTTATTAAGTAATTTTGTCAAAAATAATAGCAATTATCAATTTTGTCGTCCTGAGCGTTGGCACACTGGGTGAGAATAGAGGACACACTATGTGGATTGTCCAATAGATCATAGGATTAAACAAAATTGACATGCCTCGAATCGGAATTGCCCAACCAGATGGCCGATGCCATTTCAGGAATGAAAAGACTATCTACAAAATTTCAACGATATAAACTGTTGTGAATAAATTGTTCATCAACTTTTAAACTAGTCGTAAGCTGGTGGTGAGTGATGTGTTGAAAATGTTTTATATAAAAACATGTTTAGCTCTGAAAAAGGTATCCACCATATGGCCCCAAATTTTAACATATTAATAATATACTTTTTTTCAATTAGAGATGCACTTTGGACTGAGGTAGCCCAGCTAAACGGTCGACATGTTTTTCAAACATGAAAATAGCATTTTCCTAAAAAAAATCAGAGAGTACAAAGTACTTATTCACCAGAGTATCGCATCAGTAAAATGTTAGCATTATCAATTGATGAACGTACCGTAGTGAATCAAAGTCGCTATCGAATTTAAAGCAATTAACTATTGTTTAGAATAAGCAGTAAATTTTTAGTGAAAATTAATTGTTGTCCAACCGAAACCCTAATAATTATCCACATACACATATGTTATATAATTACATTATCTTCCGATTTTAACTCGTATATTCCCAATTCGCAACATCTAGTCACATTGCATTCTGCCTATGAAATAGTTTTGAAGATTATTGGGAAATAATATAGGAGCCCTGGAGGCACACTAATCCCTTTATTAGATATGGCTGGTTATAAGGACATTAACAGTTACGTACGAATAGCAGGAATAAACTGTTTACCCATTTCAATAATCACTTTCTTAAATTCCTCCTCTGCTGAAATATTGAATTATTTTTGTTTATTCTTTCCGATTTTCCAATGCCAGATAGTCTTCATGTGGCCTTCGATAGTATACGAAAGAAATGTCAGCAGACAAGCTACAACCATTGCCTACGCCTTACAGGTTTAGTTATTATATATGCCAAAATTCTGTAGGTGAAAGTAGTTTAGTATGATTGCTTCTTATATTTATCCTGTTAATACTAATATTATACGCAAGTCGCTTGTTCAGCAGTTTTGATTTTAATATTTCCTACATAAATCAGAGGGTATCACACACCACAGAGGTACTGATCCCTTTAGTCCTTAAGGATCTGGTAGAGCTTTGTACAGGGGAGCTATACATTTGGAGACACGAGACTACACTGGAATTAATTTCCTTTTCTGAAAAAATCCCAATGCCAAAGCAGGGACTCGAACTCGGGACTCCTGGAATCAAATGTGCTTACCTCTCAACGAAGTAGCCACATCGGTTAGTAAAAAGAGGTGTTGTGCTTAGTTGTCCAGGTACAGCATTATGAGCTCGTAACAAAGATCTCCACGTATTTTGTCGTTTTGTCTCCTCTAAATTAATTTTTCACTTGGCAAATGCCAAAAACTACGCGATATACATTTCTTTTAATTTTCAGTTGAGCGGGAGTGCGTTAGACTTATATCATATATTACAATTTGTGATATTATTTGTAGGGAGAGATAAAGCAGAAGATGTAAATTCAAGATGTGTACATGGGGTGCCAGTGGCATGGGGTGTGGAGACATCCTGGACTGTGATATAAGATGGTCTTTTTATTTTTCGATTATTGTTTTCAAATACATCGCTAGCATTGAATCTAATAATTGATTTTATAAAATTTCTGATAGTCTGATGTAAAATAGATTTCTTATTTTATTAATATCAGTTTTGTCTTTCAAGACAAAATCAACGTCGTGGCAATCTATAAGACAAGTTCATCAGCTCGACAAAAATAAACATAACCTAGCTACGTGGACGCCGCGGCGGACATATATCATTTCTTAGCTGTCCGCCGCGCATGCGCATTAGCTTTTGCACAACTTATTGAACCGCCGCACAGAGAAATTGGAATATTTTATGCAATTTTCTGAAAAAGAAGGCGGGGGGACAGCCCCCGCACCCCCCGTTTTTGTCTGCGACGCTAATGCTGCCTGCGGCGCCGATAATTTATTAACAATTATTTAGCAAAATAAAAATCAACCTAACTAACCCAACTACCATCACATGAAAGAGATAAATTATTATATGAAAAAAAAGAACATTTCTGTCTTCAAATCCAACCAGAATTTGTGAAAAAGAATATTAATCGTTACAAAATATTTAAAAAAAAAAGTCAAGTGGGCAGTATTTGAACCCGGGACCTGTCGCTCCACAACGCGATAACCATTAACCATTAAACCATTAAAATTATTTATTAAATATTTCCCTTACAAAGTTTTTAAGCTTAAAACTAGGTACGTATATGATTTCACATTAAACATCAAATTATAGTTTTATATAAATATAAAAACACATAAATTGAAGTGAGCCGATGGTATGGCTGGGGACCTTGAGAGCTTAATCTTACTTATAAACGGCTATCAAACATTCCAGTAATTTATGTTTGTTATCTCTAATTTTTTATTTTATAAAGATAATGCTTATAGTCAGGTGTTAGGAGTGCAGAACGGAAATAACTATTTTGTTTTATATAGGACAACGCGATAACGTCACGCATAGGCCAGCGATCCACGGAGAACACCGCTATAGCACAGAATAAATAGTAACTATCCAAACCAATTGCCACGGCGGACAGCTAAGAAATGATAGATGTCCGCCGCGGCGTCCACGTAGCCACTCCCATTAATTAACGTAGAAATGCATTAGTTTTGTCTCATATTTTTGTTATCCTTAATTGTGTTTCTCCGCTAGTGTGAAAGTCTTTTATTGGAAAAACAATACTACTATGTGGCTCCTGACGTCATCCATCGCTCTTTATTATTTATAATTTTAATATTATTGTTAAATATACTAATTCATCTTTAAAACTAAATAAAACTGTGCGTCCATTTAAAATATCGAACATAATTAAACGCACAATATCGTAATTATGTCCACGATGTCAATATTGCAAATTTACTAGCATAATGCATATGTTTTGGCTAAATTTTCGCCTTTTTACTTTCTCCTCAAATGTTTTAATATGCTATTACTAGATCAGTAAAAGTCCAAGCGGGATCAACTTTTCCATCAAAAGAATAAGGATACGAAAAACAATTTTCTCTTCGAGACATTCACACAATCAACTAGCATTATTCTACATGTTCACATTGATATTTCCTGACACTGTTCTACAGGGTGTAATTAGTTTCATGTCATTAAAAAAAACTGGTGGTAGGGAACGATAAGATAAACAAAAAAAACTTATATAACATGTGGTCTAAAGCTCATAGTTTTGGAGAAAGAAAATAAACAAAAATTTCCAATATACTTAATAACCTAGTTTGAGAACTGCTGGCATATTGGGGTAGGTTTTATTGCCTCGCGTCTTGTCGCACGAGATGCTCTGACATTCCTGCAAATAAGTATGCCGACAAAGCAGTTAAAAGCGACCGACATAGGACATCGTCATGTTTTTTGCTTCTTCGCGGCCAATTATCCTATTAGGCGTGCTATCTCTCCCTTGTAATAATTTCAGGTTTGTCCTTACTTGGTAAAGAACGCACGTATGACGCGACGTACCCGTTTCTTGGTTTTGACTGTTGCTTTTCTTTTTGAATTTTGTGCCACTTATGTTAAGATTTGTTTTATTGACTTATCGTTCAAGTCGTTAGTACTTGGTTACGTAAGACACTACTTCTCGTTCGTGCTTTTTGTGTTAGTTTTTGGATTTTGGACCAAGTTTTTCTTTTTGTTTTCTTTATTGATAACGTTAATTCACAGTTTAGTGTGGTGTTTTAAAACGCAGATTTTGGACATTATGGGAGATTACACTTATCCAGAGCTCGCGGATATGGACTTGGTACATGGAGAAAGTGGTGGAAATGCAGCTAGTGCGGAAGAACTTTAGAACAATTTGCAACGACATATTTTAATGTGCATAGAAACCATAAAAAATGATCCTAATTTACCAAATGTGTTGAACGGAGTAAGTATGTTATTAGTGCGACGTACCGAAATGTATATACGTGAAGATGGAGGTCATTTCGAATAATTTTTGTAAAAAAATCAAAAGAATTGTTCAGTTATTGGGTGTTAACTATTGGGCATTAAAGGTAAGGTTATTATTATTAGTATTCGTTGTCTTGTCTTTATCTGTTTATTATTGTTTACATTGATTTTCATAGAGACCAAAGACATGATTTTTAGTTTTCGATACCTGATTGGGAAAAATTATGCGCTCAATTCGTTAAAAAAATGAGATTTTTTCCTAACTTAAAATACGCAGCTATTTTCTATTATCGTGTTTCGGACGTCTAACTGTTCGTTTTCCAATTTCATAAAACAATTACTAATTTTTTAAGCTTTTAAGACGATGTTACAAATGTTAATAAACCCCTTTTTAATTTTATAAATTCTTATAAACGACAATAAAAGCTACAATAGCTTTGTTCCAAATTAAAAACACATGTAAACAAATCCTATTTAAACCCCTACGGCCATGCTATGCTTGCGTTGTGCCGAAATAGAAGGAATAATTTACATTTTCATAATTAGTGGTATAAAAAGTTCGATACAATCATCACACATCAAAGTGCCGCACTTCTACCGACGGGAACACAAGTCGGGTATTACAGTTTTTTATTATTTCTAATATTCGGAACTATAACATCCATTGACCCTGAAAAACAGCGGTTCTCAAATATTTCCTACCATAACATTAAAAATGTAAACCCAGGTCAATTTTTTTCATAGTGCCCCTAGACAAAAAGGTCATATAGGTTTTCTGTTTGTCTAGTCGGTCCCTATTACCAATTTTTTTTAATGACATGAAACTAATTACACCCTGTATTTTTCACACAGAAATTTTATTTAACAGTCATGAACATTCATTTTTTATTTATAAATTAAATGCATTCGTAATACTAGTATTTTAGCAAATTACCACTCCATAAAATTACACAGGTTTACAAAAAAAAAAAAAATGTTCGACCAATGGGACTCCATTACCGTACCCCGATGGTTTTTGATGTGCTGAACACGATTCTGTAGTCCGTGTTGCGACATCATGTCAGGATTTCTTCAGAAAACTTAACTTAGAAGTGCTAAAAATACCTTTTTCGCCTTCGTTCATGCACAAATTAATTCATTCAATATTTTGGCCTGAATTTTATTGCAAATTCAGTTTGTCTGGTTAAAAATAGGCAACTTTTGTTCCAAACATTTTTTTCTGAAATTTTCGTTTTTTTAGATATCCGGCGAGGAAAAAATCAAAATTTTAGAAATTTGTCATTTTTTTACTCGAAAAAGAAGTTTGGACAAAAACTGCAAGAGACAAAAAGAGTTTGGAATCATCCGGGATGTTTTCTTAAATTTTTTCGGAATTGTCCAATGATTTTCTTCAGAATCAGCCCTAAAATATTTTTTATCGAAAAATTTTATTGCAAAATATTTGATACTAAGCTTTATTACCTTTTTTTTCAGTCTCGAAAATTTTTATATTTTTTATTATTCGAGAATTTTTATATAAGAATTCTTACTTTTATACGTTTTTTTTCTACTTCTACTTTACTGAAAAGAGCATTGTGGAGTTTTCAAGTGCATCAAAAAGAGCACTGTGACGACGCCCCCCTTTTTTGCGAGGTGGAGGTTTTAAAATGTTTTTAAGACACTAAATATGCGAATAAAACTCTAATTTTTTGCAGATTCATTATTATACTCGATCGGCACATTTCTAAAACCGATAATATTGCTTGTAGAGAAAACATTTTCACATCACTGTGTTGGTGATCGAATTCTGAATAACTTTCAAATTGTCCGTCCGTCTGCGTCTGTCCGACAGTTCAGTAAATTGAAGAAGAGTATAACGGTTAGCTTGTTTTATAACATACTTGCACTTTCGATTTATGAAATTAAAAAAAAAAATGCTGAACAAACCCCTTTCTAGTAACTTACCTTTTTTCTGAATATGAGATTAAAAAGACGTAAAATAGACATAGTGGTATATAAATAACGATAGAAGTATAGTATAACTGGTAAAACTAGACGACATTTCTCAAGAAATCTGCTGATATAATGTTAAGCTTAAATTAGCTATAATTAATTGTTATAACCTGATATTTATCAGTGGTTGCTTGATGTAACATTATACCTACCTATGTACTGTAACAGCGAAGGAAAATGAACATTTAGAAATATTTATTTCTTTATTGTGCTAACTTCTTGATTAAATAAGAACCTAGAAAAACTGGTTTATAACTTCCCGTAGGAAAGTGTAAACAAAAAAGAGTTTTTAATTTTTATATTATCTATTTACCTAACATATTCACAAAACTATGTTAAATTTAATCTCATCATTTTGGGGAATTAGTGATTAACATATATAAATATAATTTTTCGACTCTAACGTTATTATACTCTTCGCAAGTACAAAACGAAGAGTGTAATGGATTGGATCGGTACATTTCTAAAACCGATAATATCGCTCGCAGGGAAAAAATCGCTGTTGGATCTCGAGTTCTGAACAACTTTCAAATTGTCCGCCCGTCTTTCTGTCTGTCTGTCAGTCTGCCTGTCTGTCGGTCCGTCCGTCACGTTTCTTGTGAGCACGATAACTTAAGAACGAAAAATCCGATTGTAGTTAAATTTGGACAGTAAGTTAGCGTTTATTGGAGGAAGAATCCCATTTTGAACTAAGTCGATCAATGAATAAAAAAGTTATTAATTATTTAAATTCTTTAAATTTATGTATTTATTTTATATAATATTGTTATATTGCAAAACCGGCTAATTAGGCAATAGTCCCTAGCTTATCAACTTAACAGCAATACATTTGTCACAAATGCGATAAGATTATGGACCAAGCTTTCTCGGCTCTCATTCATCTCGCAGTTAGACAAGGCCGTTACCTACTAATACAAACAACATTATACTCTTTGCAAATATTTCTTTATTTACGATGAAAATAGAAAGTATTCTATAGAATGTGCAATAATTATATAAAAAGTGCAGTAAGTCAGTAAAGAGTATAATGATTAGCTTGTTTATTTTTATTAAGTTTCAATAAAATTACTTTAGTCCTGGGTAAGATCAAGTAAGATTGTAATTATCAACAACCAACAATAACAGTATCCTCTGTCCTCTAGACCTATTTGGATATTAATAGCGAAAAGTTCTTCATTGTCGCACGAAAAAGCGTCGTATGTCAAACACTCGAGAGCGATCATGGATATGCGCTATATTACACACATGATTTTGTCTATAATTGTTTTAAAGTATCAATATGAATGAGACAATTAAGTTTCCTTTTTTTGGAAATCGCGATTCCTCAACATTCCATGACTGCCTGACTGAAATAAAGAAACGAACAAGACACAAGTACTGTTTAACTCGCGTGTCGCTACCCACGTAAGCATCAGGAAATTATTAAAATTCAGTTTTACTCATCTCCCGATTATGCTAGCGCAGCTAGCAGAGCACACGTCAGGTGTTGGTATTCTAGT